>VZRW01009126.1:8494-166208 GCA_013398125.1 Aegotheles bennettii
GAGACGGATCCTCATACAGGCCAAAAGTCTCAAACCATGACACAGGCACAGAAGTGAGGCTGAACAGCTTGTAGTTCCCTGGGTCTTCTTTTCTCTTTTTAAAAATGGGGGGGTTACGTTTCCTCTTTTTCGGTCAGTGGGAGCTTCACTGAACTGCCATGACTTCTCAAATATGATGGATAGTGGCTTAGCAACTTTATTTACCAATTCCCTCAGGACACATGGATGTATCTCATCAGGTCCCATGGACTTGTGCACCTTCAGGTTCCTTAGATAGTCTCAAACCTGACCTTCTTCTGTAGTATAACTCCTACAGATATTAGGAAGAAATCCTTTCCTGTGAGGGTGGTGAGACACTGGCATGAGTTGCCCAGAGAAACTGTGGCTGCCCCCTCCCTGGCAGTGTTCAAGGTCAGGTTAGATGGGACTTTGAGCAACCTGGTCTAGTTGGAGGTGTCCCTGCCCATGATAGGGGGGTTGGACCTGGATGATCTTTAAGGTCCTTTCCAACCCAAATCATTCTAGGATTCTATGAAACAAAAACAGTTTGTTGTTTGTTTTGTTTTTTAATTTCCATTGGACTACACTGAATCTGAGTTCATTCACTGTGATTTCAGAGTAAATTTTTGCAATAAAATACTGAGAAATAAATTTGTCTATGTATAGAAGAAAGAATATCCATATGAAGAAATAGTCTAGCATGTTGGTGAAATAAAAGCTATTTGTGAGCCTTGGGTGAGAAATTGAAGGAGATAGCAGCTTTAGGCAGCTCAGCATGTAAGTAAAAAATTCAGATTTTAGGCTTAGTTCTTTCTGTCTCAGGCAAGTCTTTATTAAAATTTAACTATGATTTCTCCTCCAAAATTATGTGCTTATAACAGGGTGGAGAAAATATTGTTTGGGCAGGTTCAATCAATGGAGTGAAATCAATATCATTAACTTAAAAGCTCTGTCTAAAAGCCTGTACATCATAGGAGTTCAGAAGGAACAAGGCTTCTAAAAAAAATTAAAATCACTTACCAATGGTATTTGAACAGATTTCTCCAGAGGCTGATGAAGGAATGATCTCAAATATGCATACTTTTTAGAGCAGATAGTATATTCTTCCCCTTCTTTTTCCCCATTTGGAAGAAAAGAGAACTATGAAAAAACAAGGGATAAATCTTTTCTAAAGGAGCATTTCAGAGAAATGCATGTTATTTTTCTTGACATTGATTGTGTTTTTCTCTCAGGTAAACATTTCTGCTGCTTTTACTTATCATAAGCTTCAAAACAGTCTAATGATAATGATTTCAATAAATCTGATCCATTTTTTTTCCTGAAACAATTCATAAAGCTCTCTACAGTTTGTCACGTTAATAAAAGGGGGGAGAGGAGAAAGGGAAAACCTCTGCGAGGTGGCTGGGGGAAAGCCCTCCCGCTGAGGCAAGGTTTAGGTACAACTTTGTCTGTCCAGAGTTCTATATCAAGAACTTGCACAGGAACAGATTCACAAAGTCATGAGAAGCCAACTTTGCCTGTCCCAGAGCTCTACTAAGAGCTTTCACCGAAACAGATGCACAAAGCTGTAAGATGCAAACTTTGTCTGTCCAGAGTCCTACTAAGGACTTGCACCGAAACAGATTCACCAAGTCATACGCAGATGACTTTGTCTGTATTAGAGTCCTAAGGACTTGCACCGAAACAGATGCACAAAGTTGCAAAAATAGGGTTTATTAAGGCGACAGATACAACAGGTTCGGAATTGCCGTTGATAAATGCACTGACTGCAAAGCACTATTAATGATATTGCTAGCACCAATAGTAAATACTACAACCCAGAGATACTTCTACTCCAAAGGTGAAAGACACAAATGCTTACCCAGATAGGCGTTTCTGCCTGGAATAGAGGAAGAGAACACAGTCTGTCAGCTGGTTTGTTGGTTCTTCTTGTTCTCGTCTGTAAATGTGTGAGTGTGGTTGTAAGTGTGTGATGTGAGAGTGCGTGAATGTGTGTGAAGGTGAGATGTGAGTTCCAATGATACTGTTTCCCGGCTTTTATCCCCAAAGCTACAAGGTTCCCACCCACAGGTGACATGTAGTATGATTTGGGTGGAGAGACGAGCGCTATAGTCATATATGTATAGCATGTACAACAAAATCTTCATTAACATAGGCAGGGGTGTCAACTTTTTGTAGGTAAATGAGGAAAAGGTTACCCTTTGGGCAATCATGGCTCCTCAAAACAAAGGACTGTTATCAGTAAACAAAGTCAACGACTGTTATCAGTTTTATCTTGCTGGCCCATCAGGAGTCTTTGCCTTCACAAAGGCCTCTGTTAATAGGGCATCCCGTGCTAGACAGAAAGGTTTATCCCTTTCTGGAGTACACAAGACTTAGCAAGGTTTTTTGTGGATTCTTTGTATAGAGCCGTCTAGGAATTTCCTCAAACTCCACACAGTTACAATTGGAATTTATTTGGAAATTCACCTTAGCAGAATCATAATTTATCATATTTCTGAAACTATTCCAAGCTTGTTTACTCAGGAAAATATTTTTCTACTCCTACATAGAAATGCAAACAGCCAAAGAAATTCCACATGTTGGGTTTTTTTATTATTTTTTTAAAAGGTATAGAATGAGATGCTAGGAAATATATTGTTTTTCTGATACAGAATATCTGAATAATAAACACTCTTTGCCAAATATCTAAAAGTACAATATTTCTGCTGAAATTAGACTATGTCTTTTCTCAATATCAACCCACCAACAATGCTTAGCAGACTTACAAAAGTAAATAATTTTCAGAAAAAGTGAGTGAATGGGTTTAATGTAATTCAGCTTTCTGAAATAAAATGTGAAGGTTTTTACAATAAAGAGTAACCCACAGAATCAAATATATTAGACTTGTTGTCTTTGGGTAGGATGTGTTTTTTAGAGTGACACATGATCAGATTAATTATTAATCAATTATTTATTGTATTTATTATTATACCTCTGTATAAATCCATGATGCCCGTATCTTAAATATGGTTTTGTTTCCCTGAGGACATAGCAGAGCTGGGAAAGTGCAGAGAGAAAAAAAAAGGTGTGTCTAACGGTATGGAATAACTGGATATAGTTTGAGGGGACAGGCAAAATCTTAAGGCTTTTGCTGCAAGGACCCAAAGAGGGAGAGGTGGAGTTTAGGACCCTGTTGTGAAATGGGGGTCTGGGGTGTTGGTATTCCCTCCCATTTCCTGCCAAGCTCTATAAAGCCAGGAGGACAGGAAGTTCCTCTCTCTCTCCCTCGCTCTCTTCCCTTACTGCGCATTCCTGATTCACCACGTGGAGCTGGCCCGGAGGAGGCCCAGCCTTTTGTTACCAGCTCACCACATGCTCTGCGGGATCCGACTGCATCGGGTGCTGGGGGGCTTTGGACTCTTTTTTTTTTTCCATCGGCTTTACAGTGGAGGACTTTTCGGGGTTGTCAGAGTCGGGTTGTATATATTTGTATATATATTCGTATATATATTCTTCCTTTTTTCCTCACTTGCTACTCCCTTTCCCTGCTCCATTAAATCTGTTATAGTTTTAATTTCCAAGCATTGAGCCTTTATTCTTCACTCCCCTTATATTTTCCGAGGGGGGTGGAGGGTAGTAGTAGAAGCAAACTCTGTCTCTGAGTTGTGGCTTGCCCTGGCAGAGCTCCTTCGAGACATAACTTCTGTATAAAAAGTCACTGAATTTACTAAGACCAGTACTAGAACACTTTAGGCTAGAAAAGAGCAACTTGAGTGTTTCACAAAATCAGGAAAGACATTGAGAAGGTGAGTAGGAACCCGCTCACTCTGTCTTCCAATACACAGCTTAATGGACATGAGATAAACCAGCAAGAGACAGGTTCAAAGCAAAGCCAGGACATATTTCCTCATACAGTGTAATGGCTAGCTGTGAAATCTCTGTGGGACATTTTGTATAGCAAATGTACACAGGTTCAAAAATAACAGAGCACATCCAGGGAGAAAAAGTCCACCGAGGACTGTTAAATATGAGTATATTATCTCTGGCTCAAGAAGTCCCCAAGCCATAAAATACTGAAGGCTGTGAACATACCACTGTGCCCTGGCCACATGCTTCTGATTTTCCCTCTGGATCTATGCTTGAGGCACTACTGGGTAAAGTCTGGAGGGAATTGTCTCATCTGCCCTGGCTGTTGTACACAGGTGTACTATAGACTGAGGGGCTCTTTGTGGAGTCACAGCAGACATTTGCTTTACATTAGGGACTGACACACGAAATATCCCTGTAATTTTAAAATTCTTTAGAAAGCCATCTCAATGATTTTGTGGAGGTTATATAAGAGTCCTGCGAAGAGGTCTCTCGTGGTTACAGCATGGCCCAAATCAGTCTAGCTTTAGTGGGGTGCATACTTGAGTCTTTGTTGTATGTCCCAAAGTTTTTATCCCAGTTGACAAGAGATTTATCTAGAAACCTGTACCTTCAATGGATTTATATCTGCATACAATGGACACAAAGCAAATGTGAACAATAATATGGGCTTAAGTTCAAAATCAAGCATAGATTTAGCTGTGATTCCAAATATTAACATAGTCCCACATTCGGTGATATATACAGCAAGAAAATAATAAGGTTGTTGTTTTCTTTGGGCTGGAGATTGAAATGTCAACAAACATTATAAGAAAATGAAGATCAGGTGAGTGTGAGTGAGGAAACAAAGAGGGCTTTAACTATCATATATGACTTGAAAGAAAACACACACAAAGAACAAAAAAGAAAATGAAATCATATTCTATCTTTCCCATTTGAACAAAGTAGAACATAGAGGGAAGAAATGCAAGTTGGGTTGAGACAATCAGTGTGAGGTACAGAGTCAAAGGGCTATTGTGCAAAGAAGCAAAAGCCAATGGAGCCAGGAAGACGACCGCTGGCTGAATGAAGAAGGGCTGGATATGGAGAAGCAGCAAGAATTATGGTTTGTAGTCCTGTGTTCTGAACAAACAAGAACATCTTAATAAAGGATACCAAAATTTTTGGTAATAGGAGTGAAGGAAATTTGGCAAATAAAAGAAAATTAAAAAAGAAACCAGAGGCAAGGTATATTCAGAGTAGCCACTCCCCAAGCCTTTTTCAGTATTGAAAAAACTGTTCATTTAAAAAGTAACATTTTCTGATATATATATATAAGAGCTCCTTTTGGTAGGCTTATGGTTTATTTAATTAATTTTGGTTTTTTGTTTGTTTTTACTATTGCAGTGGTTATGATGCTGAATATTCCACAGCGCTTCTTTTTTTATAGCATACTCGTGACCTCAGAGCTGTAATTTTTCAATACGATCTTTCCTTTTGCATAGTAATCCAGAGCAGGAGGAAAAACATACCTCTCCTGTTAAAAATATCAGAACATCCCTTCAGTAGCATCTTGCATGTCTTTTAACTAATAACCTTGACTCTTTCATCATGAAAAGGGAACAAGTTTATATCTCATAAAATATACAGAATGAAACTCACCATAAGAAATAATTGCAAATATTGTTAGAGATCTTCCTCAACACTGGAGAGCAATTATATTTTTAAAAGAAAAACAGTTATAAAAGAATAAATACTTGAGGGAAATATAATATATAAAGGCTTTAATATTAACTTTAAAATATAGCTCCACCTTTTTCTCACTAACAAAGCATAAAAACCTAGGTTCCTCAACTGCCACAATCTTACTGACCTACACTGCAAACAATGCATATATAATTAAAATTAAATATAAATTTAGTTTTCACAAGAGTTGTTTGACATTGAAATGACAGACTTTTTTATAAAGTTGCCTTTGTACAAGACACATGACTTTGTGTTAGTTTCATTTTCATAAAGCATCTATTATGCTGTTGTGAAAATGCATAATCTCAAAAAAAACCCCAAAACAAAACCGTAAGCAGACTTCTACCCAAAGATGGCTATATGCAGCCTCAAATACATTTCTTAATTTCACTGTTGCCCAGAATAAACTCACTTTGGAAATCCCAGGAGCAGGGAAAATCATACTGTTTGTTTCTCATACTGTGTAGTTTAGAACTTAACTGAGGTTGTTTTCCCAGTGTGTAGAAGGTTCAGAGGAAGGCATTATGCTATTTGATAAATGAATGTGAAGGAAGTTTAAGTCAAGGAGGAAAGAGTCATTGACAGTAGTCAGAAGCCCTGGGAAAAGAGTAGAGAAAGGGAAAAGCACAGGGTTCAGCTGAACCTTGAACAAGGACTGGTGCCCTGGAAAGGGTTGCAGATTTACCTTCAGAGAGAATCTGCAGTAGATACAACAGCAAAATTGTCCTAATACAAGAAAGAACTACGCTGGGATTAAGTCAGAGAGGGGCAGAGACAACAAGAAAGGTTGAAAGTATGAAATGCTGTTGAAAAGTTGGAGCTGGGGGAGAAGCCACTTTCCATTATTGCAAAAACTTGTTGTATTAGGAAAAAATTCTATCTAGTAATTAGGGATTGGGTCTTCTTATTCTGACCAGAATGTGGCCCATCCAAAAAAATCTTTGCAATTACATCTTATATAAACTAATACATTTCTGCCCTGGCTTTCATGTGTATCTTCTGCTGTCTTGGTAAAACTCTCAATAGGCCTTAATGAGAGATTAGAGGAGGTCAGAACCGGGTAGGTTCTGTGATTGGCAGCATCTGGTGTCCTACAGAGGAATGCACATCATTAGAGTTAGTGCTGGGCTCTGAACTGGAGTGGGAGAACAGGGAAAATGAGGAGAAAAGAAGATCAAGTGGACTGATGTGGCTCAGTGTAAAGAGTGGATGCTTCCTGCTGTACCTGAGTGAGAGGAACTGGATCCTTAGAAATTATCCTAGTATCAAGGAGTGAGCTTTACATCTCACATGAAACAGAGCCTGTGTTAGATGAAGTGTTGCCATTGGGAAAGGCTCTCACTCACTTGGGGGAGCCCTCCCATGTGTTAACATTGAAGAAATACTTTGAACTCAAAAGTACAATAATGGGCACTCTATTACAAAAGCTGTATTAAATGAACAGAAGTATGTTCTGCTAAAGGTACGAGAGGAATACTTCTCGATTACTTCTCACTCATCTTTCTTATGCAGTGGCTAAGAGACTATGTTGATATCAAAACATTAAATGGGAGGCCAAAAATATGCAAAGTAACTAGCAGTATTTGATTACTTCCTCAGACATTAAGATTTTGATGTACCTAATGATTTTATCTCTGAAATGATGTAGTGAAGGACGATCAGGGATAGCAGAAGATTCTAATTATTGTCAATGAATTTCACATAATTCATTTTAGAAAAAAAATTAATTCAGAGCATCAACTATGAAACTGATTCTTCATGAATACATTATTTTTCAGGAAGAATCCATGTATTTAACTGCCTGGATGGTTTATTATGATTATTCTCATTTTCTACCTTGCAAAATATCATTAAGAACAGTCACTATCCAGTGGTATATAGTCATGATACTTACTACAAAGTTGTCTAATAAATAGGGCTCTCAACTTCATTAAATTGTATGAGATAATCTTTGTGAAGGACAGAAGAGGAGACCTTTATATTTTACAAAAGCTTGAAAAAAAACCCCAGTCATTGCAGGGCTAAGAATGAACATGAAAATCTTTAGTTTAATTAGAAACCTTTTGACCACAGGTAAATATTTAAAGCAGAATCTCAACGTAATGTCAATTATGGGAGAACTAATCTTACCATGTTATATGTAGAAAATGTAATTCATTGCAGTGTAGCAACTGTTATACTTAAAATTTATTTTATACTGACATAAATTTAAGTTTTTTGAGCAGGTGAATTTATGCTTTTGATAATACATGCTTTCACATCCATTACTCATGAAATCTACAGAGACTCTAAGTCCAATTGACGTTATCCCATGACACACACTTAAAATATAATGTGCATCAAACATTAAATAACAAGTAGACTTCATCAAAGCATCCTACTGGTGGTGAAGAACGGGACTTGTCATAAAATGCCTTGCATGAATGTTAAGGATGCAGATACAGGCAAGACAACTCACCTTTCTTCACCTTAAAAATGTTCTCCCATATGCAGCACCAAGGGTTCTTTGATGCACATGTAAGCCAAGAAGGTCCTCCAAGGGTTGGAAGACCTATGTTTTTAGTACAGTTTTTCTGAATTTTTAAATATGCTTCATTTATCAAGCTGATTGTGATAAAACTGTTTCTAAGAGACTTGCAAGCAGATAGCAGGGAAGCAGTGGGAGACTGCACATTCTATGATGAATCAGATGATTTTTTTCTACTTGAGAAATATCAACTAGGTCTGCCTCAAGTAATCTTCAAAGGGAAGAAGGCTGGGCAGGAGCACAAAGGACACATTATTGCTCTCCTTGCTGCTGCTGTTTGGGGACACACACACTTCTACAGATTCCAAACTGACACAGGTGTTACCACCCTTGTTAGACTGTAGATGCTGTTTCTTCCGCAGTATAGGTCTCCTGGGAACTGTAAGGTTCACACACTCTTTCCTTTTAACTGTCTCTGCAGGTCTCCTGGCCCCTCTTGAGAACAGTGATTCATGTGTGCTCTTCTTGTTTTCTCCCCCTTTTCTCACAAAGGAATTACACAACAGTATTTTCTCTGCCTCCTGTAGTTAGCTTACTGTATTCATAACATTTTCCCATTTCTGAAAGATCACAGGCAAAAGATGTGTTTCGTCATGGGGTTGTTCCCCTTACATAGTAATCAGCTCTTGATTCACATCCTCTGTAAGGACCCCAACTCCCAGGTAAAAAATATTAAAATTCTTTGCAACATAGAAATCACATTTTCCAGAGCCTCTTTTTAGCCTCTTTTTAATGTTGGGCATAATTTCCCCCAACATGTTTCCCTAGACCCTACTAGAAGAATAAGGGCAATAGAATAAGCTCTGTCCTGCGCCAGGGACCTCATCAGCAACATTCTTAGATATTTCTCATTCTCATTCTTGTATTACTTTAGATTATAATATTAAGGGCCTGTCACTAAGTTCCTTTGCATGCTTTTACATTACCTTATGTGATTCTACCATAGGAGTTGTTTTCTCTGCCTCTTTAGTGTTTGTATTTTTCATTATATAGCAAGATTATTAGTCTTTTTCCACAGTGTTAAATCTTGCTGAACTTGTGATTTACAAATTACTTGCTTGCCTTACATGATTAAAACTGCATGGGATACAGCAAAGATCACCTGCTGTTTATTAGCATATCTATGAAGCTACAGTTCTAAGTGACCCTGGCCGATTTGTTTAATAGGATATGTCTGTTGAACTGTGAATGTTCTCTTGTGGCTGTTGATAACATACTTAGAGTAACATTGATGAAAGATGTGTTACTCTCCAACCAGAATCATAAAGGATAAGTAAGCTTCAGCAAAACTGTAAGGGTCTAACCAATAAAGACCTACTTTTAACAAACAAGACTCACTGAAACCTAAAACCTATTCTGAATAAAACAAATGTCAGTTTCTTTGAAAAGAAGAATGTGCCTTTTGTGTTATATATTATCAACATAATGCACTAATGTGAAAATAAATATATTGGTAGATTACCAACAATGTTGCTCATCTGTATTGCAGAAAAATTTCTAAAAGATGCAGTAGATTTGTCTACTGAGTTCAGTTTTGTTTCAGTCAACACAAATTTCTACACTTTTCTCATAATTTTAGTATTTGACCATCTCACAATGTACCAGAAGGAAGAAAAGGCTTTTTCTGTTGTTTTTAATTTACAGATGAAGGAGCAGATGAAGGGATTAAAGATCCCAGAGGATTTAGCATGAAAATACTTTACATCCAGGCCTATATTTAAACTTCTGTGATTTGCTCTTCTTCAGTATCACATCTTCCTTTCATAGTCATGCTAGATGATAAAACAAAGCAATAGGTGACCATGGTGCACCAGCTGTGTTTATGTGATGTTCCATGATAGATGCCATTGCCATGCATCAAAACCCACACATGTTCCAATCTGAGAGGATTTTTTAAAGAGTGCTTTCTGTAGCAAAATGCAGTTTTTCATCAATATATAGCAAAAATTTCTATGGCTTATAAGTTGGTTTGCTTTCTCGGCCATATTTCCTTTGTTCTCTTATATATATACTATTTCCTTTTAATGCAAAATGTCAAAAAATGGGAAAGCCAATCTTGAAAAGTGCTGAGTTTCTTCAAGGGAAGTTCAGATACTTAATATCTTTCCAGTTACATTACAAAATTTGCCCTCACTGATTAACTGACATAGCAATTTTAACTGCACTTAATTAGAACTTCCCATTCATAGTATTCATTTCCACTTCATCAATAATGATCATTACAGCAACCAAAAAAAAATTCACAGCATTATGTTTTAAATTTCTGTACTACACGCCTAACAAAATTTGAGGCTTAAATCATTCCTGATTTGCTGCAGAGCTAGATAATGTTGCATCAGCTTTCACAGTATTCTGCATACAATTTCATATAGAAATCAGTTTAAATTTCTTATGTTTATAGGTCCAGGGGTAACACTGTTAAGTTGGCTCTGATGAAAATGTGACTTCAGATGATTTATTAGTTTCACAAAGACATATATTAATTCAAAACATCACTAAATCCACACATGCATGGACCTAACTAACTACGTTAGATTTGCAGACCTCAAAGAATCACTTCACTTCAAATTTACATGCTTGTGATATAATATAGGAACGTGAGAGATTTTTTTTTCATTCAAGGATGCGTATTTTTCCTTTGTATTTTTTCCAGTGAGTTTGAAAATACCAAAAGGAAGAATGTAGTTGTATAGGAGAGAAACAGTTTTCAAAATTAAAGTTGTAGATGGGTACATGGTATACATTTTCTTCACAGTACTTTTATGCCAAGCAGGTCTCCCCCAGCAAGCTGTAACTAGGAGAAACTTTTTAAATCACCCTCTGCCTGGGACTTGCTGAGCCTATTCCTAAACATGAGATACATTTCCTCAGCTCAGGGCTTGAAATCTGCAGCTAGTGCTGTAGCCCCCAGAAAAAACAACCTCCTGGTCAAGCCTATCTGCCCTGTAGTACTTAACTGGAGAAGTGGAAGGAAGTCACGTAGAAACTTGAGCTGGCAGGCAAAGCTTTAAGCATCTTTAAATGGTTTCTGGGATGTGTGATCTTGCCTCCATCCCCAGGCTGGAGGGAACCAATCCCTTTGGCTTTGTCCAGTGAGCCCTAAGGAGGGAGGACTCACAAAGGCACCTACTGCTTTCAGCTGATAGCCAGATGGCTCTCAGCTCCTAGTCACTGCTTGCCAGCTCAGGTATGCAGCTGCATGGCTACAAACTCAAGGGTACCAATGGTGTCTTGGCTGTTTGATTTTGTTCCCAGTCTGTGCTCAGAGCCTGGACAAATGCACAGTGCAAGGGCAGCTGGCTCAAGACATTCATTCTCACCTCTTTTTAATTCTTGCTGTTCTATCTGCTGACAGAATTTTTTAGCTACCTGCCCTATCCCTGCTATTATATTTTCCAGTTAGTCCTCAAAAGAATGTAAGTCTAATAATTTTGTGTTAGTAGGACTCCAGTCCAGGTTACACTTTTGCAAGTTTAATGATTGATTACGTTTAAAAAATTAAATTTATTAAAATAAATGAATTGGTTTAGTGTTTGAAAATGAGGAATAAGAAAAGATAACTTCTTTGTTTTTGGTTTAGATTTCTAAATTAAAAGATACCTGACTGATTTTTTCTGAGGTTAACTGACTTTTTTAAAAAACAAAACTATTCCCATTAGTTTCTACTATCTTAATTTTCAATGATGATATCATAATTTCCAGGAACATCCAACAACTGAAGAGAAAAACTCATTTGTCCTTTTCATTCATTTTATACACTTTCAGTGTAAAATAAACCTCCAGTAAGTGCAGGTAGGTGCTGAGAATAAGATTGCCAACTACCACAACCAGATATAAAAAGCACACCCTTTAGAGTCAGCTCTGACTAAAGTCAACGGCAAACTCATATCTCAGTGTGAACAAATAGCATTATATATGAGCATATGTGACAAAAGAGCAGAGTTTGTCTCTTGAGAGCAAAAGACTTCAGTCTGAAAAGTGGGAGAAAATCATAAAGAGTTTTCAGAGGGAAGTCTATACAGCATTCGATCTTTGCCCAAGTCCCATCAGGCTCAGGCAAGATGAGACAACCATAAAAACTCACTCCGGATGGCTGTGCAAAGTGATGGGCTGATTGCCTAAAGACTTGTGGGGTTTATTATGGGATGTAGATGGAAGAGAATTTTGGTATTACATAAAATTAATTTTGCAATATTTTAAGGGTATTGTGGAACTGTGCAATGAGATATTTGAGAAATCAATGTGAACCAGAGAGAAACCAGCATAGGAAAAGAGGGGTAGACCACAGCCAGACAGGAGGGACAGGAGGAATGGGGGGGCCACTGTGTCCATCACCTCTGTGAGCACTGTATGTGATTGTGTGGCTGCTGGTACAGACATCGCTTTCTGCCTCAGTGGAGCTCTTGGCCACTTGATGCCATTGGGAACATGCACTCAGCCTTGGTACCACCTGGACCTGGGACCATGGAACCGCCACAGCCTGCATAGAAAACACCCCACTGGATCCAGCTACCACTAACAGCTGGCAGGCAGATTTTTGAAAGAAAGTAATAACTAATAAGGACTGCAACTGAACTAGGCTTCTATGCCAAAATTAAACATACTTAGGACTGTATATTGCAATACCCATGAGTGTTAACTGATTTATATCCCTGTGAATGTTTTTGCTTTCTCATTATGCCAAGATTGTAAGTAATACAAGTGAGCTAACCTATTCTAGGTCTGATTTTACAAATTTAGTGCTCAACACAACCTCTACATGCTAAAATACCAGTAACAACATTAACATCATGAGCCACTTTTTAATATAGTCTGCATATTCCTCATTCTTCCAAACACATTTACAGCTGCTTTAGACTGTTTGCTTTGGTTTCGTTCTATTTGTCCTCATGCCCAGTCATGCACAGCCAAACCATTCAGATAATTCCTAATTGAGGTGTGTGAAGATTATTGACTGCTTTCCATTTGTGTAGTCTTTTATGTCTAAAACATTAAAAAGAAAATCCCTAATAAGGTTTGTAGAAATGATCGCCAAGGAGAAGTTCACACATACAGTGAATGGTGGTATCCAAATATGCAAGATATACTGTGCCCCTCTCCATTGACCCCACCCATGGAGTTACCATTTATATACATCTTTGATGCTAATTAGATATCTAAAGCATGTTCTTTATGAGTCAGACAACATCCAAACATATCCTGGGCTGCATCAAAAGAAGTGTGACCAGCAGGTCGAGGGAGGTGATTCTTCCCCTCGGTTCCTCTCTCTTGAGACCTCACCTGGAGTAATGTGTCCAGTTTTGGAGTCCCCAACATAAAAAGGACATGGAGCTGTTGGAGCAAGTCCAGAGGAGGGACACCAAAGTGTTAAGAGGGCTGGAGCACCTCTCTTACAAAGACAGGCTGAGAGAGTTGATGTTGTTCAGCACGGAGAGAGAAGACTCCAGGGAGACCTCATAGCAGCCTTCCAGTACCTGAAGAGGGCCTACAGGAAAGCTGGAGAGGGACTTTTTACAAGGGCAGTTAGTGATAGGAAGATTGGGTATGGTTTCAAATTGAAAGAGGGTAGGTTTAAATTAGATATTAGGAAGAAATTCTTTCCTGTGGAGGTGGCGAGATACTGGCACAGGTTGCCCAGGGAGGTTGTGGATGTCCCCTCCTTGGAAGTGTTCAAGGCCAGGTTGGATGGGGCTTTGAGCAACCTGGTCTATTGGGAGGTGTCCCTGCCCATAGCAGGGGGGGTGGAACTAAATCATCTTTAAGGTGCCTTCCCACCCAAACCATTCTATTATTCTATGTTAGGTAGCATGGTATTTAAATTTCTCCATTGACATCAGTAAGACTTTCAGTGAACAAAGTACCAAGTAAACTGAAAAACCTGGCTCCTTGGGACTGTTTCACTCTAATTACCTCAACTCTCCTGTAAAAAGAACCTGAAGAGTGTAGGGTTTTCTTTCCCCCACTGGAACCCCGATTCTGCAGGAATGTATAGAGGAAACTGAAGGATTACGTTCTATATTTATTTCCTACTAGCACTGAAAGCCATTATGAAGTTCAGTCACTGATCATTACCTATGATCAGAGGAATAATGCTTCTGATTCTAGAGGCGTACATACACAAAGCACTAAGGTTAATGTGCCAGGTCTAAATGAACAGGTTAAGCCTATGTGACTCCTTGCCATCACCAAAGCAAGGATTAGATCAATAAATACAGGCAATGTTCTTGAACTACTGTAAAACATAAGTAAGTGCATATAGAGAGAGTATTTGTGATTATGAGAGTCACCTTGCTGCAGGAGAACAATTGTCTAATGTTCTCCTGGGGAAGAAGAAATGTATCTTATACATGCTATTATTTTTACAAAGGAGACATACAAAGCAGTATCATTAATAAAACACCTGTCTTCTCTTTTTCTTTTGATGGTGCACCTGTTCAAAAGATTTTAGTGCTCTCACAGCTTCTTGCAAAACACACTGCTATCTTTGTATGAAGTTGACATGGTATTTATGATTCTCTCCAACAAAATATGTTTTTGTGTCCTCTGTGGCATCTGAAAGACTAAAAGGTAGACAAGTAGTACAACTACTTCAAAAGGGGTGAAGAATGGTGTGAGTTCCACTCTCTGTTGTGGGTATGAAAGGAACAATTTTTCCTGCTCTCACGCCTACAAGATGAGGAACAGGATTATAATCATAGCTAGCTAGTAGTAACCACACTTCTGTAAAGCTATGTCAGTTATTATTCAGACTCACTAAAATCTTGATTATTTAACCTGCAGATGAATCCTGAACCATTTTGCAACAGAACAAAAGACCTAATAGTTGCAGGACTTCAGTCATTCTCATAAAACCTCTCATACAGGATTGGAAAAGGAAAATAGCTAGTGCTGCCTCCATTGGAGACTGAGATACAGGTCTTGGAAAGGCAAAAAAAAACAGTATAAGGGAGAAGCCACCACTGCAGCTTCCTTCCTGTAACTGCAATTGTTAATGCCTACCTTTGTGATAGAACATGAACTCTCTATGCTTGAATATTTAACAAGAGAACTGCCTCTAGGGGAATCCATACATGGAAACTTTGGGCTTGCCTGATGTTGAGGGATTTGCTTCTAAGAACCACAGCTGTGGCTCCAAACAAAGGACCATCAAATGCCAAGTGAGCCGTATGTCTTTGCAAACTGTAATTGCAGTTGTCTGGGGGTAAGAGTACTTTCTATCAGAGAACAGCAAAGAAGTTCTGCCATACCTTGCAAGAGAAGCATCATTCATCGTTCAGCCAACTTGGTACTTTAGCCTTTGCCATGAACAAATGGTTAACACTACATTGCAAACCTTTTAGGAATTTAGTCTGGGAGGCTTTCTTCCACTTCGCAATCATTTCTATGATTAATTAACTAAGTATTTTATATGTGGTAGGAAAAGCAGAGTGTTTCTCATTCCCCTTTTGAAAAGACTAATTGCGGGGTAGGTAATAATGGACCTTGCTATTTCAATATGAAGCAAGCAAAGATGTGGTTTATTTACTTTTTATCCCTTATATACATTCGGACCACACGCCTAAAACATGCACGCTGGTTGGTTAACGTCCCCCTTACGTGGGGCAGTCATGTATGCTAGCAACACTCCCATTGGTCCAACTAATAACACTCCACTGGTCCATGCTCTTCCTGGTAATACACTGTCCACGTTATTCGTAAGTAAAGTTGCCTTACTTCCCGGTGTCTCCTCCTGTGTCCCTTCCTGTGTCCAACTTGGAAACAGTTGGTGTTCTTTCTGCTTCCTGCTCCTCAAGATGAACTTTGATATGTGGCTGCATGTTTAATCACGAGGCTATAAAGTGGCTGGTTCATTACATGCCATCATCCTACCCCAACAACTAATAAATCATCCTAAAGCAAAGGCAAGCACCTAAATCCATGATGAAGCACCTAAATAATTTTAGTCTGATTTTAAAAATTAACAAGCATGTTAAGTCCTTATTTCACCAATAGAAGCTGTGGATGGATAGCATCTCATCATGCACTCGGGATGTGTAACTACAGATGCTGAAGTTGAAATCTTTTGGCCAAAGTCCAATACCTTTGTGCCTTCTGATGTAACTGCAGTACAGTCTGATATTTGGGCTATCTAATCAATGTTTGGCTCTGATACAGAAAAACTTAAAAGCATGATAATAACTAGCAATGGGTCCCAGCTTAATACAGCTCATCCGATGTCTCACCCTCAGATGGGATCTAAGTGCCTATTTTGAACCTATCATTATTGCAGGTCAGAGCTAAAAGGCTGGCAAGCAGCCGCAAGTGCTGGGAAGCAGGTGCTTGGCTCAGTGCAGAGATCCACCTTGTACTGGACAGAACTCCATCACGAAGAGCAGAGGGTCAGAAATTAACTATAAACTTTGTCACAAATAAACCAGGATGAGCTATTGACTGAAAATTTAGCCTGTCTCTCCATCAGTAGTGAAACAGAGGAAATAAGGATCTTAGTGTGTTTGTGAATTTTTTACCTGTGTGTTCTCTAGCCACTCTGCTACCTGGCCTTTTCTGGTGGGTCCTAAGCATCCTCCTGGTGCTTAGGAACAGCCAAGCTTGGTAGCACTGCTTGCATCACACTGGAGCCTGGACTGAGCCCTCCAGGCTGCAAGGCTTGATACAAGAGCTCACACTCTCCATTCCCAGTACAGCTTGATCACTTGCTGAGCCTCCAGCCTACATATGCTTTTGCTGTGTGTGTACAGCAGATGGTGGCCACTAAGGACGTCCCTGGAACCTCTATTTACTCTGAAAAGTAGCTGAGGCATGCAGAGCTGACACCATTACAGACATCCTGTTAAATTAATCCTTTAGTCTATTGAGGTGTTTGGAGTACACTGACTGAGGGAAAGTGTTTCAATTCAGACAGTTCCAGTAAATGTGGACAGTTATGGAGTATTTCTTTTATACAACAGCTATACACACCTCTAGGCTAGCGGGGTGTTTGGAAGGTTTCATTTGGAACCTGGTGTACTCCTGACCAGGAGTTATCCAATGTATCCAATGTATCCAAAACATTGTTACCTCAATGTATTGGATAACAAGTAATTATTAAAAAATTAGTTGGGTCACTAGTAGATCGACAACTGTGTTTAGTGTAATGCAAGGCATACCTTAAGATAAGGCCTAGGTCTCTTAGTGGTGTCAGCAGTGTTAATCACTAGGAAGGTAATTTCTGCTAAAGCCCTCACTGCTGTTGCTTTTATATTGTTAAATAATCTAATCTTCAGGGAGGGCAAAAACGTCGCAGGTTTGGAGAGAAGCTTGCAAACGTATTTTGTTTTGGTTTAAGACAGATAAAAAGGTTTCCCATGTTTATTTATAGTCTCACAATGTTTTAATTAATGCAAGAATATGAAGAGGGAAGGCTGTTTAGATTTTATTTTGAAATGTCTATAATTGGTACTTATAATGTTTCTGTAACAATGTAAATTTAAAGGAATATTATTACATGATAGGTACCACAGAACACACAAATCAGCAAGTTGTCATCTAAAATTGCTAACAGTACAAATATATTTATTTATTATATTTGCATGGTTATATAACAGCTTAATATCAAGTTGCACTCCTAAATAGTCAGTATTATCAACAGTTCTTAACACATTGATTTCTCTCTCTCTAGCCCTTGTTTCTCCTATTCCCACTGAGTTAATTTTAAATTCCTGTCAAAGACTTCTGACTATGAGTCTGTGAAGTGGCTCAGGTAATGAACTCCTGATCTGAGTGCTTATTCTGAGCATCAAGATACAAAGCATGATCACTGCATTACTTCATGGCATGTTGTAAACATGTACAATTATTTGCCATACACTTAAGCACTGAGGTATTTTTGTGATAGGGAAATTTTTATGAATTATGTATTATGGATTATGTATTAATTTTTATGTATTATGTACAACAGAGGCTGATGAAGCTTCTAATTTTGTATCAGATTCCAAAGTGGCAAGTATAGAAAAAATAATAAAAACAATTTTACTACTGTTAATTTTTTATCATTTACAACACCACAGTATCACCTGAAGTCCAAATCTTGGAGATTATCACTCTAGTGTCATTTTCTCAGAGGCTCTCAGATGGCATGTCATAATTTGTCTTATCCTCATGCCGTTGTTTGAGAATATGATTAATTCAAATCAAATCCCTCAGTTAACCTTAGGTATAAATAAACATAAAAATGCTCTTTGTATTTATTTTTAAAGAGGAATCATCCTAGATTCTAGTAACTGGAAATTCCAGTATACTGTGAATTATTATTTTTTGCTAGAGACTTAGACAATAACATTTTTTCTGATATTAAACAGAGCAAGCAATAAGATGGTGTTTATCTGAAATAGCCTCTTTCATCTAGGTTTAAACATACTGATGTCATTAGTGATAGCAAAGATTTCACCTCGGGCAAATGGAAAAAAAACAGAGGGCTGTCTCACTGTCAGAGGCTGGAAGTTAGGATCTGATCTCAGATCTATGTGCTTTAAGATCTTTCTTAGGATTATGTTCTTTCTTTCCTAGCTAGGGTCATCTATTCAACAGAATTTCAGTTCCATCCAATTTCAATAGAAAGTACTGGACTTCAGTCTGTGTCACTTCATCCCTGACCAGCAAAGAAACACACCTCGTCTGGTAGCACAGATGTGCTGGGAAGTGGTCCCAGAGCAGTGGTATGAGATCTGCCACATGACCTTCAGTGATGCATGGTGCTGACACAACCAGTGGGGATAACATTGATTGGGCTGTGTAATGGTACACCCTGGAGGGAGCTGAAGTTATGCTAAGCAAGAAAAAAGAAAGCATCAGTACTGAGCTTCCTGCAGTTGATACTCGGGGGAGGCTGATTTTACTATGACAGACAAGGAATTTTGCTTTGAAGTTATCTCCAAGAACTTTGCAAGAGAAGTATTTGGACACAGCCCTTAAATTTCGCTCACAAATTTGGGTCCCCTCTGGACTGTTACACATTACAAGAGCTAATTAAAGCCTCTGAGGTGTCTGCAGTAGAACTTGTCAGTGCAGCAGTCTACCAGAACCTGTCTTTCCCCTGATGTATTTTCTGTTTCTGTTTTCTCCCAAACCTACTGCACAGGAACCCAACTCTACAAAAGATGCTCAGCTACCCCATTTAATATCATCTCAGAGCACCCTATGCTGCTCTGGCAGTAAACAGAATCAGATCCAAAACCAGTAAATACTACAGGTTGTGCACAATAGGTATTCCTTTTCTAAAGTACATTAACTACCAATGTTTAATTCAACATCATTCAAATTCAAGTAACATTGAACAAGATCATTTGTCATTTGATCCATTTTCTCCATTCTCAGCAGACACAGCTTTATTACTAGTCTGAGCAAACCAGAGAACCCTTGCATCATCATAATCATAAAACACATTCTTTTGTCATTAATTAGACACAACTGGGCAGGAAATAACACAGAGGCCATAAAACCCAGTGATGTATATTCAGCTCAAGGCAATAGATTTTTCCTTCAATTTCCAGAATCTTAGGATAAAAATGGAACAAGACATATTCTTGCTTTGTAACAAATACTTCTTTTTATAGCTCTTTGCCCTACCTTTACTACAGCTTTCTCTAGTCCATGAAGAGAGCCACCCAGCTGTGCCAGGGAAGGCAGGCAGCTGCAGACAGTAACTTATTTTAAAGGAACCTCCAGTACGTGCCAAAAGTCACAGCAACAGTGTGAAAAGCGCATAAAATGTGTCTGTGTTTCAGACCTCTCCTTTTCACAAGTTATCTCACATGGCAGGGTGGTGTAGCAGTTCATGCATGGGGAAATCTGCATAAGGTAATGAACTCAGCTTCATGCTTGAATCTAACGGGACAGCTTAGCCTGCACATGGCTTCTTGGTTGTGACAGGTAGATAGCATCAGGACAAGAATTGTGGGTTAGAGGCAGGGGGCAAGAGGTAAAATCCTCAGTAAAGTCTGCTCTACACTGTTTGGAAAGAACAACTGCCATTTGGTACCCTACAAAGTCCCTCCTAAAGTACCTGTCAGGCTAATTTCACTCATGCCTGCACTTGTACAGCTCACAGAACAGCTGTATTTTTTGCCATGGAAAGTGATAGCAGGATTTCTTGAGGTGAACCGCCTGGCCAGGCTGCCAGATTCAGGGACAAAAGTATTGATAGATGTGTGTATATGTGCAGTGTCAGGAATTATACTAGAAGACATAAAACATCAATTCAGCATTGCCATAGCAACCATAGCATAGCAAAAGTGTATGATTCTCTGCAGAACCAGAACACACAAGTACAGAATCACTTTCCCTGCCATATAGCTAAAGTTAGGACAAGTGAAAAGCCCTGACTAGCTAAGATCACATTCAACTCTTATCATGTGCATGCACACAAAAAAATAAAGATTACACCTTTGTTTATACATGCTCTGCAGATGTAGAGCTACCATTATCTCTAAAGAAAAAGCTTTTTTTAATATTTAAACCCAAACAATTCCAATGTTTCTAATATTGTTTGTAAGGAAGATCTTTAAAGTATATGCTAGAAACTTAAATTGTCATTGTTCTTTAAATGATGAGCTTTAAAGAACTAGATGAGAAGATACAGGGCAGCTGCTACACAGAACCTCTTTTGTCAGCCCTTAGTGTTTACTGGGAAAAAGATTTTGTCAAAACAATGGAAAAGGTAAGAGTATTCCTAGTATTCTGTGTATATGGTAGGGATATATTTTGGCAAACTCCTTGGAAAAGTAATATTTTGTTTTATGGCCTCTTTCCCAATAAGAAAGCCACTGAATTTTATTTTTTTTCAGCAAGTTCGGAGAGAACAGAGTTGGATACAATGTAATTGGGGTATGTTTTGAACACTTTAAAATGAACAAATATCACAGAATGTTAGGGTTTGGAAGGGGCCTTAAAAGAACAAATATGTTGACAGACAAAAAGTGAATTAAAAAAGAAAGGATAGATATAGAAGTCAGCATTTCACAGTAATACATTATGGATCATTTTACACAGATTGTTAGTGCCAGTGATTCTGTGATTATCAAGCATTTATGGTATGCAATTGATCCCTAGTGTCACTGAACTTTAGTCCTTATCAGACTGAACAAGTGAAACCAGTGTGCATACATGGAAGGGAATTTTGTTTTCTGGTCATTTTTATCATATTAGTTTTAAAATGGAAAATAGAAATAGATTACTAGCTTTCTATTTATTTCAGATATTTCAAAGTAATTTTTCAGGTCTGATTCTGCCTGGGGTGAAAACAGTAATCAATGTCAGGATTTGAAATAACACCGCAAAATTGTATATGTCTAGTAATTCTTATAATTCTACTGGTACATATTTCCTCTAGCAGTTGAGTTAATTCCAGAATAGAAGATAGTTTGCGAGAATGTTTGCATGGTTTATTTCTAAAATAATTAGTTTGTTATTGGTTTTGATGGTACGTGAAGTACCATGCCAGCTAACAGAAGTGAAACAGAACAATGGTGTTGGTACGTTCCCCATAGGTAGTGGTTTTACTGCACTGGATCACACATTTATCTCCTGAAATCAGGAGCTCTTTTGTTGTCCGAAGCATCTCCAGTTGCCCTGTGAATATTTTTAGTCAATACACCTCTTTCTCCTAAATTGAAATTAGTACCTGATTAAGCATTGTGAGTGTGATTTCATCATAAAATGCAAGAAAAATTAGGATTGCAGAGTGGCAATAAAACATTTGGAAACATTGTGCTAATTAATGCATGACATTTCATAGTTATAGTTGGCCAGTTAATATTGGCCAGAGTTCCAGCTCTCACCGAGGTGAGGAAATGACTTAATTCTGTAAAAGTAAATATATTGCAGGCTAACTCAAGCTTTTAAACCTCAAAAAAAGACAAGGAAGGAAGAAAGGAGAGGAAATTACTTTAAAAAATTCGTAAACTTCAGTTCAGGAAGTAGCAAATCCCCCTGTACTAATGGTAATTCAAAAATATTTAGCTAGGATAATAAAAATGCCTTTCCTGCCACCATAACATAATTTCATGACCTACATTAACTGTTATGAATTGTTCCCATCAGTACAGATGCATCTTTTATCAGTCCAAAATATATCAACATTTGCCAGACAAAGTCATTAAAAGAAACTATAACAGACAACAAATTGTATCAACAACTAAGCTTCCTACAAAAAATGTAGGGGAAAGCAGAAGAAATATAGATGTGTACCTAGAGAACATACAAATCAAGAAATAAAAATAAGGATTCAAGATAATTATCAGATTCAGCATATTCAGTAGCTGGTTTTATTCAACAATATTTTCTGAAAGTATCTTGAAAAACGTACTAAAAATACTGAAATTATCACAAAATCTAGTTATTAAAAGAGTTTTAGTGTTGCCAAAAAAGATGAAAAAGTATGCGTTTTGTTTCTAATTGGCTGCAAACAGGAAATTTTTTTAAAAAAAAACATTTACCTCAAAATAAATTCAATTAATGTCATGTACAAATAAAGTTTAAATAAATTCTGTGGTTTGTTTCAGTGTACAGAAATGACTAAGAAGATTTTTTCAAGCATAGATGCCTGTGTTTCTTTTAATTCTTCCAAGATTAAGAGCTGATCTACTCTCAGTTTGGGATCACAAATGAGCATCTTCACCTTCATGTGGTGTTATGACACCTCTCATTTTTGTCATTTGACGAATGACAATTGATAATATGGTGTGAAGAGTGCACTTAAACAACCCTAGTCAGCGTATGAAGGATCCAGCATGTGAGAATCATGCTCAGTGAGTATAAATGTTATTTTGCTGTAAACAATATGCAGATATGTGAATGCATACAGGAGTAAGACTTGTTAAATAATCTTTGTGGAAAAAATGGAGAAGTTTCAGCTACACTTGAACTGTGTTTGGTGTAAGTAAGGGATAGGAAATTGGAAAACTCTATATAAGGAGAATGACAAATTCTAATTAAGAAAGCTTGAATGAGGAACAAGAAGGTCTTTCTTTTTAGGAATGGTTTTATTAATACAATATTGATCAGTTTACATTGAAGTCTTTTAGAGATAAGACAACTGAACAGCTTACTTGCACAAAAAAAGTGATAGTCTGGATTTAGAAGAAGGATTTTCAAAAGGATTGATACTCAAGTCCCAGATCAGGCTCTGTGCAGTTATTATGGAGTGTTGTTTATTTGAAGCTGCAAGAACAAATATAATAAATATCTGCTGGAGGTGGGTAAGGAATATCTGTCCTTTCCAAGACATAAAATATGCATGCATACATATATAAAAAATCATTTTCCATATTAAACATGTCATAATATCTTATAAACCCAAGACATTAGGACCTAAAACTGTCAGCTTTTTCTCCCTCATTAATCTCAAAATATAACTCAGCTTCTTGTCCTGTTCTTGTTCTGCATCTGCAAATGGTTACTGCCAGAGACAGGCAGTATCTAAATGGATCTTTGATTTTATCAGGAAATCTGTTCTGAAGTTCTTATCTTAACAGTGTTGCAGAGAAGATAGAAAGGTCATAGTCTAAAAAAAACCCAGACAAACTTAAAAAACACTGAAACATTACCTAATTTATTAATTGTTTGAATACGTTAATAAGCAATAATAATGCATTGTTTAATCATCAAGTTCATTACATTTGTATCAAATGTATGGGAAATATTGTTCCTATTTGAAATCATGTTGTCCAGAGATAGCAGAATTCCTAAACCCAAGGGTCTTGGAAGGGCCACAGAAGTTTTATTGCTCCTGTAAGTTTCCGTTCTTCCCACCTGCAGGAATGATGACTTCTAGTTGCTTCCTCCCTCACTTTCAGGGATATTTTTCTTATGAAAGCATTGGTTTAGGAAACATATAATGCCTGTTACCTCTTCAAAGCACACACACGTTTCTGTCTACAAAATTAACATGATGAAAGTATATGTCAAGTTAAAATATAAAGTAAAAAAGATAAGATGATATTTTACTAAAAAGAATCTGAGAGTTATTTGTAGGAGTCACATTTTACAGAGGTCAAATATTATGAAATACTTCAATTCTTTATCTCACCTGTTTGAAAATCCTTAGAATGTTTATTTATCTATCAAAAGCAGCCTAACAAACTTCTGTCTTCAACAGGCAAGACATATTTCTTTTATATCAAAGAAAGAAATATTCAATTCTTGATATCTCAGCTATTCCACACCAAAGTCACTCCTTACTGAAGTTTACTTGACAGTGTCTGAGGGACTCCTACCAGTGGGCAATTTATGCACTAGACAATGCAATCTATTTTGATTTCTCCAGTCTGATTTCATGCCCAAACAATCTATACCTGGGGAAGTAACTCCAGGAGCAGGTTTCTTGCCTCCTGAAAGCTTCACACTGTTCTAGCAGAAGACAAGATGGTTTCCAGCAGTTGCAGAGTCCCTTCTTATGAAAGGCAGTAAGAACACAAGAAAAACCTGTTGTCCTGTTGGCAAGTCCCTATATCTTAAGAATTTGGGATATCATCCCTTGCCCTTTCTATGTACTCCATTTTGAGTTGCAATTTCTGAGACCGACCAAGTGAACAAGTGGTAGCTGCATAGAACTCATCCATATGTCCATGTCTGATAGTCAGCCAGACTAGATGACAGCAAGTGTGGCACCCATCCATAATGGTGACATTATTGTAAATCTTTGGCATATCCTAGAACTGAGGGCAACCGGAGCCCAAAGAAATGCCATCTAGAGCTAGGTTACAAAAGGGGAAAAAGCAAAGACAAGCAGACTCATGGTTTCTTCCCAAACTGCACTAGACCATGGGAAGATGGAGGGCCACAGTGCTACTTTCTCTTGTTTATGAATGTTTTAAAAGTGCAAGATCCTGCATATGGGTTGCAGCAATCCCAAACACAAATACAGGCTGGACAGAGAATGGATTGAGAGCAGCCCTGAGGAGAAAGACTTGGGGACTGGTTGATGAGAAGCTCAACATGAGCTGGCAGTGTGCACCTGCAGCCCAGAAAGTCAACTGTATCAAAAGAAGCATGTTTCTGCAGGCCGAGAGAAGTGATTCTCCCCCTCTACTCCACTCTTGTGAGTCCCCACCTGGAGTACTGTGTCCAGTTCTGGAGTTCCCAGCAGAAGAAGGACATGGAGCTGTTGAAGCGAGTCCAGAGGAGGGCCATGAAGATTCTCAGAGGGCTGGAGCACCTCTCCTACAAAGACAAGCTGAGAGAGTTGGAGTTGTTGAGCTTGGAGAAGAGAAGGCTCTGGGGAGAAATTAGAGCAGCCTTCTAGTACCTAAGGGGGCCTACAGGAAAGCTGAAGAGGGACTTTTTACAAGGACATGTAGTGACAGGACAAGGGGGAATGGTTTCAGATTGAAAGAGGGTAGATTTAGTTTGCCTATTAGGAATAAATTCTTTCTTGTGAGGGTGGTGACACTGGCACAGGTTGCCCAGAAAAGCTGTGGATGTCCCCTCCCTGGCAGTGTTCAAGGCCAGATTGGATGGGGCTTGGAACAATGGGGTCTAGTGTGAAGTGTCCCTGCCCATGTCAACGGGGTTGGAACTAGATGATCTTTAAGGTTCCTTCCAACCCAAACCATATTATGATTCTATGATTTGTCCTTAGAAAGGCATTTAGAAATAACACATGCTTCAGTTGTATACAGGTAAAGGAGGCAGATCTATTTTGGCACTGAATGCTGACATCAGGAAACAAAAGTATAAGTTATACCCCTCCTTTTTTACCCGGACTTCACAGGGCTGTTTTGATGACAAGGAACTGGGAGTTTTTGCAGTAGAAGCATTTTAATCTTACAACTTTAAGTAGATAATATAACTAAGTATAAATCTACCCTGAACTAGCTAGTGAGTGAGTGACTTTTGGTGGAATGATCCCACTCACTCCCAGTGCTGAATAAACAAATACCTGCTCTATAGCCATTCAACTATGGAGTTTTATTTTCTCACCTATTTTCTCACTTTATTTTCAGGCATCAGTTTCGCCAGGCAGTCCTGCAATATGACTTTCTAAATAACAGCACATGTACCACCATATCTTAGTGTGGGCACCGGAGACAGGAGAAACACCAGCTTAGTTCACATGAAAGGTAATTTGATCAAATTTGAGTTTATAAATTCTGGATGCACCTGAAATGGAAGTAAAAAGAAAGTAAGTTTTGCTAGGCAGCTGGCTAGCCTCCTCTCTAAGAAAGTAACTGTTCTCCCAGTAGAAAAATGAGAAAATTATTAAAACTTGTAAAAAAAAAATATCCTGAAACTGCTGACATAATAAGCTGTGATTTCTATGAAAAGGATCCTTTCTGCTTCTCCAGGGTATTAGAATTCCTCATCCATTTCTCTAGACTACATTTGTTAACTCTGAAATGGCTCAAAAGACTAGGAGGATTTTAAAAGCATTGACAACTCTGCAAGGAAAAGAGTGAAGCAACATTTTTATCTCTTTCCCACCTGCTTTCAGCAGCTGCATGCACTCAGACTACATAGCTTTTATGCATTGTGAAGCTTGTATAATTCATAACTTCATGCCTTACACATTTCAAATTAGTTTGACCTTTTCCCCTCCCAAGCACACACAAGTGCACAAATGGAGTTTTACTGTCTTTTTCAAACCACTATATCCTCTAATTTATTCAGGGTTGTCTTTTAGAGTGGTTAAAAAAGCATTTTAATGAACGTTTCAGCCAGAAACCCTCTTCACGATTTTGTGGTGAAGAACTGAGCATAAAAGTGACTCAGTGTGGATATTGCATATTTTGTTGCAATGCTCATATTTTTGGGCATAAACTGACTACCTTGAAATATGTTTGCACCTCAGTGACTGAAAAGCAAAAATGGATGCATTTAATTATTAAACTCTCCTTCGTTTGAAGACTTAAAACCACATCCTTGTAAATAGGGACCCACCAACAAATTTTGGGGTTTTTTTCCTGCTTTTCCAACCAATTTCTTTCCAACAACCATTTCCTTTGTACAGGAGGAATTCTCAGCTGATTACACCAGCTGAAGACTGAGCTGTCTTCCTTGTTCCTATTCTGACAGAAGAGAAAGACAAGAACAGAGCAGAAAACAGACACACTCCAAAACTTCCTGGATAATCTAGGATTTATGCAACTAAATTAAAGTAGCCAAGTCCCACAGCTGTTTCCTATAATTTCAAGTGAAGTTGGTGTGTACTTTCCTGTAAAGGAGGAAAGCTGTAATCAGTTTCTAATTATTCTATCATTTGTTCTTGGAACCAATCAGTTTTTGAAAATAACTTGGACCAGTAATTACAAACGTGGGTTTGATATACCATGCTGCTAAAGTCCACATTTTTCATTTTATTGGGATTAAAAAGGATTTTTAATAAAAAGGGCATACCTAAAAAATAGAAATTGCTCAATGGTTATCCATATCCTCACCTCTGAATAATCAGTTACAATCAGTAGTTACATTGATTATTCATTAATTGTTTCTGTTATGAATTAAACAGTAAAGTAATAGTAAGTTTCTTGTAGCAGTGTGAGACCTTAATTACAACACAGAAGTGTCTTTTTAAAGTTAGTAACATTGCAGAAGGATTGGTTTTGCTGAGAAGACAAATACCTAAGTTTTTTTTGTCAATGATTGTGTGTGAGAGGAATATACCTAAAAACATCACTTTTTTATTTCTAATGTCAGCTTAACTTTCAGTATAACACTGAAAAAGAATAATGAAATCATAGAGAAATTTAAGTGGGAAGGAATCTCTGTGGGTCCAACTCCCTGCTTGGGGAGACCTGAGAGGGTCCTATGCAGTCAAGTTCTGAATATGTCCAAGGACAGACACTCTAAAACCTCTTTGGGTAGAATTAATGGGAATTTATAATCAGTTAATACAAATACAAATAAATCAGTCAACACAAATAAAGTGAAAAAATGAAGTAAAAGTAAACAAAGCAAAATTACTCTGGTGAAGAAAATTATCTGAGCTTTCAGACCAGACTCATTCAACATAATATTGGAAAGTACAGATCAGAGTCAGGCTTAAAAGGAATGTTTCATCTGAATTAAGTCTTGATTAGTTATTCACTAGTTTTTAGATTTGGACAGGAGCTTACTCAGCAACAATTTTATGAAACCTTTTATATACAGAATCACAGAATCACAGAAGGGTTGAGGTTGGAAGGGGCCTCTGGAAGTCACATGGTCCAAACTCTCTGCTTGGGCAGGGACACCAGCCGTCATGGCTAGTTGACAGAGAGGAACAACTGTGGATTAACTTCTGCTTGATATTAAGTCTCTTTTGTAATGTTAAAGAGAATCTTACATCTAGATACATTCTTCACATAAATCGATAGAAAAACTTCTATTATATTCCAAGAGAATGGGTTCAGATCCCAGGCAAGATTTTTTTTAGAACCGGAATCTGAGATTACATTCCTACATACAGTGAAGCAGATGGATATATGTGGTTATAAATATATTGCTTTGTTTGGAAACAGAAAATGTCCTAATAACCTTTGCAAGAGGTTCCATAACACCTTGTAGAAGAAATAGGATGGTCAAGAAGCCTAACTGGTTTTCAGATGCAGTTTGATGAGTTTATTAACATGATTTTATGGTCTACGCATTCCAATTGCATACCCCTGTTAAATTATGAAGGAGTTGGTCCAAGTTCAAAAAATACGGAGAACACACTACTGAAATCACAAAAAATATGTTTTTGGCATTTTTTAAAAGAAAATCTCATGTGGTTTAGTTTTAATCTCAATGAATTTATTTTGGGAAAGTGTTTACGATATGAACTGAAAGATCATAAGAAAATGAAGTTTTCCATAGTTATGAAAGTGATCAAAAATAAACTTGATCTGGATCTGATCTGAGTTTTAGTCATGAAAGTTGTATTACTTGACTATTTAAAAATGTTACAAAAATGTTTCCAAGCACTTCTGCTATTGCACACACAGCCAAAACTTCCCCAGAGTTTAGCACATGTAAGTGCTGTGGGTTCCCTGCTGACAGATTAGCAGGAGCAGAGCCCACACGGTCTGCAAGGTCAGATCTAGAGGGACGGTTGCTGGGAGCAAGCTAGGTGAACTGCATCAAGGATAGGGAAAGAAGCATACAGCAATCAATAGCACACAGAAGAAAACAGAGACATTTTAAATATGAAAGTATAACACTTTTTGCAATATCTGTTTTCAAAATGGACTTTGTTGAAAAAAACCAAAATAAATTTTGAACAATCCTACTATCAATTTCATAATAAAAATGAAAATTATTGAAAATATTTATTAGATACTCCATAATACTTTCTATTAAAGTATTTTTTAAGAGAAATATGAGAAAATATACCATAAGAAATATGATGGGTTTTGATTTGCAATATATTTATTTGTGTTTAGAACGAATAATGATACATTTTTTAGATTTTAAAGTTTCTCTGCTACTTGGATGTAAATTATTTTATTCTCAAACCCACTTCTGTAGGCTTTGATGATTCTCACTTCTGATGAAAACAGTCAGTTCGTGTGGAGAAACAATTTGGGACAGTGAAGACTCTCATTTTGAAATTGTGCCTGTAGCATTGCCTCCTTGTTTGGTGTGTTTCTAAAGACATTGGCCAGTCACACTGTCTACATTTGACAGAGCACTGTCTAGCTTACTTTGAAGGTTGTAAGCATAGGTCTGTCAACATTTGTCATGCGTTGGCCTTGGCTGGACACCAGGTGCCCACCAAAACCGTTTTATCACTGCCCTCCTCAGCTGGATAGGGAAGAGAAAATATAAAAAAAGACCTGGGGCTCGAGATAAGGACAGGGAGAGATCACTCACCAATTGCTGTCATAGGCAAATAGACTTGACTTGAGGAAATTAGTTTAGTTTATTATCAATTAAATCAGAGTAGTATAATGAGTAAATAAAACCAAATCTTAAAACACATTCTCCCCACCCCTCCCTTCGTCCTGGGCTTAACTTCACTCCCAATTTCTCTACCTCCTCCCTGTCAGCAACGCAGAGGGACAGGAAATGGGGATTGCAGTCAGTTCATCACACATTGTCTCTGCTGCTCCTTCCTCCTCAGGAGGAGGACTCCTCACACTCTTCCCCTGTTCCAGCATAGAGTCCTTCCCACAAGAAACAGTCCTCCACAAGCTTTTCTAATGTGAGTCATTCCACGGGCTACAGTTCTTCATAAACAGCTCCAGCATGGGTCCCTTCCACAGGGTCATAAGTCCTGCCATCAAACCTGCCCCAGTGTGGGTTCCTCTCTCCACAGGTACACAAGCCCTGCCAGGAGTCTGCTCCAGCATGGGCTGGAGCTGCTCTGACATGAGGCTGCAGGTGGATATCTGTTCCACCATTAGCCTCCATGGGCTGCAGGAGAACAGCCTGCCTCACCATGATCTTCACCATGGGCTGCAGGGGAATCTCTGCTCCAGCACCTGGAGCACCTGCTCCCCCTCCTTCTTCACTGAGCTTGGTGTCTGCAGAGTTGTTTCTCTTACATATTCTTACTCCTCTCTTCAGTTGCTGTTGTGTGGCAGTTTTTTCCCCTTCTTAAATATGTTAACCTGGAGGAGCTGCCACTGTCCCTGATGGGCTTGACCTTTGCCAGCAGCGGGTCCACCTTGGAGTCAACTCACACTGCTGCCCTCTCAATTCTGTCCATTAAGATATCCTTCCAGCATGGTATGTCAGAAATTAACTTTTTCAAGATTTTTTTTCATTTTTGTTAATGAAATAAGTTATCTGAAGTCACTGTACCGTTTCTTGTTTTCCAGATCCACCTTCTGTGAATGCACTCTTTGAAATTAAAAATATTTAATTACCCTAACTATATACTTCCAGTATAATGAACTTCAGTATTTTTAGAGCAGATTAATGTAGTATATAATTCTACTAACTGAAGAACATTTAAAAGTTGTAAGTAATGGCTTAGAGGGAAATAAAAAGACAATAAAAGGATTCAAATAGTCTAGTCTGAATTAAAATGATGTTAAATCATCCATTAAAAAATAACACAAAACCCATTGTTCCCCCAGTTTTCAAAGATATTTTCACCAAATGCATCTAAGCAGAGGTAGTCCAGGGATGTTTCTTTCCTGCTAGGTCTGAAGATTCATTCTGGGATATGATGGGATAAAGGTTGGACTTGATGACCCTGAAGGTCCCTTCCAACCATAATGATTATATATGATTCTGCTGAGCATCATCTGTCTCCCAGTTAGCACTGGGACTCCTCCTGGGCTCGCATGAAAGAAGAGACCAGATAAGTATTTCCATGGATTTCTGAACTGGATGATAAGGTGAACAGGGTTGCTGGACACCAGCCTCACAGTGAAAAAAACAAATACTAATATTTGGTTTCATGATGATGAGAATTAAGTGAGCACATTCAAGACTGTGTCAGACTAGAGAAAAGCAAGAACTCCATCCTGACTATCTTTTAACAAGTGACAGTCTTCTCTAAGTCTGACTGCCTGCTCGTATCCCACCTTGTTGAAATGCTCAACCATTGCTCAGATTTTATTTTTCTACAAACATAAATTTGTTGGACCTGAGTTCTTTTCCTTTTATTAAGCACTGCTTTTCATTATGTGTTTTCTTTATTACAACCTCTGTTCACAGGCAAAGCATTTAAAATACCTGCTATTTAATCATACAAATGTTTTAAATAAGTCATATAAAAGTCAATAAAACCAATTAAGTTAGAAGATTAAGATTCATTATGCAAATAAAAAAAGGAAAATTGAGCAGCAAAAAAAGAATGCTATTAAAGCCCAACCCCTAGCATTTCTTTAGGTGTCACATCTTAATAAAAAATCAATAAAGTCAGACAGTGCAATCTGCAGCTTAATATATATCAAGTCTCCTTTGTTTACAGAGAATGTAATAGTTTAGTACTCTGGATGGATGATCCCAAAGCACATAAGGCACATAGCAGGAGTGAGGCTGTATGTATTGACCCTAACTGAGGGACACATCGTGGATGCATATATCATAATAACACATTAGGAAAGTTCTCTGTGAGTTACACAGCAGAGCTGGGAAAAGTTGTTGTTTAGGACAAACAGATTAAATCAGCCAAGCTTTAAAGTCTTTAGAATAGCTAAAAAGAGAAGCAATGGTACACATAGCTGTGCATCACCAGTCATTCTATTTATTGATGAGTGTTAATGGACATAGCAGCATAGCACTGCACATATGTAAGCTAATACCACTGTTCAATGAAAGGTCATACTCCTCACATCAGTAGGTATTATGGTCAGCATGTATTTCTGAACCACCTTTTTCAAGGATGTATCAAACAAATCAGAGACTTACTATATTCTGGGTTTTCTTTGATTTCTGCTAGTCTCCCATGACTGAGTGTGTGTGACTTGAATGAAATTCTATCTATTAGTAGACAAAGATGCAGCAGCTAGATACTGTTGGGTGACATTACAGAAAATCACTAACTGCAAAAGAAACTGAATAATCAGGTTCAGTGTCTCTTCCCACATCTTAATTCAGGCAAAGATTAGGGTTGATTGTTATATGGTAGGTCACAGACTCGAGTTTTTAACCTACATACTGATGAAACCTACATACACAGGAAAAAAATATGAAGATTAATCTTGCATAAAATTCAGCTAGATTCCTTCAAATAAATACCTTCTTCTACTTACCAAACAGCAAAGAGTTTGTCTGCCACAGAAATTGTCAAATCCACACTATGAAGATTTCTCGAGCCCCCTCTGGTGTAAGACCTATACACAGTAGTGTACTACATGCCTTCTGGTAGTGTTTTTTCTAGGAGACATCATTCAGCCGCAGCTTCTCCATAGAGAATAAAAGCACAGAGCTGATAACACAGATACAATCCCGGAGGAGAAAACGGGCATTCAGCCAGTTTGTCCAGGTCAAATGGCACAGCAGTCCCCCTCACAAGCAGATGCCTCTGTGAAGGAAAGGACCTCCTTCACTGCTAGTCATGTGTAGAGGGTACATAGGCAGTCATGCAAGAAAAATGAATGGCTAAAAGCAAAAAAAATTCCAAGACCAATCGTAACTTCGTGCTAACCTTTTAGGATACTTATATTAAACTTCTAAATATTCTATGACTGGCCACATAGAAGAAGAGGTATTAATTTGCCAATTCTTTAATTTTAATTTTACCTTAAATGACTGTGATAAAGATATAATAGTTTCCTAGGAACAGAAGTAGTACATTTACATGGGGTTGTTTTGGGGGTTTTTTTGAAAGCTGCATTTCTTTAATTCTCACTTCAGTTACTGACTGTATCTACTGAAGGAAAACTGCAGGAACTTCCAATTGCTGTAAATTCTGAGCTGCTGAAACTTCCTTCACCCTGTGGTAGTGACCTCTCAGTCATTCGCCCTTTCATCTGGTACCATGCTAAGACTAGTGAGATTGAAGCAATCCTTGCCTCCCTTGTGGAATTTAGAACATAACTCCTTCATTTTTAGACAGTGTAAAAGTAGTAGAGCAGAGACAAGAATCTGTCCAGAAACAGCTGAATTTTCTAATTTTTCTCTGCAGAAGCTGATAATGACCAAAGAATATGTATTATGTAGCACGTACTGAATCTCTTTTTCCCGCTACTTTAAGGTGTCAACAAATTATGTGTTTATTGTACTTGGTTAGTCAAAAGGCTTTTGACATCAAACTGGCATAGAGCAGAATTATAGTAGTAGAATATTCAACATTAGGTTAGTGTAATACTAGCACAGAAAGGTGTCTCGGTGGGAACGAGTGTATGCATGGGTGTGTGTGGAAGCTTGCATATTGTTCTGCTGAAATGAACTTTGGTGGAAACGGCTTGTTTGAGTTCTTGGAAAATCATTTGATCCAGGAGCCCGAAAGCTAGACAAACTCTTACTGAAATCAGTGCAAACATAGTCTGTTTAAGAAGAATCGCAAAGAAGGTTATCACCAAACATAGCCTCAGAGTACTAAGGATACAGGCTGAGTGTACTGTTCTCAGTAAAATACCCATATAACTGGAGATTACTAAATTCACTTTTTACAGGCCAGATCACTACTGAGAACATTCCTTGGAGCATTTCTCCAAGCTGTGGTGGTACTTTCAGCTACTACTGTGTTCTGGTATTATAACCCAAACAACACGTCTTCACTACTGAGATCTGAAGCATTTCAATTACATCCTTATATAATCTCAGATGTTTGTTTAAAAACCAGATTCCCCTGTCCTGAATGAAAATCCATTCCCTTGTTCTTTTTAATTTCTTCTTTTCCCCTCAGGAGTACCTTAGCTTGAAACACAGTTTTTCTTGCCATGACACATATGGCAAGAGCCCCATGGCAAGTTTCATGCTGTCATCTCTTTACTCCTTCTAGTTTCTGTTTGTCCATTTTGACCTGGTTGGTTTCTAAACATATGAAAAGAGGTAGTACTGTAACATCATGTATGATTGAAAAGAAAGGGAGAGGGCAGAGGACATTTCCATACAGAATATCAGTTTTGGAAAGCTTGTCAATTTGCCCTAAAATATAGTTTCTATAATTGTTTGGAAAATCAGGTTTCATCGAATAAACTAAGAAATACAGAATAAAAATAAAAAATAAGAAAGCATAAAGTGAAAGCATACTACCTATATTGTTTTTCAGTTTGACTTTTTATTTCCTAACTGGTCATTTCATTTTGTAATCAAGCATTTCCTCTCCTTTTCAAAACTGAGACTTTAATTAGTAAAAATAGAAACTAATAGTCAAACAGGGTAAGGAAATACTTGTTTCTAGTGGAACTAAACATTTCAGGTTGACCCCTATATAGTACAATAATATTTCATGTTAGCCCAGATCAAATGTATTATTTTATTTTATCAGTTAAATTGCTAAAACCAAATCCTATACTTTAACATGTGCAAGTAAAACTCCGGTCTCTTGCTTTTTATTTGAGGAATATTGATCAATAAAAACATTCCTTAGCTGTCTTTTTGCCAGTTTTGAGAGGTAACAGGACTGAAATCAATTAAGTACATAATCTTCAATAAAATAAATGTCATCGTCTTTAATTCATATATTTTTCTTCTAGACATTTTAGGAATTCTGCAAAGTATGAGTGACATTTAGAGGAAAAAATGGAGATTTAATTATAAAACCGATTATTTTTCTCTCCTGCTTTTAATTTTTGTTAGATTTTTAATAAAAATAGCAATCAATAACAATATTTTTAAAATCAAATAAAACAGCTACCTTATAATGGTTGGAAATTGTTGCAAATGTGTTCCAATTATGTGATGTATTTCAAAAATAGAAAAGTAATTGTTTAAGCTATAAGTCAAATTTTATTGGTAAAATAGTTACAATTATTTCACCATAGCTAAGAGCTAATAAGACTGTATTTTTGCCTTTTGCAATTCATCTTTTCTACTTCAAGCATGTATATTGTTTTATTTTGTTATAAGCACATTTAACATAGAAGTACATGTTCACAAATTCCAAATTAGGTTACTTAGAAAAACCCAACCTTACATCAAAAAATCAGAAGTCTGTAAAGTGAAAATGTCATCATTGCTTCCTGGTTTGTAACTAAAGGCAAGACTGAAGAAAGGGAGGACAGAGGTAAAAGTTAGATCAACCTTCCTCCTGCCAGCCCTGAGCAATTTCAACAGAAAGATAGACAGCAATCATATTACATCTTTCTGGAGTATTCAAGTACAAAGAGGCATGATGGAAGAAGATGAAGTAATTTTTGGCCAGAGATGTTATGGTGGCAAAAAAAATCATGCCTCTTTCTGCAGCTGGCAAGTGAAAGACAACTGTAGAAACTGTAGGCAGAAGCTCATCCGACTGGATGTTTTGAAATGCTGATTATAAGGGAAAGAGTCACATGTGTTCACCTGACTTCTGATCTGTCTGCTGAAAGTGCTCTTTCAAGTCTGGTTTTTACCTTTTTTGCAACAAGTTTTATCAAGCTTTCAGGCCAATACAGCTGAAAAACACACATATCCCACAATCATAACACTATGAAAGGAAAAGGTTCACATGAACTTTTCCCGTAATGCAAAAGGTAAAGCTGAGACAGAAATAAACCCAGCATTTTTTCCTGTAGATTTATACTGTGACCTTCATGAGATCATGAATCTCTGGTCTGCTTCTATAAAGCAGGGGGAACCTTCACAAGTAACTCAAAACATACTGTTAATTCACTTGCTGTGAGTTATTAAATAACTGTGGCAATGAAAGAGGTAGATTTAACAGAAGTGAAGGGACAGAGAAACAAGTCGTTAAGGGGACTCTGACTTTCCCCTAATGTTGCCTGACTTGGCACACTCTGCCAGTGGCCTGATATATGCACCGTTGCACAACCTCCATAATGCATCCCTGAAGGAGCAGCATTGAACTGAGTACCTATCTACAAAAGCATGTATAACTATCTAATGAACTTGAGAGACGACATTAGATCTTACATTCATAGTAGTTCTATTATACTAGTATAATGTAGTTTAAAAGCACAATGAGTGCAATTAAGACATAAGGGGGGAAAATCTATATAATGCATAGCATTAAATTTTAATAGGGAGCTATATTTATCTGCATTTTATAGTGAAGAGGTATTTTTGCAAAGAGGCTTCTTGCTTCTAGTTTCCTTTAGGCCTCTGAGCAAAATATGAGTCTATTACATGAATGAGCTATCTTGGCAGCAAAAGCGCATTGTCAAGACCTTTTACACTTTCATCTGGGAGCCAGCAACCATATGCCTCCATAACAAGTACCTTCATTTTGTTACCAAAAATGTGAAAGGTGTTTGTGTCCCTGACAGCTGACAGTCATTCTGAAAAGCAACATCCACTTTCTTGGGGGCATCTGTCTATAGTCTATCATTTTAATTTTTGTCATCTTCACTTGGCACATGTAATAATTCTTGGGTGGCAGCTGCTAGATCTATTTAAATTAAATTGTGAGGAAGAAATTGGGAAAGGAAGGCTACAGGAGATAATTTCTTTACCTCCTTCAATGCTTTTAAAACAAACTAGATTGTCTTCGAAAGCAGACAGCCCTCAGACAACTGTCTTCTTGTGGAATTAGAGCCAGCTAAGTGGTGCTTCTTGTGCACTTTCCATCAGTCAAGTGTGATCTGATCCTGTGCTCAAGATCACAATAGTCTTTCATCCATGTTCCTTACCCACAAGTTCATATGTGACTGTAGGCACAGAGCAGACTCCGGAGTATCTCCCAGAGAAAAAAGGTTACACTCTAACATTATCATGGCATTTTAACATAATCTATCTCATATGGTCCAAGACAAGCTGAAAGTCAAACTCTTGAAGTCATCAGTACATGTATCTGTTTTTTCTCTCCTTTAAGCTTGTAATACCACCTAGTCAACAACAGTGAGACTCAAAGCATTCATCTCACTCATTTAGGCAGACTGCCTCTTCCCAGCCTCCAAAAACTCCTCTTTTCCTGCACTTCACTATCAGCATATATAGTCAGAAGATCCCAAAAGCTATAGTCTCCTTAGCAAAAAAGAAAGAGAATCCCCAACTAAGACAAGTTGGGCATAAACTTGAAGGAAACACTAAGCATCTGCTGGTCAAGTAGATTGCACAAATTCTCCAGGTTTTCTCTTACTTGCCACTCAGACTTTCAGCAAGGCTCTATAGCTTCCCCTCACAATAACCAAAAAGACAGTTCATGCTCCAAACTTGGCTGTTCAGAGAACTTTGCATTCATGTTGTCATTTGGACTACTGTGCTTCAGCTTCTCTTCCAGCAGGCCACAGATGTTATTCTCTGTATATATATATGTTCCTGCCTGGGTATCATCCTCCTTTCCCATTTCCTGTTTATTAAAAATCCTTGAAGGAGGTGGCTTGGAGGCCCAGTGTGACAAAACACAGTATATTATAAGCCTTGACAGGCTTGAGATGTGGGCCTGTGAAAACTGCATGAAGTTCAACATGGCCAAGTGCAAGGCATTGGGGCAATCCCAAGCGCGAATACAGGCTGGGTGAAGAATGGATTGAGAACAGCCCTGAGGAGAAGGACTTTAGGGTGTTGCTTGATGAGAAGATCAACATGAGCTGGCAATGTGCTCTTGCAGACCAGAAAGCCAACCATATCTTGGGCTGCATCAAGAGAAGCATGACAGGCAGGATGAGAGAGGTGATTCTTCCCCTCTGCTCTCGTGAGACCCTAACTGCAGTACTGTGTCCAGTTCTGGAGTCTCCAACATAAAAAGGACATGACGCTGTTAGAATGAGTCCAGAGGAAGGCCACAAATATAATCAGAGAGCTGGAACACCTCTCCTACACAGACAGGCTGAGAGAGTTTGGGTTGTTCAGTCTGGAGAAGAGAAGGCTCTGGGGAGAAATTAGAGCAGCCTTCTAGTACCTAAAGGGGCCTACAGGAAAGCTGGAGAAGGACATTTTACAAGGACATGTAGTGACAGGACAAGGGGGAATGGTTTTAAGTTGAAAGAGGGTAGATTTAGATTAGATATTAGGAAGAAATTCTTTCCTGTGAGGGTGGTGAGACACTGGCACAGGTTGCCCAGGGAGGTTGTGGATGCCCCCTCCCTGGAAGTGTTCATGGCCAGGTTGGATGGGGCTTGGAACAATGTGGTCTAGTGTGAAGTGTCCCTGCCCATGGCAGGGGGGTTGGAACTAAACTATCTTTAAGATCCCTTCCAACCTAGACTATTCTGATTCTATGATTATGCCAATAAATAAAAAGGTGCCAAGAGCAAATTGAAAAGCTGAGATCTAAGTCACAGCTCAACGCCTTCATGGCTATCTGTGTTCAAACAGCATTCAAATATTGAGACTAACACAGTTAACATATATTTTCTCAGGTGAATCACAACTGGAACACCATTTGTCAGCTGCAAAAGCCATTTGCTGATCTATTTCCCATGTCAGCTTTTCCACCATTGTTATGTCTTCTGTTATCACACTACAAATCAAGAACTACCCCATTTGACTGAGATTAAAGGTAATTTCAGAGTCAGCAAGGGCTGATTTGTTAAAAATTTATGTTCGATCCAAAATTCATGAGATCATTTTCTTTCTGAACCATGGACCTTCTGGTTCATTTGGCCACACTCACATTTTGATGCAGCATGTCATACGTACCGTAAGGCACTGTGAGACTCTAGATTGTGGCTGTGTTAAGCAGGAACACATAATAAAACCATGCTGAGTTTCAAGGTACTTTCCAGCTTTCTACTTAATTTTGGTATTTTACACACTTTACTGCTTGGAACATAGAAACACAGATTTCCTCTCACTATCTGACTTACTGGTCAGACTTAAGGAATCTTATTATGTGAACTCTGTAAAGGTAAAATTTAAAAATTCACCCAGTTTCTTGGTATAATTATCTTGGACTCTGACACGGAACTGGCATTCAATCTCTTCCAGATTTTGCATTTCAGCCAGTCCCAGAGTCATTGCAACCACCAGCTAATCATACAGCCTCATGTTCTGGGAGAAAACCCATCCAGTCTCTGAATCCACAACCCAGGCTCTCACTAAGCCTGAATGCTTCCTCCTTCATAACATTTCCAAAGTCTAATATGCTTTAGCTGTTTAATCTGATGAAGATTCTTCCCCAGGCCGTTTTCTTCTCCTGCCCAGGGCTCTGCAACTTCTGCCTCACTGGGCCTCATGCTCTACTTCCCCACTGAGCTTACAACTGATCATAACGACTTCAGTTCCTTGTCCATTACATTTACTACACTGTCTCCTCTTCATCGTCTAGGCAAAGATCTGACTTTTAAAGCCCTCAGTCTATGAAACCTTAGTTTTACTTTTCTACCAGGAATCCATTGAGACAAGATGGGGAGTAACGTGTGTGGAGCATCTAATCACTATTTGTAATAAAAATTTGTACAAACCTAGAATGTCAAAACAGTGTTATAGTTTGAGGGGACAGGCAAAATCTTACGGCTTTGCTACAAGGACCCAATGAGGGAGGGGTGGAGTTTGGGACCCTTTGTGAAAAGGGATCTGGGGTGTTGGTATTCCCTCCCATTTCCTGCCAAGCTCTATAAAGCCAGGAGGACAGGAAGTTCCTCTCCCTCTCTTTCCTTTCTGCTCATTCCTGATCACCACGTGGAGCCGGCCCGGAGGAGAGGCCCTGCCTTTTGTTACCAGCTCACCACGTGCTCTGCGGGATCCGACTGCATCAGGTGCTGGGGGGGCTTTGGACTCTTTTTCCCCATCAGTTTTGCAGTGGAGGACTTTTTGGGAGCTTGTATCGGCAGTCATCGGAGTCAGGTTGTATATATTTGTATATATATTCTTCCCTTTTCCCCACCTGTTACTTCCCTTTCCAGTTCCATTAAATCTGTTATAGTTTTAATTTCCAACCGCTAAGCTTTTATTCTGTATTCCCCTTCCATTTCCCAAGGGGGGTGAAGGGGAGTGGCAAGAAGCAAACTCTGTCTCTGAGTTGTGGCTTGCCCTGGCCGTCCCAAACTGAGACGAACTGTTAAGAATTTTTAAGTCACCCATTATAGAGGAAAAAACTGAGGGAGAAAAATAGAAACAACTACACATTAGATAGGACTAAAAAAAATGCAGCTCTGTAATTCCAAGACATGTCTCTTTTTAAAGTCAGGCAATAACACACAGCACAAGTCATAGACAACAGCTACATACCTTCTGTTTACAAGGTATCTGTAACTCCCCTGATTGCATGTCTCTCTGGTTTTTATAGGGTGTTTGGAAGGTAAGATGGATGTCTTTGGTAATAAAAATTATAAAAACAGTTAATTAAGCTGGGGAATGACAGATCAAATCTCTCTTCTCTGATGTTTAACAATCAGAGCTACGTGACCCTAGATGGGCCTTCCCAACACAAACGTGCACTTTCAGCTGAGTGTAAATCTTCTTGAAAGCTACTTCCTGCTTGTGCCTGATTCCAGGGTGACTTGATGAAACACAGATAGCGCATACTGACATGTCTGCCAGATGAGCACCTCTTCCAAGCCCCTCTGCTATGCTCCCACAGCTGCAACTGAGAGCCTGAGGGATTACAATCCACGCAGGCAGGAACAGATACATCCATTCTAAGTGAGAATAAGGAAGGGAGACATAAAACAAAAGAGACAGAATATACCCTTATATGACAAAAATTCTCAGTAACACTTAGGTCATGAGGAGCAGAGAGGCACAGGGTAAGGAGAATGGTGGCAGCAATCTTTCTTCAGCAAGTGTGTTCTCTTTAGGAGTGATACAATCAGCCTCCAACTTCAATATGAATAAACCGCAAAGATGGCTGTACTGTAAAAGATACGTACAGACAAGTACAAAATTTACATTGCATATATATACTGCACATTGTGGGGTAGAATTCTTCTTGTTCACAATCTTTTCTAGAAAGAAAGAAAGAAAGAAAGAAAGAAAGAAAGAAAGAAAGAAAGAAAGAAAGAAAGAAAGAAAGAAGGAAAGAAAGAGAGAGAAAGAGAAAGAGAGAGAGAAAGAGAGAAAGAGAGAGAAAGAAAGAAAGAAAGAAAGAAAGAAAGAAAGAAAGAAAGAAAGAAAGAAAGAAAGAAAGAAAGAAAGAAAGAAAGAGTCTCTGTCAGATAAAAAATTTCTTCACCAGAAGTAAAATACACATTCAGCCAACCACACATTTTCTCAAGGGAAAATGCTAATACCTAGAAATCGGAAATCAGAATAAGAGGGGAGATAAGGCAGTAGTAAACTCCCACAGCTACTGTTTTTAAGTCTTCTCTGTGACATTTAGCACGCAGCCTTGCCCTCTCCCAAACCTCAAATTTACCATCATTTCCCTAAGCAACCATAGAAAAGAAAAGGAACTGAAGGTGAAAATAATCCCTTTTCTGCTGCAAGCCAGGTAATATCTTTGCATCCTGCCATTCCTTCATCCAGTCTTCCCGACTTTCACACATAAACAGTAATATGCATAATACCAATGTGCCATCTGTGGTCATGGTTATGTCACCGGCTGCCAATTATTTTATGTAAGATAAACTGAAGCTGCCACGTGTTCTTAAATGAAAAAAATTAGATGAGAAGAGAATATTTTGTTTTACTCATCTCGGTTGTTTTTATCTGTTGAAACACAACAGTTCCTATTTTCTCAGCCTCCAGCAATTAGAGCCTATAGCTGTAATGCCAGAGACAGTTTCCCTCAAATCGTTTACTGCATTTTGTGCTATTTTTCTATCAACATCCACTTTTCTTGCACAATCCTTTTTATAAATATGGAATAATCTTAGGATTTTAGCGGAAGCAATTCTGCGCCTATCATGTACATTTTAGCTTGTAGAGCAATTTGAGGAAGCTGAAAGAAGTACTTATCTTGAAGAATAACAGTTCTTCCATTGTTAGTAAAAGATATCTAACCTGAAACACATTGACTTGTTCTTATAATGACACAAAACAAATATAAAATATAAAATTCCTGCTCTAAATGGCTCATAAACACATATTCTGCCTCTTTCATGCACAAAATCATTAACACCTTATTTATCTCAAACAATTCTTATTACACTCTTTTTAGGTAGCATAGTAACAAAATAGAGGAAATGTTTTTTTCTTGCAGAAAAGTTAACTTTTCAATAAGTTTCAAAGAGAATCCAGATCTTCATGGAAAATATTTTCTCTCATAAAAAGATAGCGTTTTTTGAATCTTAAGCAGTTTCTTCAATTTTTAGGAAATTTTAGATACAAACAGGCTATCTTGTAATTTTCGGTGTTGTCTGGGTATATTTTACTGAGGTTTTTCTTTTTTATGTAATATATTATCACCCTTTGTGTCTCCATAGATTTTATGCCTTTGTCCCATGTTATCTAAAAGCAGATGGTCACCTCAGTTCTCAGAGTGAAATTGATTATTCTATAAGTGTGGAGTTATTTCCACTTAATTTCTCTCTTTTTCTGCTCGTGTCAAAAGACAAAGCTAGAACATGAAACTGTGATTTATTTTCATCTGTTTCTGAGCAGATTGTTATAATTTAAAACCAATTATAATTCAACTCCCCTCTTCACCCTGCTTCTCTCAGTTAAAATAACCAAACATATTTTGTTTTTACTAAAAATAAGAAATGTAATATACTACAAATAGACAAAGTTCTTTGCAAGATTCAGATTGTTTTCAGAGAGGAAATGCATGTCTCTTCTTATTATCAGCATCAGGCAGAATAGCACAAGCTTTCTCTATATCCTCCATATATGTGAGTACTTCACTTAGGGGGGGAAAAAAACTATAGAAACTAGAGGACTGTGTATGTTTACTGTCCTTCTATTTTTGGTCTTTTGATGAGATTGCCAGTTAAAAATGTAGTTGTAATATACCTGTTAATATTTTAGCCTGCCCATGGGTACTTTCAATTGAATGCATGGAGTCTGATTTCAGTAGCCCCAGGTCTAGCTATCACCTCGGTGTGATACAATTTGGAAATCTCTATGGTGGTTCTTGGCCAAGTCAAGAAATTCTTGTTAAAAACTGCACAAAGTAAAAGATACAAACAGAAATAATAATTGTTTTCTGTTTTTCATATTGGCAACAATTATAAATAAATAAATAAATAAATAAATAAATAAATAAATAAACCAAGAACTAATGACACAAACTGAGAAGTGGAAAGATGACATCACTCTACCCCATCACTTCATCCTACAAAGACTTTAAAACTTACAGAATCTCTGATAATAATGTAAGTATCCTCAGTCTGGACATCTATTTCACTGCAAAGCCATCAAAGCCCTTACACCAAGAAGACAACTCACCCTGTGACAGCCACTCCTTTGGGAGAAAGACAAATCTTATGCTCACCACTGATGGTTTAGCAAAGTATCATGCTGCACATCAGAAGTTGGTTGTCAGGCTTTTGACTGAGGGTTCTCTGTCTTCTGCCTCAGGACATCAGTGATACAAATGCTGTGTGTTACAGTTTACATTGTTGAAAATATCTTGAAAGTGTTTAGCCTTCAAGGGTTCACCAAGTTTCTAAATATGGTCCAGACACACTCTTGAGATTCAGAATCAGAAAACTTAAAAAAAGACCCTAATTACTTTAGAAAAAGACATAACTCTTGAGTAAGTCTTTTGAGGCATGGTTCTTGATTTCAGAACACTTACTGTTTTTTCATATTAGCAAAAGAAAAGTACAAGAGCATACAAGAATATTCGTAGTAAAAAGAGAGATCACTTGGGCCAATACCTGGCCATGTAGTTGGTGTCAACAACAGGGGTTTGATTTTTACAACCCTGGCCTGACAGGGAGGGACAAGACTCTCCCAACAGAGAGGAGCGAAAACATCTTTGCCAACCAGCTGGCCAGCCTGGTGAGGAAAGCTCAAAACTAGGAACAATGCAGAAGAAAGATGACAACCCACAGTCAGGAAAGGAAGTGGTGAACCTGGCTGGCAAGTAACCATTCTTTATATGGCTCAAGACAGGTACTCAATAATGAAATTTGTGGCAAATATTTCTGTAGACTGATATAAAAATGTATTTCTTTAAATGAGCTAGAGGTGGGATTTCTATTTCCAGGTAATTTATATTAAATGCTGATAGTATTTTCAGTTTTTCCTATCAGCCTGAGATGAAAATGAGAATCCACGCTGTCAGACCCCAGGACAGCGTGCTGCAACGCTTGAAAAAACATGCCTGCAACACAGTGCTGCAAGCCCTTGGAATTTCTTCATTGTCATGATGTAACCAGGGACAGAAATTTGGAAAGAAATGTGCTAGATTATGCTCATATCTGGGCCACAGAAAAAACTTGCACTCCAAACACTGCTCTGTGGACTGTAGGTCTTATTATCCCAGATGCAAGATTTTTCAGTCTCTTACTCAAGAGATGTCATTAGTGGCAGAAGAATCCCTTTCTATAGAATGGCTGCCAAGGGGCCAAAATGAAATTGCTTCTACAACACTACGAAAGTGCTGTACACGCAATCCTGGGTCTTCCACAGGATTATGTGCATATGGCTATAGCATGATCAGGATGTCAAAGCACATCTTAAGTGCTGTTTCTGCAGAACTAGGACTGCTGAAGTGTCACAATTAGATAATGAAAAGCAGCACTGCAAAGGGACATTGCAGTCCACTAGTGAGCTCAGTCTGTGCTACAAAGACTGAAGTTACTTAGTGCAGGAGAAAATTATTTAGGTTACACTCAGTGATAACTAACTTTCAAAGAAGATAGACCTAACGCTGCCCATGAACCTCAGCAATACTTTTGCAGGATGCACAATAGAAGTCTAGGATTTGCTGGCTCAACTTTAACAGAGATGTGTACACAGACCCCCAAAGTTTTGCTATAATACAATATGTAGAATAAATAATCTTCAAATTCAACCTGCAAATTACCTTTTCATTCAGACCTAGGAGACTTTCAGTGAACAGCCATCAATGTCTTCATATGTTGCTCTAGTTTTGTAAGTATTTCTTAACAGTTAGTGAAAAGTCTGATCTTAACACATATGATATCAGAGACTCCATCAAGTCATCTAAGGACTGCTTTGCTGGTGATCTGGCAGTCTGGTATTCAACAGTTGCTAGCAATATCAAATCAAGCAAGAAAAAGAAAAGTAGTGTGATGAGATGGTCCGTGAGGAGTGGACTTTCCAGAATCAATGAGAGTCATGTGGATCAACAGCTTGCCCCTTTCTCACATACAAGGGCATATCCACACAGCTGAAGGCAACAAAGTTGTTATGGTTTAGCAGTCTTTGCAATCTCTGAACAAAGGGAAATCACTGTCATTTACTGTCAAATTATCCTGGTTACTTGGTGGTTTTCAGTGATATGACCATTCCCTAATATCTGTTTGCAAGCTGTCACTAGATGCCTACCCACTGGGTATCCGTTTCGCATTACACCCTGATTGGGCTTTTCTGTTTTAGAATATTTTTGATCTTTATTAAAACACCTTTAACTTAACTGCTGATTATTTTCACTCCTTGAAAAGACCTTAAATTTCATAATATTTCAAACATTTTTAAAATAGCTAAAGTACATTAACACCCCCTATTTTTTTTAGTAATCTGAGACCTCTGCATTTTAGAAATTTCAAAGCCTCTGCATAAAAATACAGCTATGCTTGAGAACTGAATAAGACCACATACAACAATTCTTAAACATGAGACTAATCTTTGAAGCAGAAAGTCTTCAGTAAGAAAATGTAAATTCATTTGTCTGTTATGAAGAAAAGAATTTATTTAATCCAAAGACTCAGAAAGCACCCAGGATACACAATAAGAAACTAATTTATGCTATCAGTTTCAACCATGCCAAACACAGCAAGATTTTTATGTTACTGTTAGGAGGAATACATAACATTTCCAGAGTGAAAGTAAACACAACATAGTCTATACAAATAGAACAGGTCCTAAAGATTGACACTGAGTTTTAGACTCACCCAAGTTAGATCATTTGGGCTATACTTGTTTCCTATTTCTTTTTTTTTTTCAGTATGTAAACATTAAAGATGTTCATTGCTGTGGTGCCATCCAGTAAGCAGATTCTTACAGTGACACTGCAAAGACTCAATGATAAGCAAAGTACTCATGTAAAGAGTAAATTATTCAATGTAAACAAGTACTAAACAGTTGGCTGAATTTTCCATCCCTTTTAGCTGCATCTCAGTGTCACAGAGGAAGAAGTGGAACAGTTTCAAAGAAACCCAAATGTATCTTGAAATTGGAAGGTAGGAAAATGGAGTAACCATCACTTACATCTGAGTATTGCAGTTTTTGCTTGAAACATCTATAATACAAATTTATTTTCTTTTAAAAATTATATATTTCTTGTATGAATCTTTTCTTTTAGCATATATATGTCCAGCAAGACACAATTAAGCAGTTTCATACTCTCCCTCCAAAAATCTGTTTGACCATTTTCTTATTCGCTTAGTATCAAAGTTCCAAACTCATGAAAAGCAACATTCAGTTCTCTGTGTACAGAAGAAAACAAGGGAGGAAACATAAAGATTTAGGTACAGTTCAAAAAACTCCATATTACAGTGCTGGCTCCTTTCCTATCAGTGACTAAAATTAATCCAAAAGACATACCATATTTACGTTTTGTAGCCACATAAATTATTGCATGTATTTTTCATAGTAATGCTGATACTCAAACTGTTTTGTTATATTTAACTCTTGTAAATCTAAATATCTAAAAATAGAAACTGATCTGAGTGGAGGATAGCACCAAAGGCCATCAGTCACAGGTAATCAAAGAGGGAAAGTTTTTATTTAAGGAGTGGTCTTCTTGTAATATGTATAATTTTAATTTTTTAATATAGGTTACACTTTAAGATGCTATGTTATAGGCAAGGGGTGTACAACTTTAGGGAATTTAACTTTTGTATTCCAAGAAATGTCTATGTGCCATGCCATTCTTCACCCTGACTCATAGAGTGACAAGCTTCTCTCTGGATACAGCAGAAGAGATTGATGTCTGCCTCCTTTCCCGCAGATTTTCAATGGGAAATTAAAAAAACAAAACAAAACAAAAAACAAACTGAAAGGACAGGAGCAAAAAGTGTAGCTTCATGATCAGGGTGACATAATACTACCTAAGGGAATCTGAGTTGCTGGGCAAATCACTTCAGCTAAAGGTTTTGCATGTGCACTCTTTATTTTTCAGATGCTTGACTTGCAATATTTGTCTACCCTTGACAGGGTTTGAAATCTAGCTCTTGTCATCTTGCCATTTCAGTAAGATTGCCTCCCATTTTGAGCAACATGTGTGTAATCCAGGGTGACTATTGAGGTGACAGCAGAGATATACTCCCTTGTTAATAGGTGTCACATGAAAATCCAGTTCTACATCTGTAGCCCTGAGCATGCCTAATTGCTCTGTGAGATGGCCAGATGTGCAATCCAGTCACATGCAGAAATCTTGTGTCCACTATAGGAGGTTTGATTTATAATGGCTAAAAGTATTTATAATGGCTAAAATTTATAATTGTTAAAAATATTTTAAACTTGATGAAGAACATTATGGCACAGAGGCCAAACAGGAATGGAAGCAGCTGTGTTCAAGCCATTAAATTGTATTAGCCCCCAAAACAGGACAGAGGCACACAACTGCCTTCAGACATTGTCTCTGTCCTGTGCTAGTTGACGCATGTTGAAAACATGATAGAGACCTTTCTGTTTTCAGTTTAAATTATTAAATTCCAGTACTTGAGAATGTCCCCTGTACAGTTTATGTTACTGGCATAGGAAAAGCTATGATGCCCAGATTTGGACCAATATAGCAGCAGCACTCCTCCCAGATCAAACCCTACCCAAGCTTCAAATCACTGTACTCACAAATGGGAAGCCAAATCTCTTCAAATCAAAGTTTGTCAGCCTTATTTGCAACATTGCTAAGCATAACTATATCTTCTAGCTTCTTTCTCAGAAGTGAAGAAATAATTTCTGTGTAGTTCTTCAGTCAGGACTACAACCTCTACAAATGCCATTGAAGAACTCTGGAGGAAAGACCCAGCATTCAAATTTCAGTGAGCATATTTCAAATTGCCAAAAGGAACAACAACTGAAAACAAAGAGTTATAATAGACAGAGTCTACTAAAATTGCAAAGATAGGGTGTCTCTACACATGTCAATACTGCTGTCATTTTATCACAAAGATGAGATCTAAATTGTTTACAAATCCCTTGACTTCTATTGATTCACTAATAATAACAAACTTCAACACCAGTATCTGTTATTCACCATTCCCTTGCAGTCTCTTCAGATAGATAAATTGATTAACCTTGATGGAACCCCGCATTCATTGTCTGCACATGAAATAATAAATTAATGAGTTTCATTTATTCAATTAATTCTGATTACTGCTTCACTTGTGTCCTTAGAAGCAGCTTTGACTTCTATTCTTTTATTATTGACACCTTGTTGAATGTTGCGTACAGTGAGTTGGGAAAAAAGCAAGCCAAAATAGAGTCATGAACTGGCATTCACCTCTTCTCCTTAAAAATTCCATTAAGTACAATGGGAGCTCCATGTCACATCCATTTGACACTTTTACTTTCAAGTGTGCCTTAGTAAACAATCATACATTTTATTTTCTGAAATATTTAGTACTGGTACTTCCAACATGCCTGTTTTCTCTCATGCTGATTTTCTTACACTGTGAAATTATGAAGAGATTGATTCTGAACAGGGCAGGTCAGAAAATTATATTCAGCAGCTCATTGAGGCCTGGTTTAGAGCTGTGAGTTGGACTTCAAGTTTAGGTAACACAGAATTCCAATTATACTCATGCACTGGCAAATATTGCCATGTATGTTGTACTGAAGTGCATGAGACAATTGACTTGAGACTAAAAATAAGTGTATTATTGACATAAAATATTCTTCAAAAGTAAAGTCAGATCCTGCAAAACATTTGTTTCAATAGGAAGATTCCCAGGGAAAGGAAACTAGAAAAGAAATTGTTAAATTAAAACTATCAAATGCAATCAGAAATTTAAGATTTAAAATTATTTTAGAGCATTATAATTAATGATAATTTTTGTATCTGAATCTATACAACTTCCACTTTGTGCTTTTACAGCTGCCAGAATTTTTTCATAAGTAGCTATTGCTACGATATAGAGAGGGTTTGTGATAAACTGTAAGCACTGTTTACCCACAATTCCATCCACTGCATTGGAAAAAGTTTAGCATGTATTAGGACCTCCTCTAAAATTGTATTTGAAGAACAAAATGTTACTAGTGTTTCTGTACATATAGAGCTACTGTGTGACTTGTGGATAGAGGTGCATATGTTGTGTGAGCAATTAATGATGTTTTTTTAAATTGTAACCTTAAACTATAAAAGAACATCTGATTATCTGTCCTCAGTAAACTTGAGATGAGTATGCATACACACATGATACTGGGAGATCCTCTTATACAAAAGATAGACTCTGTATAAATGCATTTTTCTGCTCAGATTACCGAAGCATTTCATTATTGGACATGCATATACCCCTTTTAAATTTAACCTGCTATAGCTGTTCAAACTGGGGTCATCATTGCTATGTCTTTTTAGTGCATCAGATTATGGATGGTGTAGATTCCTATTTCACCCTGTTAAATTCTGCAAAAAGGTAGTGGCATCACTTTAGACTCTGGCACTTCCTAAGGAACTGAATATCAACAGATTTTTTTTCTTGCCATTCTCAAAGAACAGCAAGATGTGCTTGGTGGGTTATCCTGAGAACCAACGAAATAAGAGTCATAATAGAAAACCACAAATATATTGTAATCACTAGGGGATATCCCTCCACTTGCTGCAACTAAGCCAGGAGCCAGGTGTCTATACTCTGATTTTGACTGTCACATTCCCTGGGACTTTGATCAAATAAAAATGTTGCTTTGGAAGAAAGAATAGACTTCTCAAAACATAAATAAAGACAAAGGCAACAGAGATTGGGAGAGTGACCCAAACCAGAATAATCAGCGTAGAGGCATCGCTCCCTTAAGGTCTGGAAGGAGATCTGGAAGCTCAGCTTTAAGATTTGGCTATAGGGCATACAAAGCAGAATTGAAAATGTCAACCCGGTGACTAACAGCATTTACTGGGCTGTGCACAAAAACTTTTTCTTAAAGAAAACTTCCCACTAAAATTCATTAGTTCTTGATGACATTAATATAAATATAGAAAAAAAATCAAGTATTTCTTAGCTTAGTTGTGGAAATACTTATTAAGTGATCTTACCACCTGTTTTCACTTACATTTGTCAGAGCATCACATGGTTCAAGCAAAATCACCAATATTTATAAAGGGTTTTAAAGGAAAAATTCTAAAACAGTTAAAAGGAAAGTAGGGAAACAGAAGTGTAATTTTGCAATTATTTTTAATCCATTCCTTTTTGGAATACACAACTGTGGTGAAAATTTTCATCTGAGTTTTGTGTGAAAAAGTGTTTGTGAGCCATGTAAGGTGCAAAAGAAAGACATCTAAGCAAAAGTGTTATTCATGTGCTAGTTTAAAATGCTGCATTGAGTAGTTAATGGAGATGGTGAATAACAAAACAAGAATGTGGACAGGGTCCATTTTATTTTTAGTTAAATTACCAGACCGCCATTTACAGACAGATCTAGTATTCAAAATTTCTTGAAAGCTGTGTGAATTTCCTATTGATATGTATTTTTCATTGAGATATTACTTTTTCTCTCCTTTTTAACACTCCTTATAACACATGATGTGTTCAGTAATGTGTAGGTAACCATTGCATTGGAGAAGATGAACTATCAGCCTTATTTCTGAAAAACTTTTCTGATTGCTTATATCTGCATTCTGTCAAAATTGCTTAGTAAGAAGAATTTCCTACCAGATGACCATTTAAAACTCTTCCAGAGACCAGTGTATAAGTAACAATGAGTCAGGCAGAATTTGAGACAGCACAAACTGACCTCCGTTCACCTGCTTGACTGAAAATCAATTTTATTTTGAGAGAAAACATTGATTACAACATTCAAGATAGAGATTGCTTATCGTTAAAAATTTGAAATACTGTAAATAACGAACTTTTTCTCACACTGTTAGACCCTTCATAGATAGATCTGAGCTTAAAGAGCAGGTCTACTCAAATAAACATTTCAGTTAATTTTACTGTTTTGTAGCAATCCAATTAATTTTGAAAGTCCAAAACTTTTACTGCTTCTGTGACCTTACTACCTTGCCAGCTGAAACCTATACCAAAGCTTTGAATTCTGCTCTCTGAAATGCATAACCTGTGTTTACCCATTGCAAAATATACATTCAATATCACAATGCAAAATGAGACACAAGAGAACAGGAGGGGAGGGATGTTGCTGAATGTCAGATAGGGCAACATACTTGTTTCTGAGCAGCAGCTCATTCCCTCAGCAGCAGAAGGTAGGTATCTACCTACTTAATACAGGGTCTGGAAGTTAACATCTTTAGCTTTTTACTGTATTCATCACCAGGCTTTGTTCCTTCACCCGAAAGGTGACTATGCCTTTTCATTCCCAATGTGCATACAGATTTCATCATGCAAATATTGATGACCTCTCAGCTTGTCTATCACAGCAGGTTTATGTTAGGCTACCTGTAAGTGCCATTCAGATAAATAAAAAAATAATAATAATAATAAAAAGAATGAAAGAAAAAGAAAAGGAAAAAGAAGAAATAAAAAATAAAAGTCCTATGAAGGGCAAACTTAACTATTTGTTAAGGGCTTATTAAAACTGGAAAGGAAAAAAGGGAAAAAGACACCAGTTTATTAAACATCATCTCATCTCTTCACATTATATGATAATTATCTACTTACACTTTCCACATGTCTCCACTTAAATTGTAAGTGGAGCTTAGAAGGTCCTCACTATCAGGATGTTACTTACAAAATGTGGAGTAGTAGGAGCAGACTCTTTTTTCTAATAATTTGGTCTTTCTTTACAGTGTTCTGGATATCCATAGGTTTAAGGGAGAATAGTGGTGTAGAAATAGGACACAGAATAAGCAAGAAAAGAGTCCTGACATTCCATCCTCTGATTGACTAAATTTCTCTTTAAGTCCATAGTGTCACAAATCCACTAAAATACATTAATACCAAAGGTTAGTAAATAAATTTACATTCTTAACATACAGGCTGGACAAGGAACAATGAACAAATTGAAAATCTGCACACAGGAACAGACCCTGTATAATATATAATCTTTATTCATTAGGATCTAACACAGTCAACTTGTTACAATCATTTTATAAGATTAAATGCCAAAAAAAAATAATGAGGAAGAGTTTACAGACTTTATGCTTTTTTTTTAAGTGAAAGCAGTATGTTTTGATGGCTAAAATATTTAAACTTTTCTTACTATTGGAGTATGTTAGTGACTGCAACAGCTCCACGGTAGACAGAAAAATCATACCTGATAATGACCACAGTCAAATGAAAAATGCATATCTAGAAGTCTGATACACTCAGGAAAAGCTGTAAAACAAATGTGATGTTTCACAAGATGAAGCTCTCTAACTACTAGCAACCCACAGGTCAAATGCCCTACTGAAATCAAGACGAACCACATCTACTGCTCTACCATCATCTATCCACCTAGTTATTTCCTCATAGAAGGCTATTAGGTTGGTCAAACACGACTTCCCTTTGGTAAAGCCATGTTGACTACTCCTAATGAGCCTCTTATCCTTGATATGCATGGAGATGGTGCCAAGGATAAGTTGTTCCATCACCTTTCCAGGGATGGAGGTGAGGCTGACTGGTCTATAGTTACCCAGGTTCTCCTTCTTGCCCTTTTTGTAGACTGGAGTGACATTTGTCTTCCTCCAGTCCTCAGGCACCTCTCCTGTTGCCCACGACTTACCAGAGGAAATGGAGAGTGGCCTAGCAATGACTTTTGCCAGCTCCCTCAGCACCTGTGGGTGCATTCCATCAGGACCCGTAGATTTGTGAATGTCCAGATGTCAGGGTATTCTACAATCAAGAACTTAGAGCTACAACTTATTTTCCTTGAAATTACTTTATTCAGATGCTTTTTTACTCTTCAACTCAAATGTATAATAGCGTTCTATGTATTTCATTAGTCCCTCTCATTATTAATCGCCCAAATATATTGAGGCAAACTGAAACAATACTCAAATCTCATCTGGATTCAGGAAGCAAATTGGTCTGATTCAGTTTTTGATAGTAAAATCTTCCACAAGAAAACATCTTCCTTATTCTGAGTTTCTCTATTCTTGCTTTTCTAAGGAATGGAAAACATGATCAACCCAAGTAATGGAAAACAGGAAATTTATTCAGTTAAGTTTTGAACCTTGCAGTCAGTAGCTCAGAAAACTATGTCCCACTGATACCTGAATGACATAAAAGAGCCTTATTTCACTTCCAATCCACAGACTTTTAGAGAAAGAGTAAGCAGTATCTCAAAGAAGCTGCAAAGATGTCTCCAGGGAGGAAAAGCCACCAGAGGAAAGGCTTTTAAAGTCCTTAGAAGCCAAAGAAACATACCAGCCAGCTAAGCCTCTGTAAAATGTTATGCTTTCCTTATTTCATGCTTTTGAAAATTGTGCATGCTTAAAACATGGTGTAAGTTATTTTAATTAAAAGGAAAAAAAAATCTAGTTTTCTCCATCTGTGTATATGTATATTTACATTTGTATCTATATAATGATAGACCTTTTCTTGAGGACTGTATTTATTAAACTGTTAGTTCATCCTAGGTTCAGGCTGTCGGGAACATCCTCTGACTTACAAGAGAATAGACCCAGAGGAGTATATACTTTATGAAACAGACAAGCCCTGACACTGATACACTTGTGTTCAAGTGGACAGTAACATTTGCTGCTGCTCCTGAAACCAAACCAAGTTGAGAAGGTAAAACTGAAACTAAAATTTAGTGATTAGATGTAGCTTCCTGGATTTTAAATGAGAAAAGCGAGTGTTGGGGGAAGGTTTGTTGTAGCTGGGGAAAAGTTTCCTAGTAATTTTTACCTGGAATTTCATGGAGTGTCAGCAATTCAGTTCTTGGCACTTTAGCCATCCACAGATCCACCTCCACTCTGGAACAGAAAGTCTTCTCTCATTCCTGGGTTAACAGGAGCCTTGTGATCACTTTAGAAAGCTACAAGAGGGGGTGTCGCCTGGGGAGAAGGAAAATTAGACTTTCACAGATATTTTTCCACAGGTCAGAAAGGCCCATAACCCAAGAATATCTATGCAATGCAATGTTCTGCCTCCACACATGCTGTGAATCTTCATAGCAGAGTTCACGGGTGGTTTAAAAGCTTAAGATATAGTTATGTTTTCTTGCTAGAAAACAACAGGCAGGAGCACAACTGCCACCTAAGTATCTAAACAGGAATCGGGCAGAAGCGTTTGCAGCAGGTTCCTGAATGGGAAGCTGTAAGCATGTCAAAAAGGGAAATAGAGCACGGATGTCCCCTAACCTGTGGTAAAGACATTTTTGACTGCTCTGAGACTGTTTTATGTTTTATTGAGGGTGTGTCTGTGACACTTCTTGCTTGGAGCCAGGCTAAAAAGGTGCTGCCAGCTTCTTTTCTGGGGACAAATAGCAGGGATAGCATGGAGCACATGCAGCCTCTAGGTGATTTAATGTATCTGAAATACCTTGTCCTAGAAATAGACAATGCAAATCTCACTTTCCCAGGTGAATCCAGACCACTGTAGTAATTCAGAGGATAGTGTTTTTACTTCACATGGTACTGAGAAGAGAGATTGTCTTCTAGTTCTTTGTCAGCTTTTCCTCTACTCCATCTGTTACATGGAGTCAAGTGACAAAATGAATGGCACTGTATTATACAGCTGTAACTATTTCCTTCTCCTCATCAATCACTTTTGTAGATCAAAGTTGTAGGTTACAATTAGCATAATTTTTACTGCTTAAGTATGCTCTAAAAGCATGCTTTGTATTTTCTCAAGAAGTATTCATTCATTTTTTTTAAATAGTATGTTCTTTCTTGAAGGGTAATGGAAAGCAGAAAAGGCTGTTTTAAGGGGATAGGGTACATAACTGCTTCTGGCATGAAGGCTTTCAAAGTAGTTGTTTTATGTATTGAGAGAAAGCAGCTTAAAATTTTAAGGCTCTTTTTCATCTCAATAAAATATGCTTTCTTCACGATCTGCTGCTGAGTTTTGAACGGTAATAGTGATAGCATTATAACAGCAATGAAACACATGTTATGGGTTATTGACAGTAAACTCTCCATAGACACAATCAAATTTAGAGACTCTTCTTTAGAGTGTGCCATTAGCAACAGGAGACAAAACTCATGAAGATTTGAGGCTTTCTTTTGTTCAGAAGGGGACTCAGAGCAGGTGCCTCCAGGGCCACTAGCTGTCACTAAGCAATCTTAGGATGTGCTTTGTATTACAAAAAAAGCTGAAGAAAAGAAGGATTAGGAATCCAGGCCCAAGAGAACTGGTCTGGTTAGAATTTTTATGTTCCCATGGGTATGAGGCAACAGATATGGGCTGAGGGTTTTCATAAGCAAAAAGAGACAGGCTATTGTTCTTCACTCGCCAGGAAAAGCCACTCTTCACTTTCCTTGTTGAGTATTTCTGTGAACAGCATTATGCCTTTGTGGTTTTGCTGCTGTTTTCATTCTCCTGAAAGTCAACACAACAAACCAAGTGAATGCACATGAGTCTAGTAATGATGAACTGGCTAATTTCAAAGACTCAGCACTTTTCTTTCTCAGCAGTACTTGTGAAACAAGAAACTCCGCTTTCTGGTTGCTGTTTACGTCAACCAGTATACAAAATACACAGTCACATGTAACAGCTATTTGTAGTTCCGGATTTTTTCATCAAAACCACAAAAGAATAAACATACTTAAAACAAAATTCCAAGCAAGCCAAAGCACACTAAATTGTGTACATCAGCTAACTAATATTTGCTTATTTAATTCACCAACAAAAGAGCCTAGTATGAAGTTGATGGGGAATGAAAGCTCAAGAAGCAGAAATTTAACACTATTCCTTTTTGGTTGGAGGGTTATATTTTTTGCTCTATATCTGTTACCATGGTGAATTTTGTGAAGAAAATCCAAGGGTTTTGAAAAGCCTGTGAATGCAGTCAGTCATTACATACTTTCATACAAGAATCCGGAGTCTTTAAAATCCAAAACAATGTGTCTTGCAAGAGGAGGATGGATGATGCAAATGTTGTATGCATTTATTTTAATAGGAAACATCAATAAATGACTCACTGGGAAAATGTTGACCGAGAAGACTAGAAAACTGCTTAGATGAGTTTGCATGGTAATTGCATCCTGCTACAGCTAAATTATCCCTTGTGTAAGAAATAACTGCATTTACATTAAGTGTGGAAATAGATAGATTCTCTCCTGCTTTACAATGTCCTGGATATACTGCTCTTATCAATGTAAAGTAGAACCAATCTTACTCCTTTTGAGACTTCTCACCTCTATAACAGTTCTGACTATCCTGTTAAATATTTTTTGAAGAATCCACCTTTGTCTGTAACCTGAGGACAGGAAACTAACCTTGGAAGACAGAGGAAAGTCAAAGTATGAATTGTGGGTAGAAGGGAGAAAGAGGGGAACATCCTAGAAATCCTAAGAATGAAGAACTAATGTAAATACTGTTTCAGAGATATTGATCAACTTTCATGACTTACTACAGAACAATATACAGAAGGCAAACCAGTGTTGATCCACGTGGCGTCACTTGTGCATAGTTTAATAAATAACTCAATTTTCTTCTCCTTTTGACCCTTCTTCTGCCCTGCACCCAACTTCAATATTTCTGCACTCTCTTTCATTTCAATCCCCAACAGTCAAAAAAATGTTCCATGTGTACCAGTAACGATTTTGAACTACCTTCAAAACTGCCAGTTACTCAAAACTTAGGGATGTTACAGATCAACACTTGAAACCTGGCTTGCAGCTATTTATCAATGTTATACAAAGGCTAAAATTTTAACTAAATGTGTGTAATTTTTATAGAGAGACAATAAGAGAACAGAGGGGTTTTTTCTTTTTGTGAAGGGGTGCATTATGGGTTGTTTTGTAAGGCTTAAATACCTCCAAAAAGTCATGTATGTTTCCTTATCAGAATATCTCAAAATGCATATTTTTAAGTGTCTCATTAAGCTATCATATATTTCCTGAGTGTAAATGAGGAATCAGCATTTGTGCTTCACTAAGTTGATAAAACAGTGAAGTGTTATCACAAACAGTGCTTGATGTCAGGAAGGTGGGCTACAAATTTCATGTTGAAGTAAATAACATTACACAGGGAATGTGAGAAAGGGCTCCGCTCAAAATGTCTTCAGAATGAATGGGGACAAGCTGGTCCCTTTATGTTCCTGAAGATGTCTGAACCAAGATGGCCCTGTGTCTTTCACAGCTGCAAGATACGGCTGATGATCTGACTAGCGTCATCTGCTTGTAGGACAGACCAGTGCTCCTGACCCACATCTCTCAGAAGGCTCCGAGATGTGGCCCTGGCTTGTGTATAGGAGTTATCCTTTCTGACCACAGAAGGGTGGCTGTAATGCAGCTGGTGCACCAGGGAATCAGGACTTTGGCTTTTGGACTTTGAGACACACCTGGTTTTCATTCAGTGGTGAGCCCTTAGCTTTCCCACCTTTGTCTCATAGAAATCACCTCTCCAAGATGCTGTCAGTAACTTGAGAGTGGATCTGAAAAACATGTTTGGCCACTCCATCCTGGACCCATGGGGGCATTTTCAGTGACTGCAGCTGAGCAACTTCATGGAATTTCTCTGCAATCTATTTCTTTTCCTCATTTCATTAGAAACTGTATACCCATAATTTCTCCCTATAATGTAAAGTTATCTGGGTGTAATTGAGGCTTATGTAAATTTTTATGACGTACTAGTGGCTTGAATAGAACTGAAACTGAAGACTATCTTCTAAAGGAAACTGAAGACTGCTAATGAAAGATCTTACCAAAGACAGCATGGAGAGACGCAAGACTGACTTTCACGAATATAACTCTCAGCTGAGCTGGTCTACTCTCAAATGTAACACTTAAACCCTTGGCCATTTACAAAAAAAGATAGTATGTATCTACACTCACCCCTGTAATTACTGAGGTGGACAGTTAGTAGGAGAAAAAGAGTTTAACATATTAATTTTCTTCAAAATTCTGAACTTTTTCTGTCATAATATGCTCAGACCATTTGGAGTTTTAATGCCTGGAAATGATGCCTTTTAAAAGTGGTAAAGAATTTTGGGGATTTAATTCTTACCAGAGCAGGTGAGAATACTGTGCCCTTGGGAAAGCTAATGTATAACAGCTTTTTGCCTTTGGGTTTAGTAGATAAGAAATTCAACTGATCACCATCTTAACATTTTATTATATAGTAGCTAGTTCCAGAAATTCTTATTTCTATGCTTCATATTGCTACCAAGCTGAGCAAGGATCAAAAGCAGACACGTTTAAAGAAGCTGCAGTGATTTCACTCCCACAATGTTTTATTTTCTCTGCTCTCTCTTTCCCTTTTCATCTTCCATTAAAACCCTGTCTTTGCTGGGTTTTAAAGTCATCAGATTTCTGCTAAGTAAAACCATGTCTTTCCTTGGAGATAACTATTCTCTTCAATGATGTCAAGAAATCTTTATAATGATTTATCTATCAGAAGATAGGGAGAGGAAGGAAAGGGATATTGATCTAGATTTATAAAAGCTATGATACCATATTCTGGACACCATTCTCTCTTAAAAAAATCTCAGAAGAAAGATTATCTTTTCTTTGACTACAACAAGCTTTGAATAAAGCCCCAGATGAGCAACAAATATGTTCTGTGTATTTTATTATTTTTTAATCCAAGTATTGTTGGAATAGAAACCTTTCTGCCTCTCCTTAGGATAACTTTTAGGGAATGAAAAGATTTTCTCTATATTTCAAAGATTCAGTTTACCTGTCCACACAATTGCTTCACAGCCTTCAGTCAGTGAACAGTTGATAATGCTGGAATTGACTCCAAGAAGAAGGAAGACTTGACAGCTGTCAAAGCACTTAGGAACTATAGAGGTAAAACAAAGATCATAGAATCATAGAATCATTAAGGTTGGAAGAGACCTGCAAGATCATCCAGTCCAACCACCTACCTAAGATAAAACAGTGAGCAGAAACAGTCACTGAAGGAGCAATATAGTAGTTTTGCAAATTAGCTAAAGTTCTCTCTCTTTTGCCTGGGAGAATTCCCTTCTAAGCTGAAGGAAGCTGTGTATATTCATGAAATGGAGGGAGAAAATTCCTCAAGCATCCCAGAGATCTCTGAATCAATAACTGAACACTTGTGACAATTACAGGGCCAGTGCCCACACGGAAGTTGCAATGGAGCGCTGTGCTTCAGATCAGAGCACTCTCAGATGGACTCAAAAACCCTTCAAGAGAGGCTTTTCTGCTTCTGTCAATAGTTAGGCTATTTTCCTTATAATAACTGACAATACATGGAAAATACAAAGATATAATTTGTTTTTAAATGCATGCAGCCAGAGGAAACTTTAAGCCTTTTACTACAGAAAACCTCTATTAAAATATAAGTAAGCAAAGTAGTTTAAAATAGAGCAAGATAGCACCAGATAAGAGCTTTAGGAATTGGGGGGGGGGGAGGGATGTTTTTTAATTATTGTTTTAGTTTTATTAATACCAGTTATCACTTATATAGAAAGAGCTGGGGTTTCATGACTGTTGAGGTTTTTTGGGGGGAAGCCTTACACAAATTTGGTTTACAAAATGTTGTTTTCTGTGTAAGGATTCTCCTAGTAAAGAAAGAAAAGTATGTCTTACACCTGCTAAAATAAAGAGAAATTAAACTAATTCTTTAATAATCACACCAGATTCCACTTAAAGTATTTCACTGAAAAAGTTTATTTTCATTTTTACATTATTCAGGAAGATATTTATTTATTTATTACACTATCAAAAACAAATATGAGCATTTCCTAGCTTTCTGGATTAAAAATATGTTTCAGCAATGAAATGAGGCCAATGAAACCTCAGGATGCCAGTACCCCAAGGAGTTTCTGAACACAGATGTACAGGTTTTTCAGTTTCTTTTAAATTTGAAAACCAAAGCTTAAAACAAAGGAACTTTCTCTTTAAGCAGCTCGCTCTGCCATAGCTATAGAGGCAAGGCACCATAGCAAGGGCATCTTACTATTTCAAACTACTGAGGCCATTGAGATTTTTTGCTTTAGGATGAAGTGTTCCCATGTGTCAGAGTTTTGCCATTAATCCAGGCAGAAGAACTTGTACACCTGTATGAACCCCTGCCTTTGGCAAATGCTTCATTGCTTCTGCTCCTAACAAATCCCACTGAACAACACACAGGGCTGTAGGCTTTAAATCCCTCAGCAGATGTAACCAGCTGGTTTCTCAAAAATTAGCTAGTCTAGTTAGGTTGATTCGGGGGCTTTTCTTTGTTTGACTGGTGTGAAATCACTACTGATTCACTGCTAACCCGAATGCCATGAGGAGAGTGATGTTATAAAGTTATTTCAGAGTTATACTTAACTATGTTGCTGTTGTTATAGTTCTGGTAAGAGTACCTGGACTTGCTTAACATAAATATCTGGGCTATTCACCTACCTTTGCTGAGTTTTTTCCTCCTACAGGTGGTTAATAAGATCAGCTAATTAAAACCAGTTTTTCTACAGACACGTGAATATTCCTTGTTATAGTGACTTCAGAGTACTTATACCATCTTAAATACAGAGTTTTGGGGGAAAATCCCTTAAAGTGGGGTTGTATTTAGTGGTATCTTCTTGGGGTGAGGGTGGGGGTTTCCAGTGTTTTGAGTCTTTTAAAGTTCTGTATTTCTTCTAGTTTGTGAAGTAACTGAGGTATATGAATTAAGAGGTCTGCAGAATGCTTTTCCTAGTAACTTGGCGGAAGTTTTGATTGTTGTATTAGCTTGGGACAGAAAAGGATCTTTTCTTTCTTGTATAAATCACAAACTACATCTATGAGCTGTTACTAAGGTTTATTTCTGATTTGTGCTATCCGAGACCAAAATGATCCAACAAAGCACTTTTTAAATAATTTGTCTGAAACGAAGCTAGAGTCTTGCTGATTGTGGTAGATTAGCTAAATCTGCAGACAGATCGTAAAGTAGAGTGATACAAGATAAATTATGGCATTTTTATCTGCCTATGGCTTTTTATTGCGTCATTAGCTTTGTTGCAGGTTGATCAAGAACTTGCATATCTTTCAGGGACTTCATTTATAACACTCAAAAGTAAAAGTATTTGTGTTTGCCATACTATAATAAAAACTTAAATTAAAAATCAATAGTCTGTTTTATGAAAAAATATAGCAAGTTCCTTGCTTTCAGCTGAAGCTTTTGACTTCTATATTATAGGCAGAGGTTACAACATGAGTTGTAATCTAGAAGAATTACAGAACCAGGTATGAATTTTACAATCTTGTTTTTCAAACTGTTGTGAGAGAATTTAAAAATGTTCCAGACTCAATTTCATGTAAGAATATCTGATAACAAAACACTTATAAAAGAGTTGATTCCAGGAGTATGTGAACAGATCAGTGCATCAAATTCTCATGCATTCAAAGCACATGTTGAACATCAGAAACACAACTGGAAGTTTTAGTTAAGCTGTGTTCATTCTATTTTGTCTGGTTAACTCTAATATCAATTGTTACTTTCTCCATGTTTATCAATTCAAAGCAGAACTGTCTGCCTCCAAACTTATCCTGTGTTGTGTAAGTGGGAATCTCTAAGGCCTTTGTTGACCCACAACAATGTATTTGCTCTCATTACAGTGGTCTGCTGAGAATGATCAGAGAAAAAGAAACCTGGTTGCCCCAAACTTCCCAGACTGTCTGTAGAATACACAGGACATGGCTCTAAAAAACGCTATAGGTAGGAAAAGAGAAAGTAAATACAGATTTGTCACTGGTGATTCTTTGAAGTGCTCATGGATGCTGTCAGTGTAATAACATCATCTGCCTCTTGGTGACAATGGAGTGGATTGGCCTTTTTTTGAAATAATGCAATGCATGCTAGAAAGGTACAAGTTTAGAGCTGAATTAGAAAAACATTAGCTGCATAGTTATTTAAAATGTGACAGCTTGCAGGGTGCATAGGGATGGATGATGTTCTCTGTACATAACTTCTGTTAAAAAAGAGTTCTTAACTGACTTCTGCTTCTACAGTAGAAGAGGTGAAGCATATTAATGTCACCGTACTAAAGGAGTAGCCTCTGGAGTAGAATTTCCAGGAGCATCCTGGCAAATGGGGGGAAAATTGGAAGAATTAAAATGAACAGCTAACAAAACAGAAGTCAATTTTGGTGTAGCGAAGAGTAGACCATTCCTGGAGAATTTGGGAAAAGAGGAGAGCACAGACTGTGCAATGGCTTTCAAAAAAACAAGGGTTGTGAAGGCCCTCTAGCTGACGTGTGCTGACGAGGACCCTGGTAATTATCAGTCTTTCTTCTAGGAATGGAAATTACAAGGTGATGGATAAGATTATGGGCTCCCTTTGGAGTAGACAGAGGAATCATGGGATGTTGCCTTGACCTGTTTGGATAAATAAGCCATTTGGCCATCTCTTCCTGAGAATGTGATTTAAATGAGCAGAAATATACAAATATAGCTCAGCTGCTTACAGAGTTCAAGTAACTTGAGTAATACATTAGAATCTCAGCTGAGAGCCTGATGTGGTATTGGGAGGCCTGATGTAGTTCATCATTCTCATAGTCTGATGGGTTTTGGGTAAAAGAACAGCTGTGAGGAAAAAAATATATTAAGAAAATATCAACACAAATTACAGGTCATGTGTAAATGCATGTTGTAAATTCCCCTTATCAACGGTTTTTCAGGCATTGTGGCCAATAACTTAAAGGAATACAAAAAGAGAAAGGAATTAGAGACCTATAACATAGAAGATAAGTTTCTTCCCAGTCCAAGAAGACTTTTCACTGTATAGTGATGATGGATTTGTTTCCAGCAATCAGCCATCTTGCTGGTTTTGCAGAGGAATATCAAGCAGATTCCAGTATATGATTACAAGTTCCTTGGAAATTAAGGGGGAATTTCTCCAAGAAATTATTTAATGTCATGTCTAAAGTTAAGTATGTAATGAAAATACACTGATGACTCTTAAACTTTGAAACTCAAAGCAAACTATTTTGGCACAAAGTCTTAATTCTCAGTCCAGGTGATATCTGGAGTTATATTATTTCATATTATGTTCTCTGAAGGGTTTATTTTTGCAACAAGCACTTTGCTACTTTAGAGTTAATATTTTTTTACTGAACACTTAACTGCCTAAATAGAAAATATGTAGTAGCATTTTAAAGACCTTTAGACACATTTGCACATCCTACCTCCTGCTGCATAGGTAAAATAGTCCATGATAAACAATAAGATAGAAAAGAGCAGAGATCGGAACGCTGAATAGACTTACAATGTTACAAAGTGATTTTTTAAAATTTATTTCATGTTTCATGAGTTTGGGGACAAAAAATCTGTTTTTTGTTTAGTTGAGGTTTGTGTGTCCTTGCTGACTACTTGTTACTTGTTTGTTTTTTAGTTTTTCAGACTATGAAAAATTAACTACCTCAGGGGAAAAAAAGAAAGGTCAGTAAAAGACACATATTGTACTCTTGGCAGCAATGACAGCAAAAGAGTTCAAGTATCATGGGATTTCAATTTGTTTATTAAAATAAGGCATTTAAAGATACCATTTCAGAGTTCTTTTTCATGGTGTTTTTTGAACAGAAAGCTTATTTGAGAGGAAAGACTTATTTTTCAAAGCAGGAGTATTGAAAGCTCTCCATGAGGAATGCAAGCAATGATGTTACCTCATTCAGTAACTCCATGAGTTTACACACATTAAAAACATGTGCGTTAGACACATGAAGTCATAGAAACTCCATGCATCAGTCTGGGATGAAATTATGTATTTTATATGCAGATGGGGGAGTTTCACATTCAAATGGAAAACAAAACACTTTATCAATGGTACAGGAGGTACTGTTGCAAAACATTCATGTTGAGTCCTCATTATAGTTGCTTTGTTGGCAACTGCTTTTCATTTTGAAATTTTTCATTTTTGTTGGCAATTGCTTTTCATTTTGAAATTTCCAGAAAATATTTAGTGCAGATATACTGGTAGTATTTTTCCTGTGTATTTTTTCTTTTTTCCATAGGGTTGCCTGAATGTCTGATGCTGCAAAGACAATTGTACTTGCAGAACAAAGGTTGAACTTATAAATCAAAACATTCAGCAAGGATCTGCAAGGGCTGCAAGATGTCTGAAGGAGGTGGCTACATAGGTTGCACTGAGTAAATTAATTTGTTTTGGCTGCTACATAAATGTTGCTCATCAGGACTGTTAACTAGTGTATTTACATAATTTAAGTACTAATACATAATTTAAGTAGGGATAATTTGTCTAAGAATCTTATCTATTTCTGTCACACAACACTAGCAATCACTGCAATCTCACCAAACATAATGTTAGGCTGTGTAAAATCACCCCAAGTCATAGCTTCTCTTTGTCTGACATGAGAATAGTAGCTTAGGTTTGTGAGAATAAAGTACAAGTAGTTTACAGACCTCATTCATCTTAGAGATATGAATGACGTTTAAGAAAAAATTAACATCTAGCCACTTATTTATGCTGATGCACGTTATACTCAGAATTCAACACTCGATAGAGACAATGAATACAGATATACTACGTATTAAAGGAGATGACACCAAACTAAAACACAGTCAATTTAAGAAAATTAGTCTAATGTATTTTCAGGGGCTGTAGTTTTGAATGCTACTGCCAGTTTTTCTGGTATTATTATTTATTATTATAGTGCTTTTGTGACATTTTCTTAGTTCTAAACATTCTACTCACTCCTGCAGTTTTGTGAAACACCCTAGCAAACAAGACAGAATATTGACTGACAGACCACATAGGCTGGAGAGTAATTGATGGTGTTAAATTGTTCAGTCAATTGCATAAGTGAACAAAGTGAAATAATAGACTGGTAATGTTATGAGTGATGTGGAGGAGAAAAAAAAATCAGAAAAAAATGTTTGTTAAGTTGATGATTCACAATTGGCATGTTTTATCAGCTTTGAAAAGAATATTCTTATTTCAATACAACACCAGGAAGACTAGGAAGGAACTGTGATTATTAAAAAAACAAGCAATGGTAGTTTATCTTGTATTGCAAAGTGAACAGATATACATATTGTTTTCTTGAATGCACAGAAAGTAAATTAAAATGGTGGATTATTTATATTAATTTGATTTGTTAATTTTTATATCCACATAATTTATTTATTATTCTTTTCATCCTTTCCTTTCATGTGTTTGGTTTCTGCTTTTGCTTTTTCTTTATTTTTTTTCTTCCTTTGGTCCTGGATCTATACTAATTTTTTTCATTTAGGCCACAGTATTCTTCTTCGAAGCATGTTGATCAGGGACATATTAGAACAGGGATATAGATCTGAACTTCATTGACAAATGTTAAACTACTGTCACCTGAAAAGAATGGATGTAATTTAACATGCTACACTTAAAGTCTGTTCTAAAATGAGATCTTTTTTCACATTCATCTTTTATCTTATTGTCTGTGAAAACAGGTAAATCTTCCTGCTAAACTTCCCCTTATTTAGATCTCAGCATAGATCAAATGAAATACATGCAAGCTAGTTTATGAACTTTCCACTCATATTCTTCATGCTTCTCCCTTTGTGTTATACCAAACACCATTAAAAGAGCACTTTTACTGAGCAAGAGCAAAATGTACTGTATTCCAGATAAAGGTCAGAACACTGGGCAATTTACCAGGCTATTGTATCATGGAGGTTAAATGATCAATCATTATTGAAACATAGGATGCTCCTGTTGTTTAATTTCCTCATTTAGGGATCTGCTCAACAGTAAATAACCAGCCTGCTAGTGATTATGAACCCTGTAAATGTAGATAGCAAGAATAATTAAAGAACAGAAATTCAAGGCATCTCTATATCTTCCTGGAAGCAGAAAATTCCTTCCTTTGAAAGGGTTCTCCTCATTCTCCTGAAGTGATACCAGCTGTTCCTTAGGTTCTTACAATGAATGTCTGAACCAGATAAAAATACCATAGGAAAAAAATAATTCTGGACAATTCCAGCTCTTTGGTACAATTTAAGTGTAGAAACAATTTTGGAATCTACCTGAACCTCAAAATTATTTCATATGTCACCAAAAGATTTTTGTAGCTTGTATCTATCTTTTTGAAGTGAAGTAGACTACAAAGTCTATTCCGAGTTGTCAGATTCAGTTGTCATGTCTGAACAGGTGTTAAACCATCGTGCTTCATCTCAGAGATAGTTTCTTGCCCTTTTATTCCTTGCAGCACTGACCTGACACACTTCTTTAACACCATAACAAATACTCTAGGCACAGGTAAAACAAATAAATGTCTGGATTTGATTATAGTCCCATTAGATGAGCTGGGTAGAGGATCTGAGTATATCTGGTCTAATATAAACCCATATTGGAAAAGACTTGTTAAATTAAGGTTTGAGAGGACAGCTGGAAGGTAGTTAAGCAGTTGGTGAAAGAGGAAGCATCAGAGAGGAAGCATCAGGAACCAGTGCTGAAAAAGGTAAGGCAGGAGAAGGTCAGCAGTGGATTACTGAAGTGTTCTATTTGGGACCAATCTGCCTAATGCTGTGAAGAATGGTGCTCCTCGGGGAGGGGAGGGGGTGGGTGTGGGTTGGGGAGCCAAAACCAACCAAACAAACCTGAGCATGTTCAGGTGCTGTCAATAAATGTTACTTCTCTTAGAAAAAGCTGGAAGCCCTTGACAACTTATAAGAATCGTGGATACAGAAAAGCAAAAAGGCACCTTAGAAAAAACTGGATCATTTTCTGACAGAGCCAGTATCTGATTTTGAGAGACTGGACCCCAGTCTCTGCTCCTGCTGGAGGGCTCTTCCAAAAGCTTGTTTGCATCCATCTTTAAATTTACATATTTACATCAGTTTAAAATATTTTGTCTAATGCAGAAAAGTCTGATAAATAGTTCATGTCCCCTCCCTGTGTTTATTTCTCCCTGTTATTTAAAGGGAGTAATTCCCTTCTGGCTTTGTTTTTGATGGACTAAGGGACAACTCCTTATTTTCTTCTATAAGGATCATCTCTTAGTTTTCTATGGCTGCTGAAAGTTCACCCTGTCCTTTACTGACTATAAGAAACTAAAATCTGTTGCAGTAAATGAAGTTTGCACCATTGGAAGATACTTTAATATCCCCCCAATTTCTGCTGAGATATCTCAGCTGATATATTCTAGGGTAACTGCCTTTCTCGCAGCTGCCCTGCATTGAGGGCTCATAACCACCATCTGATCAGCTAGCACATGTGGATCCCCTTTCTCCAGAGATCACTAAAATGCTGAGAAATAGCCTAAGTAGAGCACTGTGTCAGCCTAGGATTTTATGATAAGTACGTGTAGCCAGCGACTTGAGAAAATTTTATTAAGACAATTTCTATGGAAATATAAGCGTTATTGGAAACCATGTGGAATGCAGAGTTTCAAACCATATGTCCCAGTTTTTTAAAGTGATTTTTTTTTTCTGATAATTATTTCTGGGTGCTGTTATATTGCTGGGTGCTATTGCAGGTATTGTGAATGATTCCTATGGGGTTGGTTTGTTTGGTTTTTTTAAAGGCAGAAAAAAAACGCCAAACACCTGAACAATACTAACTTTTCTTCAACAGGGCTTCAAATCATGCATAAATACCTTGTTTGGAAATCCAGAATATGGAGCCAGGGTGCAAGTGAACATGCCTGGAGTGGAGTGGAGCCAAAGGACACTGATTTTAAAAGTAATAATAAACAGCACCATGTAATGTTCATCTCTCCTGGTTAACTGAAGTTAGGGAATCACTAGCATTCCTTTACTACCTACTTTTATGCTGTCAATAACAAACTACATCTTTGTCAGGCTGGAACTGTAGTGCCTGGAATACCTCCATTTAAAGAGAATCCACAAAATCTGGAAGAAATTAGTACAGCTTTTCCCTGTGAGGAAGAGAAATTGAAGGAAAAACAGAGATGTTGAAATCGATGACAGGTGCAGAAGTAGGACCTTCTGCCCAAAGTCCCTGAAGGACCTCCTGCCTTGGTCATGTGGAAACTTTTCTTCATTCACTTAGGTAAGTGATTGAAAGATGGCTTCTCTGAGTATATTACATCATTTGGATAATTGTGATAGATACCTAACTATAAAAGAATCAATAATATGTTTGAGTGTTAGGAGAAAAAAAGCTGGACTACAACAGTTTCATTTTGGCATTTCAGTGTTCAAGTAGATGAAATCACATTGAAAATACTATCAAAGCACAGGCTGTCTACAACAGTAAGCCAATAGGAATCGCTGGGAAATTGCTTTATTGATAAACCTCTTTAACAGATAAAATTGAGAAGAAAAAAATGTTTTTAAAAGTTGTCTACAGTAAAGCAGAAAAATGTTTCTTTTACTTCATAATCAGAAAAATAAGTGACAGGATTTAATAAAATGATGATATCAAGAACATCACATGAGAGATATAATCAGAAAGGAGAAACCAGCATAATGTAGCCTGGGTATGTGTTTCACAGAATTGAATGGAAAAAGATCTGTGAATTAACACTTCATAGATGAATATTTCCTTTCAAGAAAATTAATTAAATATGAATCTCCTCCAAAATTGTATCTATGAACAATTTACCTCATTTGACCACATGCAGAGCTTTCTGAACTGTCTGCAGCCATACTATGTTGTTACAATTTATCACATGTGCTTGTTATTCAAATCTTAAAATGATACTCTTTTCCTTTTCATAATATTTTCATTTTTCTAATTTGTCTACAACTTTAGAATTTCATAATTCTGATGTTTATAATGGATTGCTTTCTCATCTGATTTTATTGCTTAAGTCCAGGGCGTATGCTTATGATCAATAACAGTAGTGACAAAGACATGTGGGATTTGAATAAACTTCTCTATAAATAGAATAATACACCTGCATCAGGATCAATGACACAACTTTTACTTTAAAATGCTATACAAAGTGACAGACTGTTACCTGGTTCTATATATAAACATAAGAAGCATCCTTAAGATGGCTTATCCACAGTATTCAAAGGCTCATCAAATGCAAAATGACAATGAGGAATCTGTTTAAAAATACTCAGGAATCCCTTAACTACTTCAGCTGTGTTAAAATCCCTGGATTTTATTCCCTTCGTTGCTGTGTATCACCTACTTCTGTGTGAATTTGATATTGCAAGACGTAGGTATAATCACATGAAAATTGCAGAAACCCATGTTAGCATATTAAGAATATGCTTATGCATCCTGAGAAGTGTGTCCCCTTTTGAGCAGCACCCTCAACTGTGTTCAGACTGACAGAAGATGCTGATAAAATCTTCGGAAAAGTTTTTATAGGCTTTCTATTTTTAAATTCTTGATTTATTTTAAGTTAACACATGCAATATCTTCACCATTTCCTCCTAAGATATTTTAGCCAAAATGGAAGAAAAAGGACAAAGAATGGGTCATTGTTGTCAGTCACAGATTAAAACAGAATGATTTTATAACACAAGCAAAGGCAGAAGTTACTATAAATGTGTATCCAGCCTTTAAGACTGTTTTTTAAAATCCCTTTAGGATTATAATTGCATTTTAACCTTGTTATTGTCCTTGTATCATAATCATTGTACCTCTTCTTGCTCACAGAACAAAGGTTGGACATCTGTAAAACACCCAGTTCTACAATTTTGGCATCTGGCTTATAGTGCAGAGCTAGCAATGACTGTCTGCTATTCTTTAGAGCCTGGTACAATTCCTGTTAACATTTTAGAGCCTTATAATAATTGTCACACTGGTTGCATGCATTTAAACATCTGCTGGTACAGGGCTCAGGAGTACATCAGTAGTGACTTTCAGACAGGGAGGGAGGATCAGCATTGCCTGTGTTAGTCTTGTGACCGAAAGATCAGGCGACACTGAAAGAGTCAAATAGAAAGAGGGTAGATTCAGATTAGATATTAGGAAGAAATTCTTTCCTGCAAGGGTGGTGAGACACTGGAACAGGTCACCCAGAGAAGCTGTGGCTGCCCCCTCCCTGGCAGTGTTCAAGGCCAGGTTGGATGGGGCTTGGAGCAACCTGGTCTGGTGGGAGGTGTCCCTGCCCATGGCAGGGGGATTGGAACTAGAGGATCTTTAGGGCCCCTTCCAACCCTAACTATTTGTAGAGGTTGATCAGAGTACTAACTGATTGTTGGTTGATAGAGCAGCCTCACTGATCATCACACTCAGGTGCTAATTGTTTTGTAATAATAAAGGTTAACTACTTAATAAGACAAAGGACCTTAAAAGGCAGGGCTGGGGGCAGGGCAGCCCTGCCCCTCTCTCTTAGGAGAGAGCAGGATGTACTCTGTGTGTTGGATGTCAAAAAACTGCTAAACCTACAAAACCAGCAAGAACATCGAGTGTTGGGAAGGGAGGCCGGCTCTGCGCTCTCTGCGCACCCAGCACTCCGGGGCAGCTTGCTGCCTGATTGAGGTTACATCGCCTAGCTTGCCTGGATCCTGGACACATCGCCTCGCCTGGATCCCCAAAAACTATTCTACAATTCTATGACACAGTTTCATAAACAGGCAGGGGACTCTCTGTTAACAAGTGTCCATGGACATGTGGAAAACCAACAGTTCTTTAATCTCCCTGTGGTCAGACCTTATATTGTGACAGGTAATCACATTTGTCTCTTCTCCTAGCCTCCTTTTGTATATAAAAGCCAACTAAAAGCAGACATATATTACAAAAACATGAAGACTAATAAATCATTAAAACAAACAACCAAAAACCAGTGTCCCCCCTGCCCCCAGCTTAATGTGACAGGGAAATGCAACCATAGTGTGAGCAGGTCTGTGTCAGCTCCCTTGCTGTGCTTCCTCCTATGGGCTGCAGATAGGGGGAAAAGCAGCTCTATGCAGCAGCATGTATTCCTTCCTCAGGGAGCTGAAAAGCCACTGATTGTGATCACACCACCATAACAGAAAAAAGTAAATAGGCTCTTCTGTGAAGGAGAGGGGGTCAGAGCTCCATGGCATGTTTCCCCCATCAGATGGCATCTATGCTGTTTGTGGGGAATGTCCAGTTTAACAACCTATTACGATCCTGAATTGCTGTAGTTTTTGCCTGGTAAGTTAGATAACATTTGCATTTGGCTAAGAAAATAAATTAACCTACCAGACTGGGAAAGACTGTCTTTGCCAGGAAAAAAAAGAGACGTGGGAGAGCTAAAACATACAGTCCTACCCCAGGAGCCCACAAGCAGGATTGCACAGTGTTGGCGCTTGAAAAGGAAAAAAAAACCAACAAACAAACGAAACATTTTTTGGTGCTTGCATGTGTAAATATATTATGGGTTTTTAGTAACTCAGCATGCACAGTATCCTGAGGGACCACCTAGTTTATTTCTACAGTGCTAACAATGGGCAAAAGTGAGTTTGTTGAATTAGAATAAAACTGTAGTTATATGAGCTGAGCAAGGCTGTGTGGGTGTTGGCAGCAGCAGGAGCCGGCAGGCTGCCCATGAAGCCATACAGACAGGAGCTTGGAAGGCAACTGTCCTTACCCCCACAGTGTTTAGAACTGCTGACTAATGGTGAATGATGCTGGTGTTCTTCACCTAACATTCTTCAAGGAAAAAAAAGTAATTTTCAAGCTGTGCTCTACCTTCAGCTCGTTGCCTGTGATTTCTTCCAGCCTGGGGATCTCCATTAGCAATTCTGTTTATACAGTTTGGTTTATTAAATATATTCACTGAGGGAAATTATTTTCTTTTATTCAGACTAGACTCAGGGCACTGTTGACTGATGTCTTAAATTCGGTATGTGGAAATGAGGTTTCTTTACTTTATGAGCAAGAAAGTCCCATAATTTTCAGATGACATGTTCATAACTTACTTCCATTCTGAGTTGTCTTTATTCAAAATACAATAAACTCAGCATCCCTTTGAAACTGATTAGGAGGCCTTTCCACACACCAAAAAGTTACTTTTAAAACCCTAAATTTAATGAGGTTTTTATACAAGTGCCTGTGGCACTGAAGTACTAACAGCCAGCGTCTGCTGAGTTACAGCTGAGTAAGAATGGAGACACTGCTGTCAGCAGTCCTAGCAAACTCTAAAGCAGAATTTAGTCATGTGTGGCTGATGCATTCATTCTGTTTCCCTGAAATCTGTTCCCCTATGTTTGATTAACCTTTTTTGTTGGAAGTCTCTGTCTAAGTGAAACATTTAATTCTTTTTTGGAATCACAGTAATACAGATATGCAGAGTATCAGGCAACCAGCAAGGAGTTCTGCCAAACAGTGATGACTTGCAGCTACAGCTGATGAAATTTATTTGTTTGAAACTAGAGTTTGACAGGAAAATGTGGTTTTGTTGAGGAAAATCTGTTTTTCAATGGCTGTAAAAGTAATCCTTACCACCAAGATTTGTAGTGGAAAATGTTGCTGTAGTATTTTATCACAGATAATGCTTAAATGCTCAAATTTCCTCTTGTATTGATCAGACCTTGCAATTAGACTATATTTCTCATGAGACATCATAGTTGGAGCACTGATAATGTACTTTGATGGCTCACCAGGAATGGACCTTGCTGTATAACCAGTGGAAAGTAATATGGAAGGGCAGTGCAGTGCCATTTCCTAATGCACAGTTCTGGTTTTAAACTGAAATTTTTAACAAAAATTTGTCTATTTCTTTTGGGGAAGGGATCCTCTGTATCTGGATGCTTGCACCACACACATCAGGTCCAAGGGGTATTAAAAACTATATCTTCTAGTTAGGATGCATAGGTTTAAGTATGTTATCTCTATGGAGAAGTTTGTTAATAGGTGCTAATATTACCTAATATTAGAAAAGTTAAGAAAATAAAATAAAGTTACTGATGTTTCTCAGCATCTCTATTATTAGCTGCTAGGAGACATAACCATCCTTCTATTAAAAAGCAGGATTGTATTGTGTCATAAAAGGTACTTGTAGAGCACTGAGATATCTGTGGGAGAAAGTAGTTACACTGAGCACATACTGCTGTACAGTACTTGTCACAGTCTCTTATGATACTTACTACCACCGCACAGCTTTCTTTCCAAGCCTACCTCCATTGTTTCATTCTTGTGTATAGGTAATGAATAAACCCAAAGTTCTTTAAAGTGCATCTATGACCCTTATCTGCTCCTATTTCCACATCTCTCGCTGTCATTTCCCTTTACGCAAGCCACCAGGATGTGCTAAAAGGCAAATCTTGTCCTCGCTTCAGCTTGTGTGAAGGACTCCAGATATAGCAGCACACTGCACAGTGCTTCAGCAAGAGGACATATGAGGATTTTTTTGTCCGTACTCCCTTTAAAGCAGTGCTGGTGACTCAATACATCATGCAGTTTGCAGGAATTTAGTGTTACTGCCCAGGAATACCTGTGTTTTTTGAAGGGATAACATATCACCCACTCGATGCATCCATAGAATGTTGCTCCCAAGTATATCTGCATAATGAGTCCCTGCTCCTGTAGTGATGTAGAAGGTACCTGCAGATGTGCCCCAAGAAATATCCCCATGAAAAATCTTGATATTTGTTTCCATTTCCAAAATTTTGTACTTGGCTAGGAAGGGATTTAAGCTATAAAGACATTTAAATTACATTAATTGTACTCTGGTTTAGGTCCTTTACTCCAAGGACAGCAACTATGTCCATTTGGGAATTTTCTGACAGTTTGAATTCTCATAGGGGTATGTGGTCTCTTAGAAACCGATCGCTTCATAGCTCCAGTTTTCAAGATTATTTTTTTAGGACATCTTCCTCTTCTTCACAATAAACTGACAGCGGGGCACCTCGAAATAGAATCATAGAATCATTTGGGTTGGAAAAGACCCTTAAGATCATCAAGTCCAACCATTAACCTAACACTACTAAATCCACCACTAAACCGTGTCCCTAAGCACCACATCAATACCTAGAGGCCAGGCACCTCCAAAATGTGGATTAGTGACCGGACTTGAGCCTCACTCTCTCATGGCCCTGGTGAGTCAGTACTGAAATACCCCACACCTGAGGACTTTCAGCTGCTGAAGAGCAGTCCTGAGCCAGGGAGAGTGAGTAGCTCTGAGCACATCCTAGTTCATGACAGGCATACCTCCTTATCTCTAGGCTGCAAAGCTTCTATAATGCTATATTTCACTTTGTGTGAATAACCAAAATAACTGCTGGATCTGGAACTTCATTTTAGGTCTCCTATAACCTGAGGACTGTTTTCAGCTTCAGGCTCTTCAGGAGCAAAGGGAAATGTTTCTGGTTCCTACTTGTTTTGGAGAAATATAAGAAAAAGACTCTTATCCCAGTCCATAACTGCTGGGGGAGGGGATGTTTGTTTATTTTGTTGGGAGGTTTTTTGTTTATTGTGGGTTTTTTTAATTTCTTATGTTTCATGAAACAAACAATAATTTCCTGCCTAGATCTTGTCAAACCTTACTAAGCTGATTTCCAATAAGACTAATCAAAGCATGGCCTGAGAATTTGGACTTCTGTCAGAAACACATCACTATTTTGGTATTTGAAAAATAGAAAAACATTGATGAAGAGAACCATTCCTTTTTTTATATCCATTTATGCCTGGGCAAGTATTTTTTAATGACATAAATCATATGGAATGTTCCTCTTTGAATGCAAGCAATGAGAAAATATCCTCAGGCAAGTTGTTTTCAAAAACAATCAGCCCAGGCATTCCCCACCTGGAAAAATATTGTTATGGCACTGTGGCTTGAAACTGAGTGAGTGGTGGAATGTGATTGAAGTGAGCCAGTGTACCAGAAAATCTTTTTGCTTCAGACATTATACCTGGTCTTGAATCCAGTCCCATCTTTAGTGGTTTAGTTACTCAAGGGCAGACATCAAACACCTGCTCTATACGCTGTCCTTCACTGCCAACACCATTAATTTTCCAAATGAGTCAGAGCACCTCTATTTATTCTTTAATTGATTGGTAATACTGAGTTCTAATTGAGATTGTAAAATGAAAGTTGCAAATTTGATTGTCTCCTCAGAGTTCAGAGCACTTCAGTGATCAGAGCTATCAGTCTTATAAATGGTATAAGCAAATGCAGAACAACAAAGAAAAAAATCAAATCCACAGTGCTACAAAATAAGCTAACTCACACGCTTATTTCCTACTCAGGCTGTAATACAGGCAAGAACAAAATGTATTTGGAAGAAGAAAGCAAAATAAAGTCAAGGTGAAAAAAAATAATCTTTCCAACTTTATTTCTGAGGTGGTGTATCATCCTGAAGAGCACAGCAGATTAAATGCTGCCACACTACAACCCATGACTGACATCCTGAAATCAAGTTTAAATCGATTTCCAGACTCCAACACAGGAATATGTAGATATAAATCGGTGGAAAGAAATGTTATAGAAATATGTATTCAGCAAGAGGCACGCAGCATGAAACATCAGCCTTCATTAGCCCCTGTGCTGGTATAAACAGTTGTTTCAAAGTCCTTCTGCTTCCTGAGTGCAACAGTAAATGGATGAACAGTTTTGCCTTCATTCAAGCCAATAGTATAGTTGTGGAAGTGATTCAAATGTTAAGAAAAGAAGGTAACAATAAAGCTTAACTACCCTTTTATAAGATGGCATGTAACATCACTTGCTCTGGCACACAAGTTTTGGCTGACAGGAGGATGAATGTGCTGGCAGGGCTTGTGGCAACCCTTGAAAGAGAGAAGGTTTAATTCCTGTCTTCTGAAACAATAGACCTCATCTGCAAAACCTGATTTTTGTCATGCTCCAATCTGGGTTGAAGCTGCTCAGAAAAGGACAAGGAGTCTTTCCCCTTTAACAAAATTTTTTTAACTCCTCTTGCCTCTGACACAATTTATTTCTGATTTTTGATTTTTTTTTCTGTGCTTTGTGGCTCTCAGTCCACTCAGCCCTCTTTGTCCTCTGTGCATTTTTTTCCTTTATCCCTATGTATCTTTCTGCTGTGCAAAATTTTTTTGCACATATTTTTCATGTTGTATCAACTACTTTCCACAAGCTGAATCAAATCCTGCTCTTCACTAGAGATAAGGACCCATTAACAGTGAAAGAAAGATTCCTTTTGACTTCATATCATTTGTGAGGTACACTCAAAAGTACTGAACAATGAAGCATCTTATAGGATTTAAGACAGAGATGTAACAATGCATTCAAGGACAGCATGCTTGAAGGACATGATTTTATTACATGATTTTCATGTAATAAATATATTACATGCATTTATATCTCTACAACTCCAACTCCTGAGTCTAAATTCACAAGACAGTATAATGGTTTTATAAAAATCTATATTCTCTTTGATAATTGTACTAAATTTTGCCAGGTAATCTGGCATAGTTTTCTGATGCAGAATGCATGAGAGGTAGTGCTGTACAGGCTACAAAAGTGCACACTTCCAGATAAACACACACATGAAATATCCTTACAGTACATAAAGTGGGAGCATGGGGTCATGTCCTGCATGGTGGAGCAAGGACTGTCTGCAACCCCTGGAGAGCCCATGCTGGAGCAGAAGAAAATCATGAGGAAGGAGCAGCAGAGAGGAACCACCATGTCCTGATGGACCACTACCCTTCATCCCTCCTTGCCTCAATGATGGGTCTGAATGTGACCTGCAGAAGTCTGGAGTGAAGGAGTGAAGACAAGACTGGGAAAGGGGAAGGAGAGATGTTGATTTAATGTTTTTGTTTTCAACTACCCAAATCAGTAACCAAATACTTATTTGAGCTGGCAAAAAAATAAGCTAACTTTCCCCAAATCAAGTCCTTTTTTTTTTACCCTTTATGTTAACTCATCTTTATCTTGCTGCTGTTTTTTTTCTATTTTCTCTGGCCTCTCTGTCGCCCCTGCTAAGTGGGGAGGTGTGAGCAAGTGGCTGGGTGGGAGTTTAGCTTCTAGCCGGGGCCAACCTACCACAGTAATGTATTCAGGTCATACAAAATTAAAGCACGTTATTGAATTACTGAGTGATAAAAATGGAAGATGAAATTTAGTGTTAGTAGTATTAATTAATGATCACAGCTAAAAGACAAAAAAAACCCTTAATAATGATGTTGGAACTGTTCGCTCCTGGAGGAGTTGTTCAGTACTCGATCCAAAGGAATAACTAAAAAACACCAAATGTTTATAGCATATTCTGATAATTTGTGACTGACCATTGCAAAGAAAGTTATGTCACATCAGCAGCTTGACTCTCCCAAATTATGAAAACATTTTGAAATACAAATACATTTTACAGGGTGGAAGTCACAAAATTTAATTCAAATAAGGATTCCTACAAGCAAGTTTTCTAAACAAGGCCAACAATAGCTATATTTTCTATACGAGGACACCTTTGTATGGGCATCCTACACGGCCTGATTTCTATCTGGACCAGGCTATACAGTGAAGTTGTCTCTCCTGAAATGCATCAATAGTAATGTGATTCTTATGATTCACAATGTATTGTTTGGTCAGAGAGAAAACACACTGCATAATGCAAAATATAGTGCTTCAGGGAGTGTGGCTGACAAGGAAAGAAGAAGCCCAAACTGCAACTAAGTCAACAATGAATTAATGAATATTGCCTATGAATATTTTCTTAAACCAATTCAAATTTAAATATTTTATTTTTTTTCAGTGAAAAGATTAATTTTACTTCAGATTGGACCAGACCCAGCATACATTTTCTTATTAAATACTGAATTAATTAAAATAAATATTGAATTTATTAAATAGTTAATTGTTTCTTAAATATTAGGAAGCACCAAAGACAAGATTTTCCAGAGACAAAGAATCGATTTGTCCATTAATCGTTTACTGTCAATAAAATATCACTAGAAAATACCCATCCAGCTCTCATAATTTGGTGTGCTAATGAAGGCAGTTTAGCATTCTGAGAATTTACAGGCTAAACTACCCTGTCTATTTCTGATTCAAGGTTAATCATTATTGTCTCCAGCTGCATATCACTATCCCTATACTGAAAATTGTGCATCCATCCCCCTACACATGCCAGATTTTCTGTGTGACTACTGTTTTACTCAGTTGTGCAGAATGATTTAGGTCAAAGATAAATGGAAGCAGTCATCTGAACAGGGAGGGGGAAATGTCCACTTGGAAACAGAAAACAGAAAAGACCATGATACATGGAGTACTTAATCAGGTTAGATGGGTAAGTCCATCTGATTGTACGCTAAACCTCATCACGTGCTGCATTCCTTCTCAAAGACCAAACACAAATTACTGAATCAGTCAGGTATATTGGGATGTGTACTTCTAGACCAAATTCTGGACTGCTAATCTGAGGCATCCAAAAATAACCTCCCAGAGACAGACATTCATTTGGTTTAGGGATTGTTATTCCCAAACAAATAATAATCTGTTCTTGCTTTGTTCACTATTGTAAGTGTCTCATTTGAGAATGAAAGTCTTTCAGCAGAAAAAGAAGGAAAAAAAATGCCAAAATCACATAAGAAAGGTATTTCAAGTAAAGAAATATTGCTCTGAGAGAGAAAAAGATGTTGAGGTTAGGCTTAATGAATTAATGTAGCATCAGAGTGACTAGTGTTTAGGAAACAAAGACAGCAGACTAAAATGACAGTTCTGAATGTTTCAGACAACAGACCCTGGTTCTGTTAGCATTTTCAAAAAGTAAAGGTACTATCTACATCCAAAGCTCACCACAAAATGCATAGGGACAAGATCACTGTAACCAAACAATGTCGCAATATGGCTAACTGAGTAGCACCTCTCCTGTGGTTGAGAACCATGATTTTGAGCCCATTATCTGGGGTCACAAGTATCCTCAGGGTTAATGGGGTGTCATAGAATGGGTTGGGTTGGAAGATCTCTAGTTCCAACCCCCCTGCCATCAGCAGGGACACCTCCCACTAGACCAAGGTTGATCAGAGCCCCATCCAACCTGCCCTTGAACATTTCCAAGGATGGAGCATCCACAACTTCTCTGGGCTACCTGTTCCAGTGTCTCACCACCCACACAGGAAAGAATTTCTTCCTAATATCTATCTGCCCTGAATCTACCCTCTATTAGTTTGAAACTGTTCCCCCTCTTCTTATCACTCCATGCCCTTGTAAAAAGTCCCTCCCCAGCTTTCCTGTAGGCCCCTTTCAGGTACTGGAAAGCTGCTCTAAGGACTCTCCAGAGCCTTCTTTCCTCCATGCTGAACAACCCCAACTGTCTCAGCTTGTCTTCATAGGAGAGGTGCTCCAGCCCTCTGAGCATCTTCATGGCCCTCCTCTGAACTAGTTCCAATAGCTCCATGTCCTTCTTCTGCTGGGAACTTCAGAACTGGACACAGTCCTCCAGGTGGGGTTTCAAAAGAGCAGAGTAGAGGGGAAGAATCACATTGCTCAACCTGCTGGTCATGCTTCTTTTGATGCAGCCCAGGATACTGTTGGCTTTCCTGGCTGCAAGTGAACACTGCCAGCTCATGTTTATTTTATCATCAACCAACACCCCCAGTCCTTCTCCTCAGGGCTGTTCTCGATCCATTCTCCATCTCAATCCATTCTAATGTGAAAGCTATCACATTGCACACAAGAAGGTATGTGTGGCCTCGGTCCCAGCAGAGACATAAAAATGGGGTCTAAGATGGGTGGCAGAGATAAAAGCCCCCTTTGAGAAATCTGTATTTACTGGTAAATATATGTTCCTTGTCAACATGTATTTGACCATAGCCATGCAGTTTTAGCAGTGAAGAGAGAAGTAGGACATTAGTCATCTATTAGGTCATTATTCATCTATTACACATGAGAGTTCCCCAACTCTTAAATTGGTTTCCCAGTTGAGTCCTTGGAAGCCCTGTCTGGAACAGGAACCAAGTAACACACACACAAGAAGTTTCTTTAATTTTTCCTCTAATTTTAATATTTGGTTTTAAATGCAACTTTTCAGTGCAGGGGAATGAAGGCTGTCAGGTAGTTTTAAAATATGTCTGTTAAAAACACAAATGTAAATTAGATTTTTAAAAAATCCACTTTCCACCAATAATAAAGCCATCAAGAAGAATAACACTGCACACAGAAACAGGGTCTTATTATACAAACACACTGCAGGAGATCTTAATAGATGGGAGCCCCTCTGTCTCAGTCTGTGTAATTAAAATATACTGTATATAATTAAAATTAATGCAATTAAAACAGTCTCAGCACCAAGTTCAATTATGTCACTCAGACGTTGCCTCTAGACACACCAGAACTGGCACATCAGTAATATGGAGAAGATAATCCCTATACTCCTTTAGATTAATAAACAGCTGGGACCAAAGAGGGTAAAAGGGTAAAAAAAGCAACACTGAAATTATGCTTTTCTGAAAAAAAAAAAAAAAGAAAAAAAAAAAGAAACCACAAAAATCGTGCATTTTCTCTTAAGCATATATACAAACAACTAGCAGATTAAACATTTGATAGGGCAAAACCCAAGTTCAATCCTCTAATGTAATTCCATAACATTAATAAAGATGATAAAATACTATTCCAACAGTTAGTCTTGGGAGTAGAAAAACTAGTAAAACCTGCAGCTTTACCATCCACAGGTGGATGGACCTCAGTACCATCATCCATTTACACCACTGCTCTTCTCAGCTCCCACCCATGTCCCATATGTGTTTCAGTCCTTGACTGGGCAGAAAGCTCACATAACCCAGGGCAGCAGCTGCCCTGCCAGACTGCCAGCCACCTCCTCCCTCCTGCTACATCACCCAGTACCTGCTGGCACCCAGCAGGGGAACAGATGGTCAAGGTGATCATTTCAGTTGTGTAACATGAACCCCCAAGTCCTCCAGCCTTCTTTCCAAGGGGATTAAGTTGGCCACCAGACTAAGGGGTTCCGAGGCAAATTGATACCATGGTTCTATAAGCACATTTCCTTTGGAAAAAAAGGATAAGAACACCATCAAGGTGGCAAGCAAAGTTTGTGTTTACAGGAGTTTTCTGGGGGAAAAACAAACCTCACAATCTTTTGGTTTACAGCATAAACGATAGACTAATGGGACACAGTTATGTGATAACAATTGCAAATGTTTCATATTTCAAAGAAAACTGTAAATGGATGATCCTGGTCTTAATAAAATCTTGATATTTTTCTAAACTACTCCTGAAGTGGTTACTATATCAGCATTGAAAATGTCTTCTTTGGCATTGTCTTAAAAGTTTCTGAGGTTGGAAACTGATGCTGTAAGAATACCCAAGTTTTTGCAGAAACAATGCTGATTCTGAATGTGCCAATACAAGTCCTGACCCTGAAATCATCTTTCAGACAAGATGAAAGTTAAGCACTAGACTCTCAGCAATCATGAAAGACTGTGTCCTATTAGCCCCTCAAACACCTTCCATTTAAACAGATCCTATACTTAAATTGCAGTCATAACCCTTAACATTTCTACAGTCCTTTACATACTCGAAGCCTTTTGCATTTTTTTCTTGCCAGTGTGTAGCAATAATATTGCTTCCCATCCATCTTTGAGGCTGCTGTGTAATACCTTCTATCTACAAGATAACTGGAAATGGATTAATAGGATAAGGCTGAACCTTAACAACACTAAAAAAATAGTTCAACTCAGCAGTGCTGCCCTCTTGTCGTGATAAGATGAATCCATTCCTGAGTGTGAAATGAAACAATTTCACAGGAGAGCTCATCATTTCACAGCTATCTTGCCCCATGTTTTATGTCCGGAAATTATCTTAAATTACTAGTACAGCCTAGTAATAGAAAAGGCTCCAAGTTTCACAGAGTAATAGAAATGCAACATAGGGAATGTCTGGTCTTCTTTTTGCTCTAGGCGTATATGTATGTCCATGTATTGTTTATTTTCTTGGGCAAAAAAAAAAAAAAGTAATAGCAGGGAGAAAAAAAGGAGGGTACCAATGGGCTACAGGATATTTATATAGCTTAGTTGTTTTTCAGTGGGTAAACTTGAATAATTTATGATATAAACTTAAAGAATAGAGTCAGCCAATCTCAGACCCATTAGCAGTTGTTTTGCAGAGCTTAAAGAGGGTAAGTGAGGTACCAGATGACACAGACATCCCTACACAGAGGTTTGGGGTGGGACCTGAGGAGCCATCAAGCAGTGTAACCTCAGTTAGGGAATGGACAGGAAAACCTGCTGAGAGAGTTGTGAGGAGAACAAAGAGAGGAAGAAAAATGCAGATTGGTTTGACAACGCTAAAACATGTCAAATCAATTTTCCCAGTAACCTGGTAAGGTTTACCACAAACTTCTTTCCCTGTAGAAAATCTCCCAAAACTGGTAAGACTTTGACATTTTCTCACATGACATGGTTACAAACAGGCTAGGGAAGACTGGTCCAGATGAAGCTATTACACAAAAACTGTTATACATTGCAAAACTGGTTGGAAAACTGCTGGCAGAGTGTTGGGGTAGGTCGATGGCATATAATGAACCAGCTACTTGGTAGCCTTGTGGATTAACCACGCAGCCATATATATTAGGGGTCATCTTGAGGGACAGGAACCAGAGACAGGATCATCTGCTTCCAGCCGGACACCGGAAGTGATATGGAGTAATACTGGAGGTCACCTGGGTATGCTTCCGGTCACGTGACCAGTACACTACTGGAAAGAACAAGGACCAATGAGAAGTGTTGATATATGGACCAATGGCAGTGTGTCTAACATGTACCTACCTCACGCACGGGGGACGTTCCCTGGTGGCCGGCACGAATGTATAAAAGAGATGGAAAGTCAATAAAGTTGTTCTTTGCTGGCTTCATATTGGAGTAGTCAAGTCCCAAGAGTGACCCCGCAGCAGAGAGTGGATATCACTGCTTCATAATCATAATACAATGAAACATTAAGTGTTTCAGAGGGTTTTTCACTTGGTCTTAATCAATATATTTGTAAAAGTTAAAAAAATTAATACATTTGTTAAAGACCTGCATGGTGGAAGTGAGATTATTCTCACTAAATCAGCAGGTAGTATGACCCTGGAAAATACCACTACTATGTTGGAGAGCAGCATTATAATTCAATACCATCTTGATAAACAGGGAAACAGGCTGAAAAAAGTAATACGGTTCAGCAGGGAAGAGTGCGCAGACAGAGCCAAGAGTAATCAATTGCAAGACACAGGATCGGGAATGATTGCCTAGACAGCAGTTCTGCAGGAAAGATATGCAGTTTATAATGGATTACAAGAGGAACATGAGCCAGCATGGTCACTGGTTGCAAAACAGGCAAACATCTATACTAGAACAAACACACAAAGATACAGCCTGCCAGACACATGAATTTGTTTACTGTAAAGCACGTTTCTGTGTGTTTGTGAGCTGTACTTTTAGCCTCTATGAATTTGTGTGAAAAAAATAAGATTTTATGCCATTTTACTCACAACAGGTAAAAAAAATTGCACACAAATGTAAAAGAGATATGGATTATTTTCTGGCTCGTGCAGCACCAATGGATTTATTCACAAAATCTCCTTAAAAAATTACTGTAGATAATATGTTGAAAATTGTAAAATGTTCCCCTGTTGACTTCCATATCTGATTAAATTTACATTGCTTGATATTTTAAAAATTAATTTTTCCTGATGTGGTTTATACAGAATCCATTAAGAGACAAGGAAATAAAATTAAAAAAATAGTTTTGATTGTCCCTTCCCAGCCACTTTAAGAATAACTTCTCAAAATATTATTGCATTTTAATTAGAAATGTGTAAAATATATATTCGTTTAAAAACGTGGAATATATAAGCCATTCATAATTTCTGTTAATAGTTCCTGATAATAAGAAATGTAAGAAAATGTGTTTTACTATAAACATTCATTGAAAAGCATAAGAAAATTCTCTTATTCCATTTTTTTCTATTCTTTGTCTTAGAAATGAAAAGAGAAATAAAAACTTACCTTCTGCTATGGGAATAACAAATAGCGTTTTTATTATTAAGTGTGTCGGCCAAAGACAGAGTGCTTTAAGTTCTTGACAGTAGTTACTCAGCTAACCATTTCAAATGCTAAATCTGAACTCCCCTGAAGTGCAGGTGGTTTATGGACATTCGGTTCAGCAAAACACTGTCACTAAGAGAGGCTGAAATATGTTGACAGTAAGCAAAATATATTTCTTCTACAACCCTGATTGTTCATCATCATCATCTACAGATATGAATTGTGTGAACTGCACAGAACAAAAGGCCAGGGAGTGAACCCTGAGGAACATCAGCCAATTATCATTATGCTTAATGTGTATTTATTTAATTTATATGGTAGAGACACTACTTAGGAGCAATAAATCACATCCTAAGTTGTTATTTATGAAAATCTGTGAACAGAAGGAACTAAGTGGAAAAACAGTTCGTAGAATATGAACCAATCTGTTAGCAGGATGCAGTCACTAAAGAAACTCAAAATTTCTGCTTATCCATGAGGTGCATGAGGTGTTATAATATAGTAATAATAGCTCAAAAACATGTAATTGCTTGCAGTGTGCCTTTCTTTAGATCAAATTATGCCTGTTCTTGTAGAGGATGAAAGAGGAAGAAATAAAGCACACAAAAAAGCCTCTCTTTGCCCAGAGTCTTACATTCCCAGAGTTACCATACAAGACAAATCAACAATACATCCACCTTTTACAGAATGGAAGGAAAGTTTTTGTCTCCTTCCATAGAGAAGATCGGCCTTACAATCCCAAACCAATGAAGAACAAGTCAGAAGCAGTGGAGTAAAACTCATGCATCAAAGTAACGATGGACATAAAAAGACACATCTCTAGGAGTAAATAGAGAGACTCCAGGTGTGTTAACATCTTCACATGAACAAGTAGGTCCCGAACAGATAAACAGGTCTGAGCTCTCACAGCAGAGCCTTGTATCTCACCGCCTATGCTGGAATCTCCTGAAGTTGCAACAGTGCAATTTAAACCTCATGCCAGATGGAAGATGAACACACCTGCTGTAATTAGCCACATGGGAAAGAGACCTCAAATGGATCTTGGCAAAGAGCCTGGCCCTGGCATCTCAAGTTACCCAGCTCACAAATCAGAGACTTACAAGGGCAAATGGGTGACAGAACACATATGGCTGTGTGCTGGTACCAAGGCAAGTAAAGTTCACAGCAGCTTCCTCCAACAAGGGGAAAGGGAGACGTCTTACTTAGGAATTACTTCCTCTCTTCCAGTAGGAAAGAATAAGCTGTTAATTTCTAACAGTAGACATAGACCTGAGAGGTTTCACTAATTGAGTGCATTCTGGCACAGCCTCTAGTCATGTGGTGCCTGGAAGATGAAGCAACAGAGAAGCATCCTCCTTTTCCCCATACACTGGAAATGGTGAGACAGGGCTACAGAGGTAGCTTTATGCAGGTTCAGCTTATGCAGCTGTGTGCCTGCATGATTTGCAACTTTTGGTATTCCTAAAGAGAATCATGGCTTCTTCATACACCATGCATTCAAAGTGCGAGTCACTCATCTCCACCTCGATCTAGTATATCAGATGCATTTCTTAGCAGTAAACAGGAGAGCAACTTAGCTATGGGCATCAGACAGAGAACTATCTTGTATTCTCCTATTCTCCAAGTAACTGTTGCAGCTTTGCAAGATCCTTGATCTTATTTCCTCAGGAAGAAAACAAATGAATGTGAAAAAGTCATGAGCAATTTGCTCAAAAGACATGGGAACCTGAAAGGCTTGATGATCACCCCCAAGGTAGCATAGAGAGTCAGAACAACATGAGACTGATCTGCTGCTGTCTACTCACTAGTTATCAAACACATAAGCTCTTTCATAAACTAAATAGGATCTGCCTTAAAAGCCAACTTGACTTTCAGTTGTACAAGGAGTATTGGCAGGTTGCTCTGGAATGTCATTTTGTATGACTTCATGAGTCCATATCTGTAGGTCAATATGCAATTGCATATATAGAAGACCTAGGGAAATATCTAAAGGGCTTTCCTTTGGAACTGCCATTATAGCAGCAGCCTTTCCAAGGACATTATTTCATAAAACCAGTAAATGCATATGTTAGTAAAGGCTGCATTGCAATACTGCTTTCCAATTCATTAACTTGCCTTCCCTAGTGTCTAGATAATTGCCTACTCGTTGTATCCCTGGAGTGGTGCCTAAGGCATAAATGAGGTCAGAATCACCTGAACAAATGACTGAGGTTAATTCCCCTTGGTGTCCTGAGAACAGAAACTACACATCCATCTAGTCAAAATGGCCAGAGGAAAGAAAAGAAAAAAGAAAAGGCTGAAGTAATATTCTTTCTACTGATTGAATGGTAGAAGAATAAATTATTAATATTGCTTTTATGCAATATTTTCTTCAAGAAAGAAAAACACAGAAAAAAATTTCTCTCAGTGAGTAAAGTTAATATTTTTTTTCTATTTCTGAGCAGCTGAATACTTTTTAAGTGTTTTTAGCACTATAACTTCATATCATAAAATATGATCCCTCCTTAAAGTATAATATACAATAGCTATCCCACAAAGTACTTTTTTCAGAGATCAAGGAGGTCAAAAACTCATGTCAGGTTGTAATTTTGTTGCTGCTACAAGAGTGATGTGCCAAGATACGTCCTGGCTTTGAGTCACGAGCACATTGATAGAGTCAATTCATTCCTTAGCTTCTTACTTGCCAAGACATTTATGCTCAGATATATTTATCCTAGTAAAAGGACTTTACTGATAAAATAATAGTGGTTACCTGTCCAAATGAAACACTGACATAAAGATTATACTGTAGTCAGGATGGAGTGGAAAGATCTTGTATGAAATCTCTGTTCTGCAGAAATGATTGGCAGTTTTGCTACAGACTTCACTGAAGTGAAATTTTACTAGAAATCTCTTAGTGCTATTTCTACTAAGTTACCTTCCTTCATTGCCCAAATTCCTGACTAAGATATTGAGGAAAATAACAGTGATCTTTTAACAAACCATGTTTTTTCTAAGGACTTCAACATCAGGGGATGTGAAGATCATTTAATATTGCTGAAGGGGTAAACTGTGCTACACTAGATTTTTTTCTGACCATTAATAATCTAGAGGTAGCTTCAACAATTTCCATGGAACTCATTCAATCTTGTGGGTTAGGTTTCTTACCACCAATCTGCTGAAGATGTCTTATAATGGATATTGCCTAAGTTCTCTGGAACAATCCCCTCAATGACTGTGTTTATATATTGCCCTCCAGATGACAGCAAAGGTCAATTCCCTATCATCTCATTAAAGGTGTATTTAATTTAGCCTCTTTCCTCTACATAGCTAACAAAGCCCTGATTAATCAGCTATATAGCAAGAGTAAACACACTGCTTCACTTAATTAAAAATTAAATTCCTCTTGAGGGATCATTACAGTAGTGAGCTGCTACATGTCTTTGTTAAATAGGTGTATCTTCGAGGACACAATCAGAGGTAGACTATTGGGAAGCCTGTATCAATATAAACAGAAATTTGTTCAGACATTCAATTAGAACACTACATGTGTTCATCCTCTAAAAAGAGATGGGTATAGAAAAGCCAAGGGTACTTTGAAGAACCTGGAGAATTGCACTACTATCTTTGGTGTGTGGTACACTTTTTAAAATGCATCATGTAATTTGTCTTTGGAACATTACACCCACCATGTATAATATCTAGTATCTAAAGAATATCTAAAAGAAGAGAGAGTATTTAACTCTGCCAATAGTGCATACCTCCTTGTGGAAATGTTTTCAGTCCCCCAAAACTTCAAACAAAAAGAGTTAAGCTGATCAGACATGCAGATACTAATAACACCACCTAAGAAAACATTGGAAAGAATCTTCAAAGCCTTTTCTTCTGAATTTTCTACCTTATAGTAAAATCAGGAGCAAGCAGTGTAACTTTTACAAAACAGATTAGCTGTAGCTAATGTGTTGAATTTTCATATGCAATATGATAGGAACATGTTCCTGGTGTGGTTGCGAACTCCATCTGCTTTTGACACACGGGCAGTGTGAATTCAGGATCCACTCACCACTCCCACAACCAGAACTCTAGCTAAAAACCACTTCTACATTCAGGCCACAGTGTACTGCTGGAGCAGGTGTACCTACTCATTCTTTTTACTCATTGACATTAAATTGCCACACTGCTCAAGTGAATGGAGTGGTATGAAGTCATCCTCAACATTTTACTGAACTTCATATCCTCTACTTTGCAGAACAGAAGAAAATAACTCTTCACTCAGATTCTCTTCCATGTCCCTGGGTTGATAGCCATAGCAGTCAGCCAAGACATGTTGATAGCACACAATCCAGTAGACCTACACTAAATTCAGTGTGTTTCTTCCCTGCTACAAAAATGGGCCAAGATTTCCTCTAAAGACAGTTTCAGGGACATTATGATTTGTTTTTTCACCTTTCAGAATCACAGATTAGTATAGCTCTATCTGAGGTTTTGTACTCTGGATCTGAAAGCAGACATTCAAGTGGAAGCAGACACTTTTATACACTGCACTGAGGACTCATCTCTGCTTAGTAATATATTCCCATGATCCAGAAATACAAAACTGATCTTCTCTATGACATAATTGTTAACACAGGGACTCTTATTTATTTTCTCAGCTACAATACATGTAAAGCAAATAGACCATAGCAATACCATTACACACATTCCTGCACTCACTTTAGAGACAATCAATATCAATTACCAAATTCTCAACAGGATGGAAAGGCTGTGAAATTGCCCATAAAATAAATTTTCAAAGTCATCCCAATACCTTCTATGTTCTGTTCTAAAAATTATGTATAAATAATTATTTTGAAGGTATTTTCATTTCATTACCATACCACAGCCAAGTCATGATAGTAGTGATGATAACTATACCATCCAATGATACCATTTCCTTGAGGAAAATGAGTTGGATTTTTGTTTCCGTGCAGGTCCTTGGTTTGTAATTGATTCTGCTCTTTGTAGCAGGGTCATTCTCTTGTACTTTCTTCTCAAGCTGTATAACAAACCAGTATCTTTTATTGAAATAAATGCTGCTTTTGCTTTGTTAACCAAATACCAAAACTCTTTCTATACCTTAAAAGCCTGGGAAGAGACTTGTTGTCCTGCAGGAACTCTTTATTTGTAAGCTTGGAGTTGCTTTTATGAAGATAGTCGCTAGGTATCTGAACACTCACACACAGCCTGTTGTCTTCTCTGTCTCTTGTAGAACAACCACTAAGTAGGATGGGAGTTTTCTTACAAACTTCTAAACATCTCACACTCTCTTGTGAGTTTCTTCTCCCCTGCTCCTTGAGCAAAAAGAGCAACAAAAGTTTACCTTTCTGGTTTATAGTACAAGTGATGATAAGCTAGGCTTCCAAGGGACTGGTGAGTCAATATGCAGATGATGTTACATCTGTGTTGGACCACCCTTGGAAACACAGGGGAGAAGGAAAGAGGAATTTGCATTTTTAATATATATAATTCAAATGTCACTAATGCCCAAAGACACTTGGCACAGTTTACTGCCCCATTTGATAATTGCTGTTACTCACATTCAGGCAATAGGACAGACCCTAGCATTAGTCAGTGGTCAGACTTTATTCTATAGTCCTCCAAAAAACCCAGTAGCTCATATTTCTGGCAGCTGAAGTGCATTCCAGTCTCACAGGCAATACAATGTATTTCAAACAACAAAATTAACATTGTAAAGTGTTTAACATGCTAACTATTTTCTCTCTCTTCAAGTAAAGGATTTGGCTCTACATTTCTTTATTATGTCAGTGGTTCCCACTCATTTTAATGGAAACATGCCACAATGAGCATATTTTAAGACTCTAATGCATTACAGCCTTTCACATCTACTTCTTTCCAAGACGATTATGCATATCACACCTAAGCATCATTTAATACTGTGCACTCTGTGTCTGTCCATAGAAAGTACAAAGACATCCATTATTTTACAAGGTGCTACCAACTTGGAAGTGTCATGTTTGTGCTTTTGAACTTTCAATATATTTATTCTGTTTGGTTCTTTATACTTTTCATCCTCAATCCTTTATCTCTAATTTAGACAACTAATTGCTTCAGACAAATTACATTATTCCCTTTCATATTCTTGTCTATGCTAAATACTGATAAGTAGCCTCCATTTATCAATGATATTCAGCTTTACATTAATTATATTCCAAGGCACATAAAAATTATTGTGCAGTAGCACTCTTTAATGATGCAGAAAGGAACCACATACTGAATATGAACCAAATACAAAGATTTTAACTGAAACCAAGTGAAATATTGAATCCTGAGCAGAGATGAAAATAATACATTCAAATTAATTCAGGCAATTTTGAATACCATCATTTTTACTACAGTTTACGCTCTCAACAATTACTCTCTTTGAGCTGCAGCAACTGGGATTAAAGATTAGGATGTACAGAGCCTCTGAATAGCCACCATTATCTTATGATTTGTAATGCTGTGCTCCTGCTCTTGAATGCTAACACCAGGAACTGGTTTTATTATGAAAATCACAAATTTACTAATGCCTTTTAGAACATTATTTCAGCTGGTTTTGTATGCTGAGTTAAACTGACTATACATGCAGCATAAAATTAAGGATAAAATATGCTTTACTGTAACTGTAATTAAGATAGAAATTACAGAAAATTAGTTAGTATAACAGAAAAAAATAAAAAATAATAGAACTATTATCCCAGATATATTTGGAACCTTAAGCTTTGAGGCTTAACTAGTGATTTGAAAGCAAGTCAAACAGTCTGAGCTAGATGCTAATAGATAACCACCTGTGTCCTTCCAGCACTCTGTAAGGCCTCATTAGCCATGTGAGACTATGGATCTTGGCTCCTTTTCCACTTAAGTAAATTTAACACTATGAAGAACCACGATGAGGTGGGTATTTCATGCTAATGAACTCTCTGTGCCACATGGTACTCTCTTCCTATTAGAAAAAATGACCATTTGTAAGGAAAGCCTATTTTTTTACCTAAAAGATTAGTCAGCCAGTAGTTAGAGCAATTCCTTGCTGATCCAAGAATAAACAATTAGCTAGAACTGTTTTCTAGTCAGCCACACTAGAATGTTATGTCTATTAAATAGATCTCTTTATGGCTGTAGTCTTTTGTCTGAGAACAATGGGAACTGGACCAAAATTTTATTTTATTTTAACTGTATCAGACTCATCAAGGTTGCTTCAAAACAAGATTAATATTCCTGGGAAATGATTTCACAGATCTCTAGTGGACTGAAATTGAGCTACACGGACTTACTGTGCTGCTTAACACAGCAACAAATCCCCGTATTTTATCTCTAGTGTCTTCTTGTACAAACTAAATACTGCTGACAAGTTTTATTCTCCAGCAGCTCCAGTGGTTTCCATATACAAAGACTTCTGGTACAAATATGAGCCAGCACATGTCCCAGAAATACCAAATCTTGCTATAAGGCAACTTTTGAAAGTTACCTAGTATTCTCATGTATTGTTTGCAGATTGGAAGTTCAGATTTGAGAAGAGTTCATGAAGGTAATACTGGAGCTGCACAGATCCTATTCAAATAGAGCTGTTTCCCACTCTTTCATCTTTGACTACCAAATTCTGAGCTAAAAAGCCAGTAGAGTTCTCACAGCTCTGGATTCAGCTAAAGAACCCAGATTCCACATCTATGAACAGGATTAGAGTGCAACCCACGTCATTTAGAGCACCAAATGTCATTCTGTACTAAGTCTCTCCAGGTAAGCCAAGTTCTTATACCACTCCCTCAAAGCTTGTTTTTAAGAATTTTCCAGCTAATGCTGCTCATTAAATGACTTTCACATTGCACATCTTCAAGAGAAGACAGAAGGAGGAAAAATAAATGACATAAGGAGTCAGAGTAATGGTTTAACAGCTCACAAAGCCCATCACTGCCTTTGACTTCAGCATTTCTGTTAGATTAAATAAGATTTTTTTAAAAAAACAAAAACAATGTTGATGAACGTAGAAAAATGGGAAGGAAGACTCTAGAGGCTGTGTAAGAAGAAACCCTAGCAGATAATAACTGTTATTGTGTATTCTTTGCATGAACACATTTCACAAATATAAGTATATATGCTGTCCGAGATAATCATCCATGTCAATAGAGCTCTATGAATACACATATACACACATCACTTGCTCAGAGTTGCTCTTAGTTGAAAGAAAGTGGTCTCAGTCATAGAGTCATATCTCAGCAAACCAAAAGCAATTTTCAAAAAGCTATCCCCCCCTTCAGTTTCATTATGGCTGAGAAGAATATGGATTACAGCTTGTATGGTTTCAGCTTATGGTCTCAGTTTGTCAAAGGTGGAGAACTGTTGACCTAAGAAGAAAGCTGACATAAGAGGCAGAAGGGAAGCAGTGCATGCAAATACATCTACATTTTAAACATCTTCCCATTATCTTGTAATACAGGTAGAACCAAGTAATATTTACCATTGTAATATGTATGTAAAAATACTGAAGAAAGAAAAAAGACATATACACGTCTTCCAATCAATATTTTGCAAATATTGTTACTATTTAGGAACAGCAGTAACTACAGGACATGCCATTCCTGGGCGGTTGTGTTGACAGACTGGACTGAAGACTGTCATATTGGAGTGAGGAGAAAAATGTAGTAGTAAGAAAGCAGAGTCTTTTAATAACAGAGACACAGAAATAATTAGGGATTAGGAGGGGTAAGCAGATGCCTCTAGAGATTTTCAAAAGTATTGCACTTCAACAGCAATTAGACACTGAACCTCCCACTGCAGCCTATCTAGGTACTGAAACAACACAGTTCTGATGCAAAGTCCTTGCCCTCCATACACACAGTTTGCATTAAAGCAAATGAAATAACTGGTTGAGGTAGGTCTGGCAGCATTCACCTTTTCTTCCATTATTCCATACAGTTTTACAGAAAGTCACTGCTCCAGAGATTTGAGACTCTTCTGCTGGCAGCGGAATACTACCTCCTTAGCAGTGTTATGACTGAACACACATGACCCTTGCGCTCTATTTCTGTCAGTTCCAGGGTGTTTTTGTTACTTTTTCAACAAAATAAATTCTACTCTTAGAAGTCACCTGGGACCCCAAGCAGCTGTGTCTCTGGGAATGCCTGGCTATGCTGCAGCTAGGAAACTCACAAAAGGTGAAGGGCATGAAGGGCAGAAAGAGAACAAATTCAGAGTTAGAAAGGGTTAGTAATGCAATCAGCTTTCAGAAATAGCTGACCACCATCACAATGCATGCAAAATTATATTCTCCAAGAAATCTTTCCTACTGTTAACAGTATCAGAAAGACCTAGCAAGAGAGATAAATGAAGAGAGAGGGGAGATCCTGTGTTTGGCTCTCTATTGGGAAAAGAAGCAGAGCAGATGATTCAACTGAAGTGCATTAACGCCTCCATACAGCAGATCTAAATTACTTAGGGAATGCTTAGGTATTATAGTAATAAGCACTACAGGAAACTCTAATGTAGATGTATAAAACATTAAATAACTTAATTCATTTCTAATACCTGTTTTTCCCATACTATTTATTCCAATCTTCCTACCACTTCTAGGGCAAGCACCAAAATAACAGCAACTCCTTTCAACAGAATAGTATTCAAGAAGCTGTATAACTATTTCTTCTGCTTTTCTTCTACCACATTAACTCCAATATATCCAGCTCTTCAACAAGTCTCACTGTAGTTACTCCTCCCAGACAACAGAATCATGGTATTACTTGTAATCTCAATTTACATTACTCCTAAACTTAGTATTTTAAACCCTCTCTCTCCCCTTTTTTTTTTTTTTTTTACTTAATTACTCTGATATATTATTAGCCTGGTTTATGACTTCCAAATGCTTGAGATCCAAAAGCCTGGAGGAGAACAGAGTAGGTGACACTGATCATCCTAGAGGGGTTACTGATGTCATAATGGAGATCTGAAATAAGATAACAGGCAGTGAAGGTCTGGAAAATGGTAGGATTTAAGAAGCCTGTGACACAAGCACATTGCTGACGATGGGGTGTAACAAGGGAGAGCACTTACAGCTGTGGCTGTAGGTAGCCCTGCCCTGCTCTTTGATTTTGGTCAGAGAGAAATCTGTCTGTTTAGATCACTCAGCAAGAGTTTCAACACCCAGTATTCAAATGTGATTAACATTCTTCAGATTCCTATATCTCATCCTAATTTTCAAAGCATTTGAAGTCTGTGTACGAGTCTCTATATAGAGATTATGTAAATGCCAAAATACCCATTTTGAGGTTGGCAGAAAAAACAGATTTGAGGCACAAAAGAAAAAATTCAGTTAGATATTAATTACTGGGAAAGAGAATGACTTGGGTTTGAGTTGTGAATGAGCTGGTAATCTCCTTAAGCAGAAGAGACTGAGAAAACAGAAGAGAGTGAGAAGTTACATACTGAATCTTTCAAGGATCTGCTAATGCTTGATGAGATTTAAAAGAGAAAACATAGAGCTAAAAAACGTAGCAGCTACCAAGCAAGGATTTGACATGTTTTTCCATAAGAACAAAGACAAAGATTAGTTTTAAAGTATCTTAGAATTTCCTAGGTATTTATGTTTGGGATTTGTTTGTGGGGTTTTTTTTCTTTTCATCATTCCCTTCCTGGATTTTTTTATTTGCTTCAGAAAAAGTAAATTCAAGTAGGACAGCTCACCTTTCCCTTATGAGACACTTGATTCAGTGACAGATGTGGATGTTTGACATTAGTTTATGAATAACCCCTTTGTTCAGATGGACCTCTGACTTTATTCCACTGCCTCTCAAGGTTGGTTTGTTCCAAACCTGAGAGAAATAAGGTAGTTGCAAATTTCCCAACAAGGACTGTGTGAAACAGGAATAGCCCTAAGAAATCTGGACCTCAGCTCCTCTAATTTACTAGCACAACACATACTCAGGCAAAATCCTGCAGGGACATTATTCCCTGTTATTCTCCAAAAGTATGTAAAGCCATGATATCCAAGGACCAAACAGGTGCTAATTCATTCCACGTAGCCTCCAGTTTTTGCTTCAGTATGTTACAAACTCCAGTAAAGCAGTAATAAGTTGTATTTATCAAATTCATTGTTTTACTCTAAAAAGACCATAACTCTAAGGCAAGGGAGCAAGAATTTGCTGTGTACTTTAATTAGTTGTCTCCTCGGTCCAAAGATGCTCCTAGCCCTGCAGTCACTTTCCCACAAAACAACAGGTACTGCATACTGCAGTTCTAACTGCTATCTGTTTGCTTTTCTCTATTTAAGAAAAACTCAAACTTAAAAAAAATCATTATTTTAGGATGACAGGACAAGAAGAGGTGCCATTTCTGAAAGAAAAAGAAAAAAGAAAACCAACAAAAACAAACAAAAAACCCAAAACAAACAAACAAACAAAAAAACTGACAATAAAAAGTAAAATGCCTTTTTAATCAACCCCTTAGGGTCATAATACCCAAAGAAATACATTCTGAGCATTCACTCTTCATATATATATACATATTTGTTATAAACTACTGTAAATACACTTCATAGAGCCAGAAATAACATCACAACTTGGACTTGTTCCATTGTTAATTTATGTTTCATGAAGGACCACTGGATATATTTCACTTAGAGTTGTCACTGCTTTTAGTATTTTCCAGGATGGTGACACAACCAACAGAACAAATGTAAGTGGTGAGGTTCTCAAATTCTTAACCCAAAAAATTTTAGCTATCTATCCATCAAACTGACAAAGTCTTGATTCAGTGGGTAAATTACCTGAGTAAACTAGAAATACATATGTAAGGATATATACATGGTAGGCAAATATATCTATATACATACACATGTACATTTTTTTCTATGTATGTAAGGAAAAACTTGTGTTTGGTAATAACTATTGGGATAACTGGCAAAAAGATGTCTCAGACATAAAATGGTACCTGATCTCCCCAAGCTGCACACCTCAGCCTGCCTGACACAGCCTTCCAGACAGTTTCTAGACAGTGGAACCTGTGGAACCTTCAGGAACCTGAAGTTTGCAGAATCTGCAAAATTCAGAACTATCGATCTGTTTATATCTTACCTAACTGTAAAGCAAAATGAAACAGCAAGGTGGAAAGACATTTTCAGAAAGGCAAACAGATACCATACAACCCCTGCCCCCAGACTGTAATTGTTAAACTGAAAACAACAACAACAAAAAACCCAAAACAGCAGAAGGCATGGACAGCGGTCCACAACAGCTCTACTGGCTAAAAGAAATAACTGTGATGCCAGCAATTCTGAAAAGGTGAAAGAAAGATGGATATACCCTAACTGAGCCAACTAAAACTGCAGCAAGCAAGCTAAAAAGCTCCTTGAATTCCAGGTAAAAAAGCTAGCCAGAAAACTGTCAGTCACCATTGACAGAAAAAGAGGGAAATGATGTGTAAACAAAGAGCAGCATTGAATGGTGGAAAAGACAAGTTTCTTCCTTAATGTATTATCTCAGAAAAATAAAGGGAATTTTTTTCTCAAACCTGACTCAAGTAAAGGCCTCTCCTCCACATGCAGATGGAGGAGAGGCACTGGCAGAATCTGCGAAAAATGCTCTGTAGAAAACTCTCCAGTTTTGAAACAGGTGATTTCAGAAAGTCTCGCACTCCATATCAGCATTAGTAATTAAAGTGGAAAGAGGACTGAAATAAAGTTTTCTAGTACAATCCAATAAGTTCAGAGATTATTCAGTTAATTGATATCAGAGCCTATTATGAAACAAAACATTATCAGTACAATTTTTCTGTTTGTACGTGGAGGTAATTAATTACTGAAGTGCCAGTAGTACTGAATAACACATACTATAGCTTTTGTAGGATCGGCTGCATTCATTTATGTTTAAAAGTGGTGTTCTTTGTAGCAGTCATTAATTTTTGCCCTTAATATAGAGTCTTTCTAGAGACCCAGTAACTCGGTGTGATAAAAATCACAGGGCTTATCTCCAGGATGTTGTTAAGGAAATCCTGACAGGTTTTTCCTGTTTTGATACACATTACTTTGTCTTTAGAGTATCTAATCAATTGTAGAATCACTGCTGTGAGAAAAAGTTTCCGGAGGAAGATGAGTTGAATTCCTGGTGATTGCACGCTCTCTGTTAATCACATCCATTTATTTTTTTTCTTATCTGGGACACTCAAAAAAAAAAAAGAAGGATCCAGAATCATTGTTCTTATATAAAATCTGACTGTTACCTGAAAGCATCTATTCCAGGTGTACTTCCCTCAGATTTATTCTTAAGAGATCTATCAAATGGGCATCAGGCTCTGAGTCACAGAAAAATATCCCACCTGCAGTACAAAACTTCAGAAATTTTCATTGATGTAGTAAGATCCATGCACAAAGTTTCTGTAACGGAAAGTCAGTGTCACTGTTTGATTTATAGTTGACTGGGACTTACAGAGCAGATTTTTATTGCTGATTATTAGCAGTCATGTGAGATTAAAACTTGATGTGATGAAGAGTACTGATCTAAAGTGGTCATTGGTCTGCCATGAGCACAATGTTTATTAATATTTTTATTTAAGACTATTTGCTCACATCTGGGTATGCTTTGAAGAGAAAGCATAATCTTGTAGGAGTGCTAGCAATCACTAGGAAGACTCATAATTTAATTTTTTTGTAGAAAACAGCCACACATAATTCATATAATGTTATCTTTGTTTTCACAGTCCACTTCTGGGGTCTCTAAGGACTTGGTTAAAGATCACCACTGGTTCTCATATCCTTAAGGAAAAAGCTTTTTCTCCACTTTGCTCCCAGCTTTTTTCCTCCTTTTCTGCAAACCTGGCAGTGTCACTGTGCTTCTGATGTTTTTCTGCAATTCTTTGAGATTTCCTTCAAAGATTTCAGAGTCAATTAGGGTAGATGGGGATTTCTGCCACAGCACAGCTTTTGGTTCACTTCACTGAGATATGAAAAAAGCTGAAACAGCTCATGAAGTCCCAATCAGTACCTCACAGATATTGTTAGCCATATTCCTCTTGAGCATAATACATTTATGTCCTCCCACAAAACAAAACAAACCAACACAAATGTGCTTTAGGTCTGCACTGCTCATCACCACTGAATGGCTGTGAATACACATCATATCTAAATTCAGCTTCATGATCTTCCACATAGGACTAGACCTTCGGATATAGAGACTTTCATACATTTAGCATCAATGTTTATGGCATGTTCCATTTTAAGGAGATGTGCAATAAGAGTTTGCTAATGAATAAAACAGTGTCTTCATCTCCAGACTCCACAACGTTTTTTGTTTGTAAGTGCTGCAACACCCTTTTCTCTCCACATCATAAAGGAGGCACCATCTGTTGTGACACAAGTGAGAGAAGAGCTTTCCATGTGTTGTTTTCATCAATAGTATGACACTCAGAATAGTTATTTTTTTAATCAATGCCATCTTTGAGACTCTAAAGAACAACAAGGGCCTCTGAGACTCTTTCTGTCACTCCACAGATGAAAACAGCATTCCTGTCAGCAGTACACTCTTCTGCACAGTGGAAAGCACATGCTTTCTTTTCTCCTGTTAAGCACGCTTTTCAACTTTATTGTTGATGCTTTCAATCCAGCATGGCATTTTTTTAAGGTTGACTTCCCAAAAGGCATGAATGGCTCTGAATTTCTACAAAAGAGGCTTTTTATTTTCTACACTGCCTACTTACCTGGGCAGTCCTATAAGTCTCCATCCCTGTTCTGCTGAATTTCTGTACATTACATAGGTGCCTACAACTAATGAGGCATTTTCACAATATAATATTAAAGGTATGTGCAATAGCCCTAGAACAGAGCATGTGAGAGGATGTCTGAGGGTACAAAGCCTCCTGACACAGACCTGGGGGACTGCAGAGAGGGGCGGGAGCCAAACTTGTTGTAGTCTCATTCATCCTGCCTTTGGAAATAGTCCATATTGCAAAGTGTCTAAAACCTTTCCCAGGGATTGTATGGAGGACCCAGAAAGCCATAAGAAAGTCATGAACCATGTTAACAGCTAAACAGTGTGTACGCTCATAGTGTAATGGTCAAAACATATTCCTTGGCTCTGACTTCTTTAACGGCATGCATGTTGCCTTACTTTCAAATGTGTACTTCAAAAAAATCACTCTTCAGTTTAACAAAGAGAAGGTGCAAGAGGGATCTTATCAATGTATATAAATACCTGAAGGGAAGGTGCAAAGAAGGAACTAGGCTCTTTTCAGCTGTGCCCAGTGACAGGACACAATACAATGGACACAAACCAAACCGCAGGAGGTTCCCTTTCAACATCAATAAACACTTTTTCATGAAGAGGATAACTGAGCACTGGCACAGGTTGCCCAGTATGGTTGTAGAGTTTTCACCCTTGGAGACATTCAAAAATCATCTGGACACAGTCTTGGGCATCCTGTTCTAGATGACCCTGCTGGAGCAGAGACATTGGACCAGATGACCTCCAGAGGTCCCTTCCAGAACCAAGCTTTCTATGATTCTATGATTTGATTCTGTTAAGGGTGGACAAAAGGAAAGAAGTAATTTGTGAGCCATATACAAAGGCTAAATGGGTCACAAATGTCTTCTGAGATGCATTTTGGTAAGCCTTGACCTAAGAAAAATGTGTGTATGCATGTGTGTTAATCCAAATAAATGTCCAGGCAAAATAGTATGCAACTGAAAATTAATCCCAGGAAAAAAGCAAAAAATACTCAAACTCCTATGACATTTACAAAATGCACAAGTTTTAAACAAGACACACAGCCATGAGTAGTCATCCAGATGAGAGAATCCAGATGAAATATATTGCATAGGACACTCTCCATCTGTTCTACACATAGCTGTTGTGTTATGTACAAAATGAAAAAGTTAAAAAGCATTTTTCCTGCCTGTTTCCACATCAGCAAAGATAAGGGGAGAATGATAAGAAATCAAGTGTATGCAAAGGAAAAAAAACTGAAAGCATCCACTCTGGGGGAGAAAAGGTTTAAAAAATACTGCAGAAAAGGTTTTGGATAACTTCAAAAGAAACAATCCATAAAATTCAGTTTTTATTTGGCTGAGGGGATTTATCTTGCTCTCAGTTCCATTATTAATAACTGTTTATATTAACATAGCTAATTAACACCAAAATCCTGCTGTGCTAGATCCTAGAATACACAGGACAGAAAAGGAACCTTTCACATTGTAACAATCAGTCTTTGCCATTCACAACTATTAGAGCACCTGAAGAAGTTAGGAGTAGGTTCCTTATTAAGGAAGAACTGTGACTTGTGCTTCCCCCTCCCTTCCACCATAACCTGGCCTTTATTTCCCATAACCCTGCTCAAGCAATAACCACCAGCGGCTAATTTGAGCAATGCACCCACCCAGCCACAGTGCTGATCCATGTCCAACTGAAGCCAAATTTGAAAGAAACTAGCACCTATGGTCAGTATACAAATAGGACTATGAGTCAATCATCTTACTCCATGGCACATCTCCCTTATGAGGAGAGGCTGAGGTAGCTGGGTCTCTTCAGCTTGGAGAAGAAGAGACTAAGGGGGACCTTATTATTGTTTTTAAATATGTAAAGGGTGAGTATCAGGAGGATGGAGACAGGCTCTTCTCAGTGATGGCCAGTGATAGGACAAGGGGGAACAGGTGCAAGTTGGAACACAGGAGGTTCCGGGTGAACATAAGGAAGAACTTTTTCACTGTGAGAGTGACAGAGCACTGGAACAGACTGCCTGGAGGGATTGTGGAGTCTCCTTCTCTGGAGACATTCAAAACCTGACTGGATGCATTCCTGTGTGATCTGCTCTAGGTTGTCCTGCTCTGGCAGGGGGGTTGGACTAGATGATCTTTTGAGGTCCCTGCTAACTCCTAACATGCTGTGATTCTGTGATAAATAGTGAGCTGCCCAAGAGCCCTTTGAGCTCTCCTGCATGGCAGTGGGCTGCATACCAGGGTCTCCCCTTGAGTAGGGATGCCTCTCAAGGTTATTCCTCAAGGTTGAGAGATTCCTTGCCACAACAAATTCTTGGTAAGTGATTAATAACATGCTAAACTTTGAAATTTTAGCTAATATATGGGATTGATTGTGTATACATAATCCTTTAGACATAAACCATTGACCAAGTCTGGGAGTAGGATTGGATCCAGCCACACCTAGAGTCCTCTCTGAGAAGGATCTTAGAAAGCATGAGCGTCCTTTCTGAACTTCATGACTCAACAGGAGGGTCTCCCTGACAGTTTTATCTGACTCTGTCCTCTAATCAGTAAATAATCAAGTGAACCTTTCCATCAAATCTTGTTAAACCACTGTCCACATTTACCATCAAGCCATTAAATCACTGTTTAATATCAATAAACATATTGCTACTTCTCTCTGACAAGTGAAGTGCATCACTCCATCCGCAACAAGAACTAAAACAATTCCAAAATCTAAATCTCTTGCTCCCTCTTTTTTTTTGCCTCCAACATATTGCTTTTAGAAAGACTTTGATTACTGTGGATCTCTTTGTTGTTATTTTACAGAACTATCTAAGATCTCATTCATTACTGTGATTGTTCATAAACTTGTGTGCAGCGATAATTCAAAGGAAAACATTATTGTCTGATGTTCTAAGTTTTGTTCAATAATCATCAATTGATATTCTCTTTAACCATAGTTGATGGAATATAGAAGCTCTTTCCCTTCATGTACCTTCTTCAGTAATCCAGTCTTGGATGAGTGCTTTATCAACACTGTCAAGCGGGTGAGATTTCTTTGCCAGCCCAGAATTCAGATCTCTTCTGTAAGTAGTAAGACCTTACCTGGTGTTCAGAAAGACAGCATCTCTACTTGTCTTTGTAATAGATTTACAGTTTTTCCATACTTTTCCTGCCAAGAACCTGACAGAAAACATTTATTAGCAAAGTCTGCAATTCCTTCACTAGTCCTTGCACTGCTGTGCCTCTCATGTGCTGTTGTTTGCCATGCTATATGACCCCTTTTCCTTCAAATTTCTTTTATTGCATAATGCATTTTTGGTGGGTCATATGGGTTTAAAACTGTGGCATCAGCAAGACGATTATATTTTATTGCAATTGTCATATCAGCTGTAAATGCACAGTACCTAGTTTCACAGTAGTAAAGAACCAAATGTGCTTTCAGTTTCATTAAGTATTACCACTGGTAAAATAATACCATATGTTGCTTGTTTAAGTATTCCACTGGCAATGCCTGGAGTACTCCCAGGAGTGGATGTGGAGTCTTTGCCCCTGGGACCCTGATTCACTTTCTGGGAGTTTCTGTACAGAGAGCAATTTTGTTATTAAGCTTTATATCATTTTGACTTGGCAACATGGAGAAGTTAGTGAGTGCTGTGAACAGGGAGGATGTGAATTATGAATTCCTTTGTGCCACCTCCTCATCTACTCATCACAAAGGTTAAATTTATGCTCAGGGGAATTATCTGCTACCACTTCTAATAGGGAAAAAAGAGAGAAGCAGAGGCATCTCTGCTGTACCTATGTCAGTCTCCCACTCTGACTCAATTTCTAAATAAACTTAATCTTTTTTTCTGCTGGTTGTGAAGGCAATCTGGGCCCTGTGTGTATATCCTTTAGAGCATGTACAATTAACTCAAAACAAAATACGGAAGAATTTCTCTAGCAGGCAGTGGTAAGAGGCAGAACAGGTGAGAGGGAAAGGTATTGCATCACTTGAAGTGGAAGCTACTCTCCCTCGACTCTCTTAATGGTCACTCTGGAGAGAGAGAGAGAAGTTTCTCTGGAGTGGAGATCACAGCGCACGTCTAACTTACATGCTCTAAATCTCCCTTTGTAGGAGACTCTCCATTGGTTGTTCAGAAGCCTGGGGACACCTGCAACTAGGTGAGCTGGATGGTTGTACTGAGAATGCCCTTACCTGGACCCAGTGCAGAGAAAATCCCACACTGTAAATTCACACTGTAATTTACTGTGCTACAGCTTTCCACATAGACAAGTCAATCATGGCAGAAAAGGACAGTGACATGATCTTTTATAGAAAATGCTGCAATTTTTAACCCAATTTTCATACAACACCTTTCATTCATTGATCTCAAGGAATTTACAAAAGCAGCTGATCACAAGTAGTTTTGGAGGCTGAAGCCACAAGTGATGCAAGTACTAGTCATACAGAAATTCTGTCAGAGACTCGGAACAACCCCCAGATCTCTGGTTTCCAGTTGGGGTTTGTTGTCATTATTCAGCTGACTCATTGTAACAAGGAGATTTAAGCAACGCTTTGCAGTGTTCACTCCTTTAGAGGAAATTATATTCCAAGCATAATTAGTGATGGATGTATGCTCTGCATAACTAGCATTGGCCATATGAAACCCCAGAGCAGATTCTGATACATGCTGAATTCCTTTGCCTGAGTTGTTACACTACATTCCTGATATCTAAGAGCAGGATAGAACCCAGTAAGGGATTAGTTTTGGCAAGATCTTACAGACTTAGGGAACAAAGGCTTGAAATACTAATAGATGATAATCTGTACAAGAAGATCTTTTAAAGTCAACTAAATCAAATTAGATCATAAAATAAAAACAATGTGAATTCAAAACCAGAATATCAATTTTATATATGCATGTGGAAAACCACAGCGTAGCTTGTTGCTGCAGTAGGCAATTTATAGTAAAATAAAATTGTCCTTTCAGCATCAGACATGCAGATAACAAAATAATGCCTTACTTTATACCCACAGAAACTTTGTTCAAGAATTCAGTAGCGTATGAAGTCATTGAAGTACAGACGCTGAAGACATAAATGGGCAAGAAGGGGAGAACAGTATAGCAATAAAACCCTTCCTTCCATCAGTTGCTTGTCAGTGTTATGCTGCTGTAACAATGACCAATGATGGCTTTGAAACTTTCACACACTGTTCTTGTAATGTGCTACACTAAATCACAATGTAAGAACTGAAGAACTGCAGAGAAGATACAACCTGATAGCACCGATACCGCATATAAACTTCTGAAATAGCACATAGCTCTGCTCAGTGCAATGAAATAAAGTTGTCAGGAGTGTGAACAGGGTTCACTCCTTGCCCCCCATGAGTACAGAGTGCAGCCATTTGCTGCCACCAGCATCTGCACGTTTTGATATGAGAAAGTTACTGTCAGTAACAGAAAATCCTGAAGTCTTGTGCAGACTGGAAAGTTTCCTGAACAGTTCTGCTTTGTTGCCTTCCTACCCCTTACCTGCCTGCATATACAGATATGCAAATTGAATCCCCAGTTACTTGTGTGGTCTACCCAAGCAGGACAACTGCAAAAATTAACTGACAGCTCCGAGAACTTTCTTTTATCTGCTGTTAGCCTCCGGCACTGTGTGAAAGGGGAGTTTTGTGAGAAGCGCCCACCTTCTGCTTTTATTAGTATAGCAAATGTTAACTTCTGAATCTGAGAACAGAACCCAGGTGATTATCATGGTAAGGACCGCTCTGTTGCTATATGTACAAGGTCTCTTTGTCTCCCTCACATACACACCTCAGTTTGGTTCATGGCCTTCTGCACAGGAGGCAGTGGTAGGTACAGCCATAGGGCTCTACATACTTCAAAATGGGCCCTGCATGTTATGTCCAAGACCACACCTTTCCTCCCAAACTTTTGACCTTTGGACAGCTATGGGCCTTCATACTATAAGAGCTCGTGTTGCAGGAACAGTCTGCAGGAAAGGACCCTTTTAATTAGATCAGAGGAAAAAAAAAAAAAGATAAAACCTTGGAATGAATGTGAACTGTTGATGAGCTCTCACTGCAATCTGTACCCTCACTGTTAGGGAGGTCGGAGGGGCCTCTGGAGTTAGGAAACTTGGACTTCAGTGTGGAAATTCATGATTTAAAAAGTGGAGAACAACAGGTTTAATTTTTACGAACTAATAGGTATCTTATGACTACTCTGCTGTGAAGAGGCATACTTCCATCATCTACCTACTTCAAAATCTCAGTAAATGTCAATGGCTATACAAGACCCTCATCACAGAATACAATTGAACTATGTTCTTCAGGTCAGCACAGGCCTGAATTCAGTGGCTGCAGCTCCATGGAGGCATCTCATTGCCTACTGTATTCCAATATGATCAACATGTTCCATGACACTTAAACAATTAACAAAAAGTTTCCTGAATATTTTAATACTTAATGGCATTTTATGAGCACAATGTATTACTGTGTGAGAGTAACAGTGCAAAATAACAAGATACCATAAAAAGTTTGGAGACAACGTCAATATTTAATATGCTTCTCAGGTTTTTTTCCATGTTATGGTACATCATGGGTATTTGAATCACACAGCTGCACTACTTTTATCCATCAGTGCTTGAGAAAGGATAGTTAATTCCCGCTTATGTTTGCTACTTTTCCACTAAGCCAAAAGAAAATCTACACTGCTGACCCTGATGTATCCCTAACCACAGCACTGTATACTTTTGTTCATCTGTTTCCACGGTAGGCACCACTGTCAAAGATTGGAAGCACACTAGCTCCATCTGGTGAAACAGTTTCTGCAGAGCTTTACACAAATACCAGTGTTAGATAAGAGATTTATTTGCACCAGCCAGTTGATATTGATAGATATGTATTGAAAGATAATGTTGAAAGATAATATTACAATGAATGTCCCTTTGTCAAAGCTGACTCAAAAAAACATATATTAACACTTCCTCAAAAATTACTTTGTAAAAACGTATTGTCTTTCATAGTAAAAATAAATAGATTCACTACAAAAATTAATCACTAGTCTTTCTAAGTATTTCCTACTTTTGCTGACCTCTATTTATTTCAACACCCCCATCATTAGCATGCATTTTTTTAACAGATTCAGATTATTGTCACAAAATATAACCTTTATATTCTGGTAGCTCCAAGGATGAGAAGAACAGGTAGAGACAATTAGGAAATGTTGAATTAAACTTTTAATTCAGAAGATTGTCTCTTTCTATGTAAAATGTATTTTACGTAAAATGAATATTTTCTTTTTAGTCATGAAAATAATGTAAGCTGATCATCAAGGAAAAGTAACTGACAAATTTTCACCTCTTATTGTCACCAAAGAAAATGAACTGAAATACTGTTTGGATGGCAATTTTGCATAGAAATCACTGAAACCTGTATTTTACAATTATATCAAGAAAAATAGGGAGAAAATTAACAAGAAAATAAGTAAAAATACAAAGTAATCACAACAGACGAGAGAATTCCTTCGTAAGAGACCTCATACTGGTATGTAGCCACTAATTCATCTGACAATGAAGCCAGTTGAAGAGCTAGAACAGCAGAGATAGGGCAAGTATTTTTCCGACTGATAAGTCCTGACAGTTTGGAGATATATTGAACAACGATTGTTCAATATTAAACCTATTAAACTTGAAGAGGCCAGAGTGAAAAAGGGAACAAGTTAAATCCAGAAGTAACCATTCGAAGTGCCTCTAAATCATAGCATGAATCAATTGGAAGATAACTCAGTCAGGTAAAACAAAAGAACCCTACTAACATACTGTTTTTACATGCAATTGTTAGTGAAACAAACTTTATGCTGGTCTTTCTGTGGAGTCTAACTTTAACAGAAGGCCTTAGAATCAATTTCAAGTGTGGGAGAGCAGGCAGTTGTCCAGACCAGGAGGTTGCTGTAAGGTGTAAATCAGTCCTAGTCCTTGCTGTAGGTGCCCTTTACACAAGTCCTGGCTGTCTGCTCCCCAAAAGGCAGCATGAAAGACCAAAAGGAGTGAGGACCTAGAGTTAAATAAATAAATAAATAAATAAAATAACAACCACAAAGGCAAAGAAAACAGCACATGCACAAAAGCTGAATAACAAAGTTTTGTACTACTTCTGAGCAATACACTCTTAACAACAGGCTCTTTTGATGCAGGATCCCAAAGCTTTACCCTAGCTAAGGGTACCTGAAGTGCTTTGTTCCAGCATCATCCACTGGTGTATCTGTGGGCTCACAGAGACTATTAATATTAAACACACCCTGCAAGTAGCAGGTTGGCTTATTAGCTCCTGCAGTACTTTCTCAAACTTCTAATTATCAACATCCCTGCTCAGCATTGGATGTGAGGGCTGTGTCCCACAAGAGGTGATGAGGAACTTTCTCCTGTGCTTGATCTTCTCAACCAAGTGTTAAATATCAGTTTGTAAGACAGGGAAAAATAACTTTTTTTTCCCCTAGTGAAACGTTTGCTATTCTGTAAAGAAAAAATCTAGAATAAGCTTTTTACAGATGCCGATTTCACCATCTCTGGGAATACATGTATACTTGTCACACCCCAGCTGTTAATCTGGTGGAAAAATCTAGGGCATTCAATTACACAGTTACTTAGCATATTTTACTTAGCCATTGTGCTAATTCTAATACCAAGGAAGCTGCATCTGAGGTTGTGGTGAAGGTTCTCAGTAACCTCTGGGTGTTTCCTTTCATGAATATCTCCTATTTAAGATAGAACATGATTCCACACATCAGGAGAGACAGACTCTCCTGAAAACACACTACAGGTCCCTTGAGCTGCTGTAGAGGGAAGGGGACAGAAAGGAAACTAAAAGGACAAAAAAAAAAAAGTATCAATCAGTCATAAGAAAAGAATACAGTATAGTATATTCTTTAAATATACCTTCTACAACTGTAATTTTCTAAGGTCCACATAGGAAATCCAAAGTCTGTCCCATCTTCCACAACTACAAAGGTGACAACGATCTCACAACATTACCAAAAGGATTCATTTCACCCCAAAATTGGGTTCTGAGATTTAAGGTGTGGCAAAGGCACAATGAATTTACCCTGCTGTAATCCACAGACTGAAGAGACTGCATTCATCCCACAGCACCACAGACCAGCAGGACAGCAAATTCAGGGGTGAGAAAGCAGTTTTATTCCTGTACCACTTATGGGAAGATACACATGGGTTTAGCAGCTCTTTTCCTAGGAAAATGACCTGTCTTTGCCAGTCTGTGAGTTAATGAGTTAAATCGGCATTTAGGCTTGGCAATATCCCAGCTGGGAAGTAAGTGGTTACAGCTGAATATATTTAAGCTCAAAACTGTTTTTAAATAGAAGCCTGGGATACACATTCAAAAAAGAAAAGAAAAAACGAGGAGAGGGAGAGGGGTTAGAGCATTAAGTAGGCTCTGTTAAGCCAGAGGAGTGATTTATTTTGCTTTTGCTTCTGCTTGTTTTTAATATTTTTCAAGATATATGTAGGTTACCAGGCTGTAACTGGTTTATTTTGTCTGCTTATTTAAGTAGAACAAGCTTTAGTCAGATAAAAATAAACCTGTCCAAGCAGTGTAGTCTAGTTGTTAATTTTTTGTTTTACCTTGAGTTTTCTTTTATGTCTCTCTATTGTGCATATTTATATCCTAAGCCTTGTCAAGCATTTGTGTGGTCTTTATGCTCTTGGAGACTTTTGTATCATTGGTGGAATTTTTGCAGTAACATCTAAAAACATAGCCTATTAAGGAAGGACAGGCAAGCTCTAGTCAGTCTGCCCCTGTCTCCCTAAACTGATTAAAATTTTGACCAAGACCAAAAAAGTAAGAATTCTGTGGGAAATAAAATGATGACCCTTTTCCGAGAATGTTGTTAAAAACACATTAAAAATGGGTCTGCTTTAAGTGTTACATTTCAAAGATGGAGGAAAATCTTATTTAGAAGACTACTTAGGTCAGTACTAAAGTCAAGGCAGCTGTTTGGATGGGATGGGAAAGCAGAATCTGCAAATGCATGTGGAAGGGGGAAATAATCATGGAATCAATGCAGCTTATGAGCAATCGATCTGTTATGAATGAATAACCAAAACTCAGGATCTCGATGAAAAAAATCTATCTCTATCCCAAGGAGAACTAAGGTTTATAAAAAGGAGTTTAAAATTATATTAAGAACCAAAAAAAAAAATATAAAATGCTAAAAATTTAGAAAAAGATAGCACAGCCAGTCAGGATGTGGGAAGTGCAAACATGTTCACAAGTAATTTGGTTTTGTTTCTTTAATGTTTCTCTTTTTTTCCCGTGATGGTATATATGTTTCTACTCCAAGCTTTGTAGAGTACTTTTGTCCATTAACAATCAGTGAAAGTGTTAAAATATTTATCCATAGTGAATAGAATAGATAAGTAAAACCATGGGGAGGACAGGGACCAGGGCAAAAAAAGCTGAATAGGCTAAGATGATGAGTGAGCTAGATTAGTATTTGAGTGAACACTCAAATAAAACATCTAAGTAAGGTTTTAGTGCTAGAAACCGAGTGCTGGCTTCAAGGGAATAAAGGACCTCTTAATATCAGCAAGTGCAGTTACTTAGAAGAGATTTAACTGAAAAGTAAAAATACTAAAACAAAGTTGGTTCTGTCTTGGCTCAAACCAGGACATACTCCAATAAAAAAAGAACTCCACATAAGTTCTCATATGATGCAGCACTAGAAAGGGCTGGCAGTCACATGATACTTCAATTAGTAATAGGTGTATGAGAAAATAAATTATTTTTAGCTATGCCAGGGTTGACATTAATATTATGAAACTATGTACAGTTTAAGTGTCTGCATAGTGAAAATGTAACTAGGAAATCTCTAAATGAAAGCCATGTAAACAATTTAAAGACTGGAGAAATTGCTTTGCAGTGAGAGTTTGAGGGCCCAATCTGTTCAGCTGAAAAACAGAGGCTTGAGAGGTGACTTGATTACTGCTTGCAAGTGCCTTCACAGCAATAAATTATGTATTAAGGGGATACTTAATATAGTAGAGTCATAATAAGAACATATGGACAGAAAGTAATGCCAGATATTTCTGGCATGATATTTTTCCAACAATTAAGATGATTAATCATTATAGGGATATCCTAAGGGAAATGGTGAATTTGTAATTGTTTCATGTCTCTGTATCAAGATTAAATGCCTCTCCTGGAGATACACATTTGCTAAATGCAACCTGTTTGGTGTTAACTAGGTGAAAGAAAATTATTCAGGATCCCACTATGTCTATAAATCCTGCAGATCTATACACCAGGACAAGACCTATGTAATGTCTCTAAGACACAGAGGAGAGTCTTTTATGCATTGCAAAAGTAACTGCTTTCTCCCCTGAACCTATTAACCTACATGGAAGTATGTATATGACTAAACTCATGCTTCTTTGGGGATGTCCAAGGACACCTGTCAATGTTAACAGTTCACGTATAGTACCAATGTCACATTTTATGTTAGAATGAAGTCCCCTTTTCCATTTGCGTGCCTCCAAGCCACACTGCTTATCAAAGTCAAATATATTTTGTAAGTTAATATATAATGAACTTTCAGTTTGGATTTTTACTAAGCTTTGAACCCCAATGGATGGAGATAGATAAACAACAATAAAATGCCTTCTCTGCTGGTTACATGAACTTTATGGAGAGTTAGCAACTCTCCCTGGTAACTTTCATTTTTACATGTGTGCACTTTTTGTGTGTGCATTTCTTCTGTTTCACGGTGGAGCCTTGCTCGATGTTTGCTGCAAAGACCAGGAACCATTCTGCTCCCTCAAGACTTCTGGGTTCTGCAGATGAAGAACTTGGTGTTATTCATTTGCATTTTCAAATCATACAGAGCTCCAGTGGAAACTCTTGATGCTGACTGTGTGCTGTTAATCTGTCTTCAAATGCTGATCTTCGTATCTTGTTACCATAGAATAATGGTTATTAAATTAATTTCCAGTATGGATCCTGTGTTAATGGACAGCATTCTCTAAAACACTCCAGTCATTCAAATGAGTAGTATCTTCACAGTATCTTTGGCAAAGCACAAGGCTTACACAGAAGAAGAATGCTGGTGGCTAGACTAAATATGATGTAGCTGATACAATAGATCACCTTTCTTCAGACCACCATTGCAAGAAATTCAGCTGCACAGCTTGTCTTAGAGAAAAGTAGGAGAAAACTAGCAGACCGCTTCCCTGACAATAAGAGAGGAAGAATCTAAATCTTCTACTGTCAGACTTGTTCTTTAATAGATGAAATGTTCAACACATTTCTGTCCATGTGAAAGAGGTAAAGTACACAGACCAGCTTGCATAGGGCAGAGTACCTCTGGTGCCTTCCTTGAACTATTTAAAGAATTGAGAGGGTGCTGAAGGTCCTGAAGAGAGTGATCACAGAGCTGTACAGGTACAGAAACACTGTCTATAGGGAATGGTAGAAGGGGGGCATTGAGTCAAATCTAAAGTTATGTGCTGCCCAGCAAACAGGATAAAAAATCTTGCCTGTGTCATCTTGAAAAGAAAACATTAGAGTGCACTGGATATGTAAGACATTATGTATACACAGGACAGTCTCTTTTTAAAGCCTTGCTAGTATAAAGCGCTGGTGGTCTGGATCAGTTAACTGAAAAAGACAACTTTTTATTTTCCCTTGCATGCAAAAAACATGAAAGTAGCTGCTCCAGGGAAAACCAGTGCATTCCTAGTTCTGCATGCTGCAAGCAAAGCTTAGGTGTTTAATTGGGCTTCCGAGGATGTGAAACACACCAGCGGGAAATTACACTATGACAATCACGTTGCAGGAATACAGCCAGCCCTGCAACATCTGTCTTTTCCCAAATTTTGCCGAAGCCAATTAAACTCCCTCATAACCAGCTGGTCCCAATGCGACCACATACTGACTCAGTCAATGCAAGCTGAGCCTGGCGCACGGGGGCAAGACAGCTTTCATTGCCACCCCTCTTGCACAACTTGCTCATGGCAGCCTCAGTCTTGTTCACCAAAATGCCATTGCCTTCAGGATAAGACCAAAAACATTCTCATAATGTTTTCAGTCTTATTTGTGTTCTACTATGTGATCCAGATAACTTAATATACACAGCCAAAAATACCTGGTTCTTCCTGTGTTGCAGTTATGGTTGTCATATCGACATCAGTGTCCCCCAGTAAATACTAGTGTATGTGTACTAACTGTTTTGCAGTGCTCAGAGCCTTATTTTTCAAATCAGTCCCTGTCATATGAACTGCTCCTACTCAGAAGAGCAAGAGCTGGACTCACTGACCAGTCCCAGCCCGACCAACACACTTCACTTCAGGTGTCTTTCTAAGATACCTTTGTAGATTTCTGCTGGTTAAGGTCACTTGCCTTTTCGATTACCATCTTTTCAAAGGCATGTAAAAATCATTTGCAAAGGTGTTGCATGCCATTTTATTTCCTAGCAGACAGAGTTATTGAGAGCAGAGGGCAAAATAATATGGTATCACAGTTCTGTTGTCTTTCTGCTCCTGTGTATCAATCAATTAAGATCACACAGTAAAAAAAGTTTTATAGTGCAGTAATTTTCATGAAAGTCATAGTCATACATTGATGAGGCTGTTGACAGAAATGTAAGTGAATTATAGCCTGGCAAGGGATGAAGCTATTAAAAGCAAAATGTCCTCCAAGTCATCCCTAAGGATCAGCAGGCTTTATACCCGACAACTTTTCTTTGCTTAATGGTGTCTCAATGGGAATTACAGAAGACCAGTATGCCTTACAGTATGTTTTATCTCACATTTGAAGTGCTGTGTCTAGTCAGTGCAGGGTTAGGAGATGGGGGAAGGAAAGAAAAAGAACATGAGAAACAACATTGTTTTGGAATTAGGAACTGGAACAGCTTTTTTCACCCATATGACCCAGTCTAAAATCTTTATATAGCCCAAGCTGAGTAATTACTATTAAAACATTTATCTGATATGAATTTATCATCATTGCCAAATGAAAACCATCATAGCAGGATTTGTTGTTATAGGAAAAAAATACAAATTACTGTAAATTTTTTATTATTCCATACAAGCATATCTTATTTTACCTTTCCATCCACAGTTCATAATATCATTAGTGATCAATATATTTTCATGCCTTCTTTGTAGGACAAGTATTATTTTTTTATATATAGATAGCTCTATCTTGATAACTTCCTACGTGAACTCATCAACATCTTTATAATCTGCCATCTCTTGCCAGAATGCAGAAATGCCCTGTAAAGATAATTTTAGTTTGATTGTGTTTCAGAGCCAAGTCTGGAAGGAAAAGAATCTCTGCCTTACTAAATCATGATCAGTCTTGTTTATTAAACTATGAGAGGTGCTGGAAGACCTCAGAAAAAATGATAGGCCCACCAAAAAATAATGTTATTTGTAAATATTCTTGTTATTTCTTGCATTTTCCCCAATAAACGTATTTCAGAGAAACCATAAAGGATGATTCAGTGTCCTAAAAAGCATGCACTCTAAGTACGAGCATGATGAATAGTCGATGATGCACATCAAAGCATGAAAGGAAAGGCTTAGAAATGCCCATATGGTTGCTCATGATGTAAATATTATTATTTATATACCTGTGTATGCGTATAGATGTGGCTCAATAGTATATACATTATATAGAGAAAGAGAGAGAGACACACACATTTGTGTATAATTTACATGCCTATGACCTACTTAAGATATTCTGAGGCATGGTTTAGTTTCAGAAGAGATTATCTGCAGATATTTATGGTTTCCAAACGGTATGCATCCACTCTTATGTTTTCAAACCTGTTTACATCATCCAAATAATCACAAGCATTTTAGAAATGTATTTTTATGTATTTTTGCTGGCTTAAATGTGGTAATATTTGCATGGTTCAGAAGAGAAAACACCACAGCAACAATCCATTTGTTCATTCCTCTGGGTTGGAAAAGACTGACTTGCTGAAGAAGACTATTTCTTTGAAGATTTTTTTTAAGCTATGGTTTAGAGACCTTAGAGCAAAGTAACTGGCTCCCTTTTGTGTTTGTTCATAATTTGTCCCTTTAATCTCAGCCTGGGGTGCCTCTCTGTGTAACTGCTTGTGAATGAAAAGTCCTCATCTACTGTTGATGCTCACCAGACATCTGCTTGTCCACCAGGAGTGTGGTTTGGACTGTCTCTGTGCAATGTATTTTGTATGAAAAAGACCAGCCCTTTTCCACAGGCAACTAATTACTCTTATGACAACATAAACCCACTGTTTCAGAGCTGGAGGCTCTTCCCTTCACTTTTAACCTTATGCTGTCCTGAAGATTTTGGGAACTGTAGTGATTCTGTTTCTTATTCAAAGAGAAATTAATCTCATATTACTGTGCCTTTTCCTTATGTTTCATTTTTGATCAAAGTGACACAAGCTTTCCGAGCAGCAGAATAGGGAAACAGGGATTTGTGCTGCCAGCAGAGAAAGCAGCAGGCAAGTAAACAGATCTTTCCCTCCTACATTGTAGTACATAACATTAGCTGTGAGCACCCAAGAAGCCGGAGCAGCTCTGGGAAAAGCAGCAACACTTTTGCCATCATGATAAAAGAGAGCTTGAGGCTGAGCTTGCAGAGCTGCATAGCCTGGATCAGAAACAACTGGAAGTGCTGAAAGCACTCCCAAACAACCAGCAAGTTCAGCCAGCTTCTTGGGATTTTACTGTTCTTGCACATTTTTATATTAGGACAGAATCAGAGAATCATAGAACGGTCTGGGTTGGAAGGGACCTTAAATATCATCTAGCTCTGACACCCCTGCCATGGGCAGGGACACCTCCCACTACATCAAATTGTTACAAGCCCCATCCAGCTTGGCCTTGAACACTGCCAGGGCACAACTTCTCTAGGCAACCCGTGCCAGTGTCTCACCACTCTCACAGGAAAGAATTTCTTCCTAAAATCCAATCTAAATCTTCTAGTTTGAAACCATTTCTTCTTGTCTTATTTCTAACTGCCCTTTTAAAAAGTTCCTCTCCAGCTTTCCTGCCAGCACCCTTCAGGTACTGGAAGGCTGCTCTAAGGTCTCCCTGGGGCCTTCTCTTCTCCAGGCTGAACAATCCCAACTCTCTCAGCCTGTCTTCATAGAAGAAGTGCTTCAACCCCCTGATCATCTTTGTATCCCTCCTCTGGTCTCACTCCAACAGCTCCACATCCTTTTTATGTTGGGGATTCCAGAACTGGACACAGTACTCCAGGTGGGGTGTCACAAGAGCAGAGTAGAGGGAAAGAATCACCTCCCTTGACCTGCTGGTCGCACTTTTTTTTATGCAGCCCAGAATACATTTGGCTTTCTGGGCTGCAAGTGAACACTGCCAGCTTATGTTGATTTTATCATCGACCAACACCCCAAATCCTCTTTGGGGCTGTTTTCAATCCATTCTCCACACAGTCTGTATTTGAACATGAGATTGCCCCAACCAGGTGCAGGACCTTGCACTTGGCCTTATTGAACTTCATGCAGTTTTTATGGGCCCACCTCTCAAGCCTGGCAAGGTCCCTCTGGGTGGCATCCCTTCCCTTCAGTGTGTCAACCACACCACACAGATTGGTGTCATCAGCAAACTTGCTGAGGGTTCAGCATAAGGCATCAATGTGACAAAACTGTATTGAACACTGTGTAGTGACATGTCCATGGTATCAATAGTTGCCTCAGAGTGATTACAAATTTTGTCCAACATGTGAACAATATGATCATTAAGGAGCTTCCTAACTGTTTTGAATTAATTCTGGTATCTTGCAAAACTGCTGACAATAAAATGCTTTCAGGAAAAAAGTTCACTAATAACATACAGCATATCACACATGGTATTCTGCCTACTTTGCTGGGTTCTCGTTTACGATACTAGAAAGAACTTTTTTCTCTGCTGCATTTCAGATGCTGTTTCCATTGTTTTCATCAAAGTTGTGATATCACTGTTTTCTAATATATCACTGGTGATATTTCATCTAATCAGTGCAGTTCATTGCCAATATTACAAACAGTGCATTTCATACTTCCAGAAATAGCTGTCCTCCTGATGTGAAAGTTCAGAGCACAAACCATACAGAGCAGATTTTGGCTCTAATTCCACCTACCACGTGACTGTGTGTTTTCTCAGTGAGGAACACCAAGCATGCAGCACTCATAAAGAATGATGGAGACCTAAAGGAGGCAGGTTCTTTCCTATCTTTTGCTCACCTTCATCATGATTCAGTTCAGTGGCATAAAAGCAAACGACAGCACTTCATCTCTCTTACACACTTACTTAGGACCTCTTCTGGAAGGTGCTTCAAGAGGTCCTTCAAGAGGTCCTTGACAGTCAGGCATTCAGCAGCTCTGCCAGTAGGCCTCAATTTGTCAAATGGGACTAAAGTCTGAAGGGAAGAGCAGCCTGAGCTCTGGGTGTTTGGTATTTATTATTTTTTTTAATATGTATTTTTCACTTTCTTCAAGCCTGTTAACTAATGCAGGATATTGAGAAATACCATTTTCATTCCAAAGTGAAATCTGATCTTTTGGAACTAGTGGCAGAATATATATACTCCCCTTCTTCCCACGAGGAAACAATCTCTTGTATTGTCCTACTAACAGGTTCCTATTTATTTGTTTATTATTATTACTCAGTTGGAAAGAAGTAGATTTTGCTTTGAAAACCTGGTTCTTTTACTTTTTTTCAAGGATTTAGCGATAGGCAAATTATTTATCTTCATTCCCTGATTGGTATCATCTTATATCTGAGAATGGATAACTAGCAAAGTCCCCTAATGTATTCTAAAACATCCTTGGTGACTTCCAGGTCTATAATAAATGTGTGCCAAGTTTGTTAAGCTACCTTCCAAACCGAGACCAGCATCAGCATTTATTTATATTTTTTTTTGACAGTCAATATTTTATTCACCTTCCACAGAGATCATGAGTTGCTGAGATAATGGTGCCAGTGTGTGTCATACTGTAGAGGTTATGTAGTTCCCTAGTGTCAAATTTCAGATTGAAATACTGGGTAACATAATAGGCCAGGGCCTGTTATCAGCACAGATACTATGGCCATGTGTGACCTTTGGTGTGAGAGATAAAAGCAGAAAGTATTTTCTTCCAAGATAAATTCATGAATTTAGGGCCAAATGATGTTAAGAAATATTTGTGCAGCTTTGGCATCTGAGCTACTGCACTGGGTCACCAGGAACCCTGACAAAGGGGATTTCTTCCACCATGTCATTAAAATTCAGCCAACCTGTCTAACTGATCTGTGGTGATATACGATACTCACTTAAGTCATGAGCATAGAGCAGCTTAAATTAGAGCAAGTAAACTCCTGCAGGAATGGTTTCATTGCCTGTTCAGTTCCACTCACCACACCTTTCATTTGCAATAAATTCCATCTTTTTTGTATCATTTATATAGATATATCATTAAACAAGGTTAGAGAGAAGCAATGAGATCCCATGACTACTCTTTGCCTCTCAAAGGTATCTCTACTTTCCCTAGAATTAAATAACACCTCTTCTGTTTCTAATACCAATTTCTTTAGGATTGCTCTAAAAGTCCTTCAACATCCCTTTTCCTCTATCACAATTTCTGTTGCATTCGATCAGGAGGACATGTCCCCTCTGCATGATTACCATGGGCAGTCTGCCATTCTCTGTCAATACTTTTCAGGATATCATGACCTTTCCCAATAAAGTAAAAATAGAATGACAAATGACTACTTCCAGATCAAATAACTTTAAATACATCTAGGCAACATTTCTGCCCAGTTTCTCCTATCTACAGCTATTACTATGCAGAGTTTCAAATCTTTTCTTTTTTTAAGGAAATCCATGCTGTCAAAAATTTGCCCCAAAAATGTATTTATGAGTTCAATTGCTGTAGAGGATCTCCTTCAGTAATACAAAGAGGAGTTTGCAGCAGAAGGTACAGTGCTAAAAATTCTAAACTTGCTAGAAGCTCCATAAAAGTCCACATGGCACACATAAGAGAAACTACAGTATTATGTATAATTATTTTTTCCCACTATAGGTCTCACAGTCTTGCTGTCTACTCTGGTTTGCCTAACAGACTACTTCTGGGTTAGGGCTATTCTGCTCAGTCCTTTTGCTCCTCAGAGATAAAATTAAAGCCTAAATTTTGTTATATTAAGAGGAAAGTGTATGGCTTTTTGTGTAGCTGTTATTAATTTCTTTGTACTGGATGGTGATTTTTTCAAATATCCTAGAACCGAAAAAAATATTTAAAATGGAAACATAATCATTTCACAGCAAGGACTTTCACAGTTAACGCTAGAGTACAACTCGTTCTTTATTACAGGAAACATGAAACCACAGCATCATCAGAGAACTATCTGACTTCTTTAGTGAAGTTACACATCAACATTACTGAAATACCATTTCTGGGATTGCTATTAGTTTCAACGTGCATTTAATATGATCATTGACTTTGGACTGAGACAGCAATTTCCGTTTGTTATAAGGCTCCGATAGATTTAATCAGGTTAATTTTCCCTGCTATTAAAAAAATCAATTAATTCTAAAGGAAAGAAAAAAACCCTTCCTCATTTACATCAGGAGACTATGATTCCAGTAATTCTTTGTACCAAAATGCGATTTCAGTATTTCTAATCATTAGAAAATTATCTGTTACATAATATAACTTTTATATAGGATACACATTTGCTTATTTAATTATCTTACCTGGAGTACTGACATGATACAAATTAGAGATGAATCAAGGATACATATAAGGATCTGACCAAGAAGCCAGGGAATAAGATTTAACCCTCATCACATACTTCAGAGGGACACTGTTCAGAGTAGCAAGATGAGTAGTTGTCTTCCAGAATGTGAAAATGTCCAACAACAAATTAGATGTGATCTCAAAATTTCCTGTAATTCCCTAGCCAAGGAGTAATGAATCTGTGTGAAGTTTTTCTGCACTGGCTCAGGCCAGGGAGGTAGTAATTTCTTTTTATTGTCTTTAGAGGAGGGAAAACCCAGATCTCTGTGGACAACTCAATGTTCTTTAATATAAAAGAAATAAAATTATGGAAGAATTTCCATAATGGAAAGAAAATGTGACAAGTTAGCAGACACGGTTAAATATATCTGTATGGCTTCAGAGGGCAACGTGTGATATCTATGTAGGACCCTCTCAGGTTGTACCTCTGAGAACACACTAGAAGAGAGTACAGTTTGCAAATTCCCCTTGTCCTTGAGATGAGATAAGTATGGGCAGAAAAGAAGAAAAGTGATGAAAAGTCTGTCCGTTGTACAGTGACTGAAAGGCCATAAAACATAGTCACGGTTTTATGCTGGGCTGGTAATTAAACGAATGACAGATGCTCTCTATTACCCCCTCCCTTCCCAGAAAAGGAAAGGAGAGAGAATAAGGGCAGGAGACTTACGGGTTAGAAACTGAACTACACAGCTTTAATGATATATACAAATACATATAAATATACACAGAACCAATANCAGGAGACTTACGGGTTGGAAACTGAACTACACAGCTTTAATGATATATACAAATACATATAAATATACACAGAACCAATATTGTGCTTCCTTTCCTCCCCTTAATAACGCTCATGTTAACTCCAAGGCTAATACAAGATACAAAGTTATACTCGGCTTCTGATAGCAATTACAATCTGTGCTCTTTTAGCAGTGAAGGCCAAGTGCCAACACTGTGAGAACAACAGCTCCAGTGAGAACTCAGCGAGTGTGCCTCAGGCATGGGGGAACTGAAGAGGCAGACAGATCTCGCAGGAAGGTATCCACGGACAAAGAAAAACTTGACCCAGTGATCCCTCAGATTTATACTGAGTATGATGACGCTTATGGGACGGAATACTTCATTTGGTTAATTTTGAGTCACCTGTCTGGTCCAATTCTCCCCTCAGGAGGGGTGCAGACGTGACCTCCTCTTGCTCCTCCTTTGTGGCTATGGTTCTGCACACCATTCTCTAGCAGTAACTATAAACATCGAGCGTTATCAGTCCTAGAGGCAGTCACTGACTGAAAAACATGCAGCTAGCACAGCTACTTAGAAGAGAGTTAACTGAAAAGCAAAATTACTAAAAGACCAGGACAAGCATCTAGTTAAATATATGGGAAATGTTTGAAACAGAGTGATTTTAGGACAATAACTTCTTGATTCTTTCAAACTAGCTTTGTATGTAGCAAAAAACTGAAATTAAATGACTGATGCTAACATATGCATTTGTGGAGGGATTTTTATTTGTGATCTTTTTAAAGATGACAACTGAACATACAGCTTCTGCTTATCATGGGCAAGCACTGTTTCCTGTTAAAATCTTACTCAACATGCTAAATTTCACTCATTTAAGTGCCGAATTGGTATAATCTCTCTCATGTGTAAGAATTGGTATTAAGACAATTACTAGGTGGAGAGTTATTGGAGAGCACTAGAGGTGAGTAAGTGGTTGAACATGGGACCTTGTAGAAAGGATTGTCCTACAGCCTCCATGAATACATATGGTCCACAATAAATCACCTTGTCTGTGCTTGCTGTGTTCAAGCACCGCAAGAATAGAAGTTTTCCAGTTTCCTTTGTTGCTTTTTGAGAAAAAGGGGAAGCTAATCAGTTCAATTGCAATGAAGTTGTTTCCTGATCCTTGAGAAAAATCTGTAAAACACCTTACAAGGACAAACTTGTAATTTCAAATTCCTAATTCTACTGGATGCCAAAATTACCAAGTCAAAAGTAATACTGTTTTCATGCCACATTATGTTATCCCTTATTCCAGTCTGTTTCCGTAGCAGGCTATGTCTCTATCATCTCACCCTTTCCTATTCCCACTCCTTCACCTCCTGATACTGCCTCCACTCCTCAGAAACCAGAAACCTCTGATCTAATGGTGCATATATAAATAAACTTTTAGATCTGAAATTGGTTTCTTTTATTTCAGAATCATAAAATCACAGGATCATCCAGTCCAACTCCTGTCTCTGTGCAGGACACCCCAGGAGTCACACCATGTGCCTGACAGTATCATCCAAACGCTTCTTGAACTCAGACAGGCTTGGTGCTGTGACTACTTTCCTGGGGAGCCTGTTCCAGTGCTCTCTCAACTTCTGGGTAAAAAGCCTTTTCCTGATATCTAACCTAAACCTCCCCTGATTTAGCTTCCTGCTGTTACCCCAAGTCCTGTCATTGGTCACAGGAGTGAAGAGATCAGTACCTGTCCCTTCTCTTCCCCTCCTAAGGAAACCATAGACTGCAGTGAGGTCACACCTCAGCCTCCTCTTCTCCAGGCTGAATAATGCAAATGACCTCAGCTGTTCCTCATAGGTCATCCCTTCTAGACTCTTCACTATCCTAATGGCCCTCCTCTGGACATGCTCCAGTAGTTTGATGTCCTTTTTGAACCACAGANTGATGCACCCAAGAACATGGTTGTCCCTCCTGGCTGCCAGGGCACACTGCTGGCTCATATTCAGCTTGCTATCAATCAGGACCCTCAGGTTCCTCTCACCCTTTCCAGCCACTTTTTCCCCAGTCTGTACATACTCCAGGGTTGCCCCATCCCAGGTGCAGAATCTGGCACTTTCCCTTGTTGAAGTTCATGTGGCTGGGGATTGTCCATCTCTCTAGCTTGTTGAGGTCTCTCTGTAGGGCCTGTCTGCCCTCAAGGGAGTCAACAGCTCCTCCCAAATTAGTATCATCTGCAAATTTGCATAGAATCCCTTTGAATCCTGCATCCAGAATTAGAGAAGGAGCTATGTGTTGAAAACCTGCCTCTTTTTATGAGATACAAGCTATATAAAAAAAATGCAAACTCTCCCTCCAGGCTTGTGTTGTTTATATCTTTAGACTATACAACAGAACATCACTACCTGTGTTCCTTACACTAAGACAATACCAACCACAAACATGTGCCGGTCATATGACAAGCCATGTCTTAGATGGCACTTTCCAACCCTGCATGGTGTCACACTTTCAGACTGCTGTAAGGGCAGACCTTGTATCTGATGTTGAGGACAGCTTTGGAGAAATCCCCAGAAGACAGCCTAGACATGCTCATGATGTTCTGCCACTTGCATCTTTGCTAAAGAGATGATGAGGAGGCACCCAGCATCTTTCAATAAGTAGATCAGTCATTAAAAATCAGCAGTCCCTAAACAGCTCTTAAGAGAACACAAAAATAAAATCTGAGTTTTATCCAGATGCTCTACTGGGATCTGGGGTCTGAAGTAGAGGAATTTTCTCAGAAGTGAAAGAAGTTTTCAAATTTAGGTGTTATTTCTGAGTTACAGTACCTAAAATTGTTGGAACAGAAGTCAGAGAAGAACATAGCTTCCGTTTGAATATATATGACCTAAATTAATATAATTAATTTATCTGCACTTCTGCTATTGATCATTTAGGTATTAGAATATCTTAAATGAGTTCACCTTAGCTTTTTTATTTCATGCTAAACTATACTGACAGAGTGGACTTCTCTCTACAGCATATAACGGCATTAGTAGACATCTGTTAATTACTAAATATACACACTGCTACTGATTAAATGTATGTTTTAAATAGACTACAATATTCTTCTTTTCAGTTTTTCTGAAATGAAGATGTTGTTACCAAGAAAATGTAACTGGAGAAATGTGGACTCTCACTCTAAACAGAATGTATAAAATAGCTTTTAAATTTTGTAGGTTTAGGTGTGAAATGTTTGTACCTTATTTGAAATATTTTGCATTAGCTATAGGTCTATACACACTTACTTGTAAGAATTTCCTAGCTATGATGCAGACTATGACCTATTCAGGGAGGTACATTAGGAGCGGTAGTAGGTGCTACAGCATCCCATACACTTACTTAGGGTGTCGTCCTGCAAGGAGGCTGGAGAAGGAACAGTTGTACATGCAGCATAATGCGATATCTAAAACTTCTGCTGAAGTGCTGCAGTCTTTCACCATGCCAAATGCAGGGCTGAAAGTGTTAACGAAGAATGTGCACTGGTCTTGCCCGGTGAAGTTTAGAGCAGGTTGTACATATTGTGCCGGGAAAGGGTTCTTCCAAACACAGCTTTGGCCCATCTCTGAGAATTTTGCAATAGAAATAAGAATGCCACATGGCACTATGAGACTAGAAAAGTAAAATGTTAAGGACAACTCACAATGGTTTGTATTATTTTCCTCAGATAAAAAGGAAGGAAAATGGGGCTTTATTATTCTGAGTTTTGTTTTTAGCGATGTGTTTTTTCAGCAACTGATGTCACTTGTGGTAAATAATATATCTGTTTTTTCATAATTTCCCTTCAAATGAAAGAAAACATTCTGAACAGACTACACATATATCAAGCTCTAGAACAGAAATGCATAAGACTAGGAAGATAAAATATGTTTAGTTAATAAACTTAATTTGGTTGGTTTCATTTAATAGCAAAACACATAAACAATTTCATCCATGAAGGGTAGTTGTTATTTTTCTTTCAATTAAGCAATGTTTCCAGTTAATGCATGCATCATCATCAAGCTCTCTCTCTTGCAATTATGGTAATAGTGGTCCTTCATGGATAAGACATTTTCCAGTATTTGGTCAATAGAAAGAGCACTTCAAAATTCTTATATCTCTATGTGAAATTACAGAATATTTGCAGCCAGCTTCAATTGCAGCCTAGAGGAGAAAAAAAGTATCACTAAGTGCAAATTCTCAGAACTGAAAAATTTTCCTAAAGCAATCTCTCTTTGTATGAAACATAAATCCTTGCTTCTGCAGACATGATCTTCTTCTTTTGAGCTACCTTCTAAAAACACTCAAATGTAATAACTGCTGAAAATATTAGTAGTATTTTAATAAGTCATTGAATCAAACACCAATAAAGATATAATGTTACCAAACTTGAGACCAGCGTGTCACTATTGCCATCTATCTCTAATGAACAGTGATAACATGGTGAATCTCTTGCTCAGTGTTAGGTAACAAATTTAAAACGGAAAGCCCAAATTTTCAATTTACTTTACAAAACATTTTCTTTTTATACACGATCAGATTTTAAAAGTTAAATCAGACAAAATATAGCTGTTTAACAATTTAATTATTTCCTGGTATCTAATGACAGAGGACAGAAAGGAGGAAAGTCAGAAACTGCTAGTTTTCCAGATATAAATATTTTGGGAAAAAATTATACTAAAAAAAGGGGGAGGAAAATACTTCAAAGATTTTTTTTTTAGGACAAGACAGTGTATTCCAATCTCTGCCTGATAGCATCTATATGAATCTAGGCACCAGCAAAGTTTCCTTTTGTCTGGAGATTCAGATCAATTTTTTCTCCCTCAGTGTCTCTGAGACAAGTAGCGGTGTTAAAACAGTGTTGTAAAATCTGATTTACCATTCAGAATTGCTGTGATGATCTTCAGTGTTTATGAAACACTTTCAGATTCACAGCCAAGAAGTCATTTATCAGTTTGTAATTATTATTGTTATTATCAACATAAAAAGTCATGTTGAGAAGAAAGCACTTTGGCAATTTAGTAAAACTCTTGAGAATAAAGCTCACTATGAAATTAAGCCAAAAAAAAAAGAAAAAAAGAAGATATTGACTACTTTGGCTTCATGCTGTTTCTCTGCAGGTATACACTGGATGAAGACAGTTGGTGACAGGAGGTTAATAGCCCCACTCAAGGAGTGGAGGACAAAGGCTGACACCAACTGAGGATTTAGGAGAGCAGAGTGGAATAAATTATTTCTGTTAAGTAGGTTGGATAAACTGTTTGAGGGAGAGAAGATGAAATGAGTGTATCTGGGACCAAATTCCAAAACCAGGTTATGATATAACAGTGTATTCTGGACCATAAATTATAGTACAGCAAAGACAGATGCTTCAAGGAAGAAAGCTCCAAGACAGGACCATGGGATTTGTGGCTAGGCCCTGAGGCTATAAATCCTACAGTAAGTAGATATACCAAGTTGGCTGAAGGTAAGTATAAAGTGTGGCATGACATATTTGGTATTATTGAACATTAGATGCTCTGCAAGAAGTGCAAGCTGCAATAGGAAAGATTTATTGCCATCATAGACCTGATAAATGAGTGGAGAATAAATGCTGAAAAATATTACAGGGTTTTTCAAACCATATTGCTCATGAAATATGCCCTGGAAGATCAGATATAGTGGCTATAAAAATAGGAAAGGATTTTATTGTTAACTTTTCTTTGACACAGGATGTGAACATTTGGTTGAGAATGTGAGAAAAGACTGACAAACTTAACATCATTATGTCCTAAGCTGGTAAAAGAATGAAGGAAATGGAAAAAAGCACTACAGCACCCATCACCTCAGTGCACTGTGTGCGTGGCCAGGGGTGCGTGGCCTATCACAAGCATACATCAAGCAGCAAGGAGCCCTATTGTGAAACTCTGCATCCCACAGAAAGCACATTATTGGGTCTCTCTCAAACATTGAGGAAGAGGATTACAGATTAAACTTTCTGATATATTTGTCTGTTACTCTTGCTTTAGTTATTGTAGCTTCTCCTGACATCCTAACTGATGGAGGGAGTAATAATGATAATAATACTTTACTTACATTGGAAAGTACAGATCTGTTGTTTGATAGTATTCTAGTAAATTTTATTCCATGATTATGACAAAAAGGAAAACTTCTCAGCATCAGGTATTACCATCAAGCTGTAATGGGAAGCAACAAGATTTTCCTATGGTGCTAAAAGCAATGATTGCAATATCTCAAATATATGAGTAATGATGATGATTGTTTATTGGGTTTGTGTTTATATTTAACAAAAAAATTACTCTAATTTACTGATCTTATGTCCTGTCTGTCTGATTAGATCCCTGAAGCAGTATAAAACACTCGTTGCCAGTGTGTATCTGTTGATGTGTAAGGTTTAACATAAATACATCATCCTACAGGTCTGGAGGTTTTTTGTTGGCGCACAACATTTCTGTCCTACTATGTGCTATTTACTCTTGTCATATGATGGGGAAAATTAATGTGCAAACGAACTTTGGGGGTAAGACAGAGTCTAGATGTTCTTCAGAGCCTCAGGGGGAGCCCCAAAAAGGAATAGTATAAAGCTCAGAGAACACTCAGATTTAGATGACACTTCACAGGTTTGTCATCCTCACTCATTTATACCTGACTTGAGATCAGAGAGGAATTTCTCCCACATCTGACAGACAAGAATGCATCCACCGGATTTAATAATTATGAAGTAAAATAGCCGCTTTCAAGTCGTCATTTGCTGAGTGTTCACATTTAAATGATGGCATTTGATGACTTTCTATTGATCATTATTTGCCTGCTTTGAAGAGATCGTGATCAATAATAAAAAAAACCAACTTGTCAACCTTCCTGACTGGTCATGCAACCCTTGCTTGTTTTATGTGGTCACAACAGTATTTTTCTCCAGATTAAAATATAACTCTCTGTCAGCTACCAGAGGGTATTAGCCCATAGCATATTTCTTTTATATACTTTTAATTTTCAGGTCACTAAAGGATAATGACTTTTGTTGAACTTTATATTTGATTATTGGGGAGGGGGTTTGTTTCTTTTAAATAAGTATTTGTTTTCAATAAGATGATCCTTCCATCAGTGGAAAAAATATGAGAGCTCAAAGAGAGGCAGTCTTATTGCAGTGTGGTTTTTCTTGAGTGGAAAACTTATTGGATTTCATAAATCTTTTAACTCATTTGAAACCAATTTTTCAAAGTAGAGCTGATAAGCTAAAAGAAGCTTAAGCTGCAAGTTTTTTTCATAGCCATTTGCTTCTAATGCAATTATTTCCTGATTCATCACCCCTAAGCAAATTAATGCAAGAAGAAAGAAAAATAGGATTAAACATAAAGATTTATTTCTAATAATTTCTACTTTTCCAATTATTGTTGGATTACAATATCCTTTACTATCATCTCTAAATTATTTAAAGTAAGCTAGGTAATCTAAATTCTTCTCTTTACTAAATTATTTAGAGTATAAATGTTTCCTGTTGAATGCCTTCATGGTCAAATAATATATCCCAGGCTAAGTGAATAAAATTAATGTTAATGCAATAATACAAAGGCAATATCAAGGAAGAGTAACTGAAGTGCTTTCCCTTATGTATTTACTCATGAAAATTACAAAACTCAGTTCAGTAAAATTCCTTTCTTACTTTCATTAATAAAAAAACAAAAGTCAAGAATTTGTCGTTACTTTTTTCACATGACATTGAAGTCAAAAATAGTAAGCTTTCTCCCAATACATGTTTACTTACTTACAGCAGAAATAAATTCTCTTGTTTCAAGACCTATCAGGTTAGTTTTATTCATTATAATGAGCTTCCAGGTGTGATAAATAAACTCGCAGAGTGAACGAATACCTTGAAGGGCTTCAAGACCCACCGCATTCTTATTTTAAAAGAGGCATTTATACTATACACCACATAGCATTAATTACATAACTCTGTAATTCATAATGCTTTGCTTGAAAAGGGAAGATAGGCTAGACCAAATCAATCAAGAATTTAAATCACTAGAATCATTCTCATTGATTTGAGATGACTGTGCCTGAGATTAGTAAACTTTAGAATTAGGTATGGAGATCAGTAAGTTCTATGTCTGATACAGTTTTCAGATATGATTTAAAAGGCTAAGCCTGTTTATGCAGCATTGTTTGTAGAAACCCTCATAATTCCAAAATAATATAAAATATTTTATTATAATAGTCTGCTGACAGGTAAGATTGTCTATCTGGTTTTATGTAACTTTAGAGATAGTATACCAAGGAAACAACCAGGAATTGAATGGAAATTAACTCCCAGACACCTCATTTATTATTAAATAATGGCTGGATTTTTCCCACAGGAAAAGATATCTATTGGTGTGCTAAAAGAGTAAGCTACTCCCCAACATAGCAAAACAAAAAAATGTTATTAAATATTGTAATATTAAATAAAATTCATAATCTCTAGGCTCTTAAACATTACAAGTGAGACATGCATCACTGTGAAATACCCCAATGTTATTACAGAGAAAACAAAGTAAGGAGGATAAAAACCCTGCTTAAACGGTCCTCTCTAGAGTAACAGATTTACTTACAGTCTACTCTTATGAACAATAAAATCCTCTACAGACAAGACCAGTCATAACCTCAGATTCCATTGTGATACTACATAAAATGAAGGTATGTGTAGGTTTGTCAATGTGTGATCATTGACAAACTGTTGAACTTTGAAATATTATTTTATTCACTATAAAATGACTTCTTACTTGGAAAGAAGTGCCAAATACTTTAAGGACATTCATCCCTTCCTTAAAATTGAGCAGATCAATATTAATAACAGCAAGTGAAAAAGAAGGTTTTTAGGTCAAAACTTGTAGAGGAAAACCTGATACTGCAGCCTTGAAGCCAAACTTCAGGTGAACAGGGAGAAAAGAAGGCTTAAAAGCAGCTCCTAATCACCATCTGGTCACTGAAAATTCACATACACAACTTCTCAGAGTAGTTGTCTCAGATAAGTCTGAACTCACATGAGTAAACATATGTAGATGCTGAACAGGCATCTGATTTCTGCAGAGATCTCAGGCCAGGTGTGAATTCAGTTTCTAGACCCTACAGCACCAGCATTTGACTTTTCTTCAGAAAGCACTCATATACATCTTCCTCTGCCTCACAATAAGTAGTTGTTCCCTTTCAAAAAGTTAACCAGAAAATGTTATCCGTAGCAGTCTAGTATTTTCTGCCTTACTTTGCTTCATTTCCCCCTCTGTTCTAAACACTCACTTTATTTCTTTTGAAGTTTCTCTAGATAGACAAAGTTAGTTCAAAAGTTTTCTCCTTTCAAAATTGTCATGAAGTCACCAAAGCATGTGCATTCTGTAAGTCATTTTATACTGCAACATCATATTTGTCAAGCCAGTTAGTTAGAGCGATATATACAACCCCCAGAGCAATATTCACAGAGTCTTTGTTGTTTATACCTGAGATGATACCTTTATTTGTCAGTAAGTAGGAGCCTTTGCCAAGAGAGGTCTTGAGTTTATCCATAAAATTTGAAGTACATGAGACCTCAGATGGCTGTGATACAGAATATAGTAGAATATCTCGGTTGGAAGGGACCTACAACGATCACGTAGTCCAACTGCCTGGCCAATTCAGGGCTGCCCTAATTAAAGCATGTTATTAAGCACATTGTACAAATGCCACTTAAACAGTGACAGACTTGGGGCATCAACCACCTCCCTGGAAGGCAGTTCCCTGCAGCTTTTCTGTTTTTACTTCTCGGTTCGTGAAGGTAACCAGAGCCCAGGAAAAAAGGAAATGAAAAATTAAATTTCTAGAAAAATAAAAGTTGCATTATGTCATGCCATAGGACAAGAATCCTGGTAAAGCCAAGCCACCTGATGGGTGTAGCAGATCAGTGTGGGGGAGACATAGTTCACTGGGAAGCATGTTGCAAGCTACAGGACGGAGAACTCCAAGCCATTCTCTTTCTCAGGATCAAAAAGATTATTTTGCAAAGCAGAGAGCCTAAGGATTACCTTGCTCTCTGATACTTGCTCTCATATGTGTCAATACACTGAGTTGTCAGCCAGAGAACATCAACCTGGATCCTTACCTCAGTGTAGCAACAAGGACCAGAAACAAGAGGAGCAGAGGTTGATGCATTCAGAAATAGGATATTTTCTGTACAAAGTTGCAGCGGAATGAGTCTAATTTGTCATATCAGAGATCACTGCTGACTGCTTTGAAATAAAGATGCAATGCTGGTGTAAATCAGAACAGAACTGCATTCCTTGTCTGTTCTCAGACTGGCTTAAAGTTGTATAACTAGCTGCCTGATACATCTCTTATACCAGAAAGCATCCTATCCCTCAACTGACTTCTGGGTTTGCCTTGGTAATTTTGCCATTTTGTCACCTTCAGTGCTTCTAGGATGGTTGGAGTGAGCTAAGGAGTCAGACCCAAAACCCTGGCAAAGATGGTAAACCATGCAATAAAAACATCTTCTTGGTTTAGTTTCATGCAGGCTTCTACGAGGGAAATAGAGCTGGAGAGAGAAAGCTGGTAATTCAGTTCATGACAGAAAATAAGAACTTTTTTAGTACTGGAAATTTGTCATAGGTTTATCATAATTTCTCCTTCTAAAAAGAAAACTAAGGAGGTTTAGCCTCATCTTTGCTTATAGGAGTTAAGTGACTCTAGTAGAAGGGTAGGGCCTAGACTAGGACAGCCTCTCTAGGTTTCTTGCTTTACCCCTGGAGAATAATCAGGAAAGAAAATCATTTTAGTGTATTTGTCTCACTCTGAAGAGAAGTCATTTTTGGATTGCCTTAAAGGTAGGAAAACCAGCTTCAAACCCTTATTCCACATTAATGGAAATGTTTAACATACTTTGTTGAGTTATAGTAATTTGACCACGTAGTGCTTCAGTGGAAGAAAGGTGATATGGACAATTTCATTAAGCAAAATCATTTTTTAGGGGTATTACAGTATGACAAATACACTGGAATTTTTTCCAATGGTAATTTCCTCATGGGCAAGTTTGCTTATGCCATCTTAAGTGTGATATTCACTATTGTGAATGCACTCATCCCCTAGATCCATAGCATATTAACAACTGAAAAAAGTAAGTTTTCATGCATCAGAAATTATGATATTCTAAGCATCAGTATTCTGCTTTATACTACCTTTCATTCCCTATTATACTAGCCCAGAATGCAATATTAGCCAGAAATGGAGGTTACATGATGGTATTAAATAAAAGAAGAGAGCTGTATTTTCTTTCTTTTCTTCTTACTCATGCAGGAAATAAGTTAAGCAGATCTGCAATTCAGAGTTTTATATCTGGGGTGCTGCTAAGCATTTGGGATGGCCTCTCTAGAAAATTTAAATCTCTCTCATGTTATGCAGAAAAACCAGACATTCCCTTTGAGCCTCACTGTAGAAGCTGTAGGACCAAAAGGATCTTACAAGTATGTTCAAGCCTGCACATTCAATACCTCATAGAATATACATAAGCCTTCTAGATTCAAATGTTCAAAAAGATAAGTTAGCCAAACATGTCCAACTCTTCAGCTCCAGCTAACGTCTCTAGATACAGCAAGTGGAATGGAGGTGAAGGGCAGGTTGCTGTCAGTTGATCCAGGGGAGGGAAATAAGGCATCAGGAAACAGTGTTATTCAAGTTATTATGTTATTGAAAGGGGCTTTTTAGCAAGCCAAGTTCTGTGCAGCTGTAGTTATCCTGCTTTATACCACAGCTGTGCTGTGCCCAAAAGGCTGAAAGCTAAGTTTCCCACCACAGAGAAATTATGGAAGGTTGTATGGGAAAGAAGGAAGAGAAATCCCCATCAGAGTAAGCAGTGCCTAGTAAAGCCAACTGCACTTACCTGAACCCCAGTCAGCACAGCTTTACAAGGAACAAGGCACAGAGCAAAAAGAGGTATGGCTTAACGTTTGCTAAAGCAGTTTGGGCAGGATGAAATGCCTACCATGGAAGGCTTTTCTAGTAAACACCAATTTCAACAAGGTGCTAAACTTCTGTATTGTTTGTGCCAGTACAGACTGCCAGTAGGAACAGGAGGAAGATTTGCTATGTCATCATAAGCAGAAGGTGGTGGTCCACTAAAGTACCCTGCTGAAAAGTACGCTGTGCAAGTGCGTGAATATTAATGCACCTCCAAACTGGAATATATTCAATGTGGAGAGCCCACGGTCCACTCAGGCTAATGGCTGACTAATTTTCTTGTGCTTCTGTTGGAGAAACCCACCAAAAATTACAAAATTATATACAGTGCTGGAGTTGTCTAGGCATAGACCAGTGGACCTCCTGGAGAGACCTGTTGCCCTAAAAAGCTAGCACCAGGCAAGCCATCAAACACACAACAGTTGCTAAGATGAAAAAACAGAAATCTCATCCTCAGTTACTTTATATTCAATTTATAGAGCTACCTGGTATTCTCACTTGTTCACTATAAGATCTACTGTGATACATAGGATAATAAAGCTCTGGGATAGTACAACAATGGTTATCAACACCTACTATGTTAAATGTTTATGTAACTTAATTATATTAATTTAGTACCCAACACAAAGCAGTACTAAAAAAGAAAGCTGATTCGTGGGGCTTTTAAGAAATGCTTCTGTTGTTCTGTTGCCGCTTAGAATTCATGCCAGAATTCAGCCATAGCAATTTATCAGGGAAGTACTAAGTGGAATGCTCTTGAGCCAGGCCACATCACAGAATCTTTATTCTCACTGGTCTGGAAAGCTGCAGCTACTCAATAATCTGAAGGTTAAGTTTCATTCTGCTGTAATCTTGAGGACATGACTCAGAAATATATACTATTTCTGATGATCCCCAACAGAAAAAGGGAAGATTTCATATCCAAAAGTCTAATAATATCATCAGTTTTGCAGACTACAAATCTCTCCGTAAAGAAAGTAGAAAAATATATTTCAGAGTCCATGATAAGGTCAGCAACCAAAGTTTAAACAGCTCAAATGATCAAACCAGCAGAAATATACTACAAATGGATTTTTATTGACTGAATTGGATAAACAGATTAATTTTAAAAAATCATATTACAAACTAGTTCAGTACCATAAAATCAGTTTGTACATGTGGAGATGCCATTCTTAACCTGCACAGCTCCTGCAGCGCTGTAGGCCATTCTCATTGCAAGCTGTACACTTGAGGGCTTTGAATGAGTCCGTAAAGCAGTTCCGAAACACAGACATCTTGCTCCCATGGCATGCTGAGCACGGCAGGAAACCAAAGCCCCCACAAGAGGGGCACTCATGAGGATGCTGGACTCTCTGCTCAAAGAATGTGAAAAAGACAAAAACATTACCTCATCAGTCATCATAATCACAGAATCACAGACTGTTAGAAGCTGGAAGGCACCTCAAAAGATCTCCTAGTCCAACCCCCCTGCCAGAGCAGGACAACGTAGAGCAGGTCACAGAGGAATGCATCCAGTCAGGTTTTGAATGCCCCTCTGGGCAGCCTGTCCCAGTGCTCTGTCACTCTCACAGTGAAAAAGTTCTTCCTTATGTTCACCCAGAATCTCCTATGTTCCAACATGCACCCATTCCCCCTTGTCCTATCACTGGACATCACTGAGAAGAGCCTAGCTCTAGGCTCTAGGCTCTAAGCTCTAGGACAATGAGGGCTTTGGGTCAGCTGAGAATACACGTTCTGGTCCCCATCTTGAGCAATACTCACAGCCTCATCCCAACGTATACTACTATGGAAAAACAGTACATCTGCCTTTTCCATTGGTCAGATCCACATACAGTGGTCAGAGAGGCTCACTGCAGGTTCGTCAGCAACATTAAACCTTAGTAGCCTGTGTTTATACTTGCCAAAATAGCTAGCTGAAGGATAGCTTGCATATATTACTCTGATGTGGTTTAGGTCTAAATCATTTCTAGGAATTATTACAATTGATTGAATCTAAACTCCAGGCAGTTTATGTTGATGTAGTATTTTCTATGCTGTATGTCAAGATATTATGACTTTCAACATTTGCATGCTTGTGCTGAACATATCATTCCTATTACAGTTAGAGCTGATCATATCAAAAAGCAATTCAAAACTTCCAACAAACAGTGCTTGAGGAAATAAGTGGTGTATTCAAATTTATGGGTACAGAATGCTAAAGCTCTAAGTGTAAAGAAGAAAGATCATCAATATTCAACAATTACACCTGGAGAAAATCGCTACAAGCAAGACATGGGCTCCCTGAATTGTCTTAATTCCTGAGTGAAACAATAATTTTACTCTATTTTGTGTTGGTTTAATGATATTGGCAAACACAAGAAGAGATTTCAAAGGCATTTTTAAGTTTCACTTGCTGAAAATATTGCTAGTTTGTCTAATGATTGTCTTAAACTTCTGTATCAGAGAAATTATAGGAATTATGCAACACTAGAAAATTAGTCAAAAATTATTACCAGAGTATAATAAAACATGTACAGATAATGTAGTCCTCCTTGTAGATTCATCGAGAAAGCTGAAGAGATTTCTGCAAAGCTATTAAGAATAGCTTTCATCTATTGACAACTCAGACAATCATGCAAAAAAGGCACTTTTTCTCCTGCAGCTCATAAGCTCACCATTCTTCTTCACTGAGCAAACAATTCCTGTTGCTATTAATTTCTCCAGGGACAATGTTTGGAAGTATTTAATGTAAAATTAGCATTCTTTTTACCTCAGGAGTGCCTACATCTTTCATAATTTATGATGGCAGCTTATTTCTTTGGACATTATTGCAAATAACCTCAACATTTTAAAAGAATAATATTTTTAATCTTTACATTCATTATTGCTTGTTACACTTGTAAATAACTAACTTTCTATGTAGTTAAGAGACCTAATAAAAAACAAATGCAAAATTGCTTTAGTTCAGTTCCTTAAGCAATGGCCATTTCCTTCTTGAACAGATGACGGTCTGTGTAAACACTTTGTGTCTTCAATAATGAAGAAATCTGGCTGCCCCTTGCAATTGTCGCAAACCCATTTTTGGAAAAACAAAATCAAAACCAAGAACACCTCAAACACACAAACAAACAAACAAACAAAAGAACAATGAAACAGTAATTCTATTCAGTAAGCAATTATCACTCTGCTGTAGTCTGGTATTGTTTGTCTTATGGACGTACTTTCTCTCCCAAGATTAGGACACACACTGGGCTAGAAGCACATTGTAGAAGCACCCAAAGCAGGATCTGGGTACATTTCATTCCAAAGGAATGAAAAATGTCAAGGAGCTGTATTAGCTAACCTTTCTAATCAGACAACAAGAATGCTGCATGCTTTAATCATACATATACTTTTGCTTTACAATTTCTGGTTAGATATTCAATATCTTCTAATATGGCCAACAGGTTCTTCTATATTTTATACAGAAATACGTACGCTGAATCATTAAGCAAGGAAAGTTTTACTGAATTAAAGAACAAGCCAGACAAATGCAGAAGGTATCACCTGCACTGAAAAGGGACGAGGCAGTTCGTTATTTACTGCATAGTGTTAAATCTATGTCCTGAATAAGACAGAGGCAAACAACCCTTGGGCTCAGCCTGACTGGAACTTTTGAAGTAGTTCCAGTAGACTGGCTAAAAGAAACCAAAATGCTTCACAAAAAGAGATATTCTTTTTGTGATAAACTCAAAGATGTATGGTAGACAAAGAGTTATTGAGAGCGTGTTAGGAAAGCATATACTGTAGGTGGGCTAAATGCAGGGAAAGAAAAACCTTGAGGTTAAATCAACTAGATGCAGCTTTCTTTTGCTCATTCATAAGTGTCTTTTATAAATATCATATTTTATAAATATCATATCATCACTATCTATTTTTAATGTTGATGTCACATACTTCTGAAGTTTATGTGTTATTTTAATTTAGTTAGTTGTGATTTCAAAACAACAACATAATTAATTACCTTTCCGAGGACACAGCTATTCATATAACCCAGACATTAAGACACTCGTCTCCCCAAAATGTTCTTTGTTGCAGACTATCCAAAGCAAAACAGGAAATGCCTTGAGCAGCCAATAGCACAAGAACAGCAGAAAAATTATGACCAGTAGAGATCCTAGCTTACAGCAAAGCTATGAGAGCAGACACACAGTTCACGTGTCCTCAGGGAGCATGCAGCAACAATAAAAGGCAAACTTGCCCTGGAGAACTTCAGTGGATCAGGCAAACTAAGAGCTGGAGAAAGGAATGATAACCTGCAACTTGAAAATTGTACAAATTAGTGTAATTGGAAGCTATATTTGCCCAGACTTCGTAGATGTCCAGCGTAAGATCTATCCAGAATGCTGATGTACCAGTTCCCAGCGTGTTCACTGTAGTACACAGGTAATTGGTGAAGCACCCACCCAAGAGGCCTGGCTCACTCAGGGAATGGTGAAGGTTAAATGTCAAAGATGTCATCAAAAGTTAAGAGAAAGAGAAAATTATTTGCCTTTTTTGCTGTGGCAAATTCAAGAGAAAATAGAGATGGACATTTCGATTTAATGTTACCGTCATTTACATTTTCTCAAACATAATAGGCTGTGATACTATGATATCATTCATTCAAAGAGAAGACAAAAAAAAACAAAACCAAAAAACAAAACATTTGGGATCATCAGTTTATAACACAAGAAAAGGAACTGGTAATAAAAGAAAATCTATTAAATTACAAATATTCAATGTACATTCCTTATATTTATTTGCAGAAATACGATTACCTCAATTTTGGTTAAGAGATCCTGCAGTTCCCCAGATTCATTCATTAGTAAAATTTTCTCAGCACCCTATTAGTAAGAAGAAGAAGACAAAAAGGTCAGCCAATTTAGCATGAAAAACAGACACTTTTACAAGATTTGGTCTTGAAAATGTAAACAGGCTGAGGTCAAATTTGTCTCACATTAAGTATTTTGTCATTAGGTCAATCTTATGAAAACTAGGAGAGGAGAATCTAATCACGGTTCTGATTATAGTGCCTGAAGTTCATTGCCAGGTGTCATATTGCAACACCTTTTTCTAAAAGGTGACAAAGTTTGGGAATTCTGTTTGTGTTCCTGTTATTTTACAGGATATGTTTCTTGACAGAATAAAAAATATGTCTAGTTACTATGTTGAAAATTACAATTATATAAATATACAACACATCAGAGAATGCAGCAAAATGAGAGGAGGAAATTGTATTTCAAATATCCTGGCAGTTGAGCGTTGAATTAAGACATAATATGCCTAATGTATAACACAAAGAGAAAAAGGGTAATGAAAATACTGTAACACCATTAAAGTCAGACACAACAATGAATAACAATAATTTAGTCTGAGTACATAAGGATTCCGAGGGGTTCTCTGATCTGAACCAAGGCAGCTACAGAAGTAGGTTATCTTTTTTTCTCCTGAAAGTAAATGCTAAGAGATTATTGAAGACAAAATTAAAGTGTCAAAAATGATATAAAACTATTTTTCCCCTTTCTGGGGAACACAGAAAGGGCCACATTTGAATGCTTACACTTCACTTCTATAATCAAATTCACTGAATACTAAATATTGCCAAATACTTACAGATACTTTTAATCAGTTGATCACAATAAACCAACAAAAGGTGAAGAAACTGAGGCACAGATGGAGGGAACTGCACAGTCCTTACCCACTGGTAAGGGCGATTGGCCCCAAATGTTGTGTTCATGCCATTGTGCTGCCTTAGTTTGCTAGTCTCTGCATGCCCAGGTTGTTCATCTTTGGATTTGTTTCCAGCATGAGCTGGGAGGTGGGCTGGGGTGCTGCCGCAGGGCTGAGGGATGCTGATACACAGCTGAGATGCAGTGGGATGCTGACACACGTCTTGGACGTGCCGTTACTTTGAGCTGCCCATAGTCAGCTGAAGGGGTTCTCAGTCCCAGCTCCCCACCAGCACCACCCTCCCTGTTACTGGGAGATACAGGAAAGACTGCTGGGAAACAGGGAGCACATATGCATCACTAATGTACATGTTAACGTCCAGCCATCCACAGTGCCCTTCTGGGAACTGCAGAGACTACAAGTATGTAGCCCAAAAGCCAACTAAGGGTCACCAAAACATTGCAAAGGATTTTGTATGATGCCCTACCAAGGTTAGTTCCCTGTAGAAAGTCTTTTTGGTCTGGCTTTGCACAAAAAAAAGAAGCACATTTGATTCCGTGTTTGATAACATACATTTCAGTTAAAAACCAAAATAACTAATATTTTAGTGGTGTGTGTACCACTTTTCCCATGAATGCTGCTCTTGCAGTTGCTACACTTTCAAAGAGGATTTTATTTTTTTAAATAATTATCTTCAAGGTAATTAGTTGTGGTTAATTAGTCACAGAAGATGACAGGAGACAGAGCAGCTAGCCTTACTTGTGCTGACTCTCCTATTGAAATCTGCTATAGATCATGGGCACAGAGTGTACCAGCTTTGACATATGCATTAGGTTCTTTGTGTCCCCAGCAGAGCAGCTTTTAGCAATCTGTTGGCCCCTTTCATGCTTGCCCTCTAATCTTTCTCTGCTCTCACACAGAACAGGCAATGGGAGTGATTGGCACAAAAAAGAGAAGGTTCGCCAAGTCGGCCCACAGAGTATTAGCTCTGGGCCTAAATACACTGCAGCAGCTTAAGACAAAGCTTGTGCTGCCTGTCTGATGCAGAGACATTAAGGATTTGCAGCTTTATTGATGTAATTGCAGCACTGCAAATTCCTTAATCTAGACAAGCCCCCATTTTCCCCTGTTTAGGAAAGGGTCTCTTCTCTGTGGAAACAGTTGGCAAAAGTATTCTTGTGACTTCTGCTCTGTGTTACAGTGATGCTGTATGATAATGCTGACTGGCTTTTGTAGCAGTACAATTGAAAGTTCGAGAAGTTTCCCATTATAGAGTCATATTTTAAAGGATTTATATTTCAGATGACATTCAGTCAGACAGCTGTGTTACTTTCAAAATGGAAAGCCTCATTACTACTGTTTTAAAATTAAAAACCAAACATCCAAATGGCTATCAACGTTTTCAAGTGTTTCAGCATGTCTTTTCTGATTAACTACTGCCTCCAGAGAAATTTGAATAAAAGATCCTTTACAGAGGTTAACCTTCCCTTTGGATCTGTGAATCTTAACACATAAAGTCTCTAATTAACAGAGTAATTAAAGCAGCTGTTAAATAAGTCCAATAGCTGTTTTCTGACCAGAAAGTAATGCTTTTCTTTTTCTTGCTAGATTGTACTGAGACCACAATTGCCCACAAAGAAATGTGAAACATTAAAGACTCACATAAGGGACTGTGGCCATAAAGTTTAGAGAAGCAGCAGGGAGAAGTGAGTTTTCAGTTTTGTTAAACAGTTAAATTTCAAAGTACCAGCCTGTGAATCCTAACTTTGGTAGCTCCTTACCATGGTGGTGGAGGGAAAGGAACAACTGGCCACCGCCAGCTGACCACAACCAACTGAACACCAGAAAACTACACCGCTGACTGGCTGCTGGGACAACTGTATGCCAATCGACAGGTGATGCTCGTTCAGCACCGTGAGCAGAATGTTGAGGAGCAGGCACCTCTGCTCATGGTGCTCTGGCTTTTGCAAGGAAACTGTGTAGGGGAATTCAAGCTTATGAGTCACACAATTTGTAATATGGAAAATTAACGATGAGATACAGGCAGCTCAATCAAATGTGAAATATTTTCTAAAAGTAATGTTAAAAAAATGCTGTTAAAAAAATCAAAACACAGATTTAAAAGTTATGTTAAACAAATGCAATTAAAATCCATTCAAAAACATTTTCTAAAAGTTACATTGAACACAGTTTTGAGAAGTGATGTTCAGGACTGCCACCTAAAATGACCTGTCTGGAATATGTTTGTTTGTGTTGCCTTTATCTCATCATTAATTCTCATTTCTCATATTTGACAGAGAAAAATTAGCACAGCACTGCAATATCTCTCCTGTGGACTCTCTCATTTGCTGTGCAGATAAGTCACTTTCCTCATCTCCTTAAAAACAAACTTTTGCTAAGTTTACAGGAGAGATTTATTACAGCTGGGAAAATGAGATAGGAAACTATTTCTTCAGAAAAAAGAATTAAATTCACATATGTGAAAAAGATTCAAATACATTTATATGGTAGGTAAATACTGAATTCAGTCACATATTGAAAATGAAAAATAAAATAAATGCATTTTAAAACTATTATGAGATGAGATGAGATAATACATTTACTAAAGATGACTCTGTTTGTCTTTTTTAATGTGCATCCCTTCCCAGCAGAGTGGATCTTTACATAACATAAACCTCTAACAGTCCTGAGTGTTGTTGTAAAAGAGTCAATGAATGTTCCTTATTTATTTATTTATTTGTTTTTCTGTGTTGCTTTCTGGTTTTTGAAAGTGATTTTTTATTCTGCTTTGGTATCCCAGCAGATGGCATAATTCCATCTCAGATGGAGATGGCCTCAGCTGAGAAGGAGGGATAAGGTTGGCTGGTAAAGAGCATGCTGCAGAAAGAATCTGCAGTCTCCTGACAGACTGATATTTAGACAGTGTGTGTCAAGAAACACAATGATTCAATCTTGAAGAAATTAGATTAAACGACCTGCTGTACTGCAGCATGCAGGACTTTGCTTGACAGGGGTTAAATATGATTTTTCTACTGCTTCTATCCAAGTCGCTGGTTTGTTTTGTTCCTCCTGTGCAGGCAGTGATAAATTCTCTGAAGATTTATCCACACAACCTGCAGTGCTATAACAATCTTATCCTGCTTCTTAACAGCTGGGATATCGTATACTCTTATCAGATGCACATATGCTGTGTTCTGCTGCTTTTGTTACATGTACCTCATTAAAAATAATCTTGTTCCCTTTCAAAACTGTTCATATTTTAATTAGAGGTTGAGGTTTTTTCTCCTCATGACTCACTGAAAGGTGCCTCAATATAGATTCTCTTTTGTATTGCTACATGCAATCTCCTTCAGGGAGGGATTTGCCAGGAAATAAATATTCAAAATTTTAAAAAGAGAGACAGAGAGAGAGAAAGAGAAAATATTGCATGATTAATTTACTGGCACACCAGGCTTCTGGATTTCTGTGTTGAATTTGCATATCAGAAGATAATTATCATAAAAAGCATTATAGAAATATCCACTGTTACCAATGAGACCAAATTCTGTAATTAGTTAATTTTGATGACACACAAGCCCTGAACAGGTTCCAGACAACTTACTGCCTTTGGAACCGCCGATACATTGCCTCCTTAAGGTGCCACATCCACCACTGACATAGCTGGGAGGCTATTACCTGCTTCCAGACCTTCTCGGTACACAAAATGTCTCCCCCTTATTTCTCTTCCTAAATGAATGAATGTCAACCTCCCTTATGAAGCCATATTAAGAAACGAAAACTGCAATAAAATGATGGGGTTTTGCTACATTTACTGTACAAACTGTGTGGACACAAGTCCCTTGCCAGTGTGAGCAAGACATTCACCCTAGGGCTGTCCCTTCCCACTACCCTGCCAGCCCTGCTGCTGTTAGCTCTGCTCACATTCGATTTGGTTTTCCCATCCTGGTTCATCTCAACTAAAGCACATTAGAGAGCACTGCTGTAGCAACAGATCCCAAGCAGAAGTGCTCCCTACTATGATGATAACAAGTGGGGAGCAGTGGAGGTCAGAAACCTTGTCTGTGAGCAGAAGAGAGGGTACCCACCTTGGCAGAGCAAAGGGCTGCCACCATCTGGGCCGGCCATGGCAGTCCCCTTGAGCAGAGCAGTTGTGTCCTGGACCACTCCCTGCTTGCAAAGCATATTCTCCACAAATAACAGTGCCATTACATGGAATAACTTTAATCCTCTCCTGGAGCTAAAGTCTACTCCATTTAACCACAATGTGCCTCACCAATTTAATCAGAAGAAGAAGAAAGAAAACACCCTCCAAGCCTGATTTTATTGGGTTTTGCAGATCAATACTTTTTTTTCTTGTGTTAAACAATGTGAATGGAGTTGCCATGATGTAATAAATGTCTGTAGATCAGAACACCAAATTCTTTCTTATTATTTTACCTCCAGGGGTTAAAACCTGCTGAGCACCTGTCAGCAGGTAGTTTGACAGCTAGATTCATCTCTCCCGCAGACAGCTAGCTTCATATTTTACTTGCCTTCCTTGCTATTCCTCACCAAAATATCTCATACAGTACTCAGATAGTTTTAATGAGATCGTATTGCTGTTACATTGTTGCTCCTCTGTTAAAAGTCGTTTCCCATAATCTTATAAAAAAATAAACAAAACAGCATTGAAGTAATGGGTCATCCATCACACCAACATGAGCAGAGCTGAGCAAATAATTTATTCATTCCACTTCAGTATTTTAGCCAAATTCTTTTGACAAATTGATCACACAAGGACTGAGATTTTCTTGAACTTGGTGGTAATTGACTACTTTTATTTTTAACATGATAATTAGGTGAGCAAATCTTATTTTGAATATTGTTGAATTTTAAACTGCTTTTGAATGAAGCATTCTGTTCCTGGCTGGCTGGAGAACTCAGGCTTTTGATAAAAGCATTCTGTGCTAGGAAGTGAAATTCACTGTCTGGTAATGTTCTGCACATAAGCAATTTTGCAGTTGGTGCATTGGTCTGGAGAGTCCTGTGCCAGCAAATGCATTTTTTAAGAGTGCTTGGGGAAGTCCACCTTGAGCAGAGCACACCGAGAGCTAGGAAAGGGTTGGGGAGAAACGGGAGAAAGGGTATTTGAGTGTTTATACAGGCCCAATATCAATTATGCCCTGATTGTTGATTACATTTTATTTCATTACTTAGATCTTTTGTGAAAATGAAAGTGTTAAGCAATACAAACACAGTAATCCTGCTGCGCTTAAATATAGTTTGCCCTTACAAATCACAGTCTCATTGTTGGTGCTAATTTCTAGTTCTTTACTGCTCAAGACAAATACCTTCTCTGGGGTCTCAAGCTGTTTTCTTTGTGCCACTTTCCAGAATATTTTTCTTTTAAACTCTGATTTTTTCAGTTTCTGAGAAATATATTTTGAAAGTACAGACTGTCCTCAATGAAAAGGTGATTTCAGGTATCAACAGGCTTTTAAATTCAGAGTACCAGAGTACAAATTCAGATTATAGTTTTCCATTTGGAGTTTATGTCTTGCAACAGGGCAGAGTTGGGCTGTTTTTCTCTCTCTTTCACTGCTAGACTTTTCTAAAATTAGGTATTAACCAATTCTGTACCTTAAACAATATTCAGTTGATTGCAGATGCCTGATACAGACAACACCACACAAAATCCAATGCATGTTTAAGGTCTGACACACCCCCAGGTGTTAGTTTCATATTTAATACAGATACTACTAAATGACAGGTTTATGCTATGTGTGTTCATCTTCCAGGGTCAATCAAACACACAGGTTCCCATGTGGAAAAAAAAAACAAACAAAAACTAAAAAACATTTCTCTAGATTTTCATGGGTTCAACTACAAAAATATGCTATTTTTTAAGAAACGTGGAATAGCTTAGATTGTATTACTGCATCTTATTCCCCTCTTGAGAGCCTCTCCCCAGTTAGCTTTTGCATTTTCAGATCAAACCTATCACATACCACAAGGGGATGTCTGTCTTTGATTGTTCCTGTTATTCCAGCATTGCAAACAATTTTCTAAAAACCCTGTTTTCATTCATCATGATTTTCATCTGTTCTTCCAGACTGCAGAATAAAACATAGGCTCGTGCTTTACTTACCCCAAGATAATGGCCATCGATAAACACAACAGGGAGTGAGGGAAGTTCACAGACCCTCCTGCATCTTTCATCTAGTTCTTTTCCATAATCGCTGTTCAAAGCAATGTTTTTTTCTTCAAATTTAACTCTGTGGTTTTGAAAGATCTTTCTAACCAGTTCGCATCTTTCAAAAGTGGTTCTCACCACACGAAGGCTGGTAGTATAAATTACTATACGGCCAAATTCTAGCACTGTTGATACCTGAAAAAAAAAAAAGTTCCAGTTACATTTTATCCTATACACAGTCATCCTTTCTTCCCAACCAGTAAAATATAATGCTGTGAGCTAATCCCCTCTCATCTATTAAAGCACAAATTCTTCAAAGCTGCAATAGTAATGTGGACATAGGAGTCCCCTGACCATGATGTTTTTAGAGATGTCAGATTCTGTTCAACAGTGACTCACGCTTGCACAAACACAGTTTGGTAGTACCCAGACTAAGTTTAAACTTGCTAGCTCAGGTGCTGTTGACAGCCTCCTTTAAGGACAAGAGCCTGAGCTAAACTGCATCATGTCCATGAGTCAGCATTAACTTAGAATACTTTAGGTGTCTCCATGCTGAACTGGATTAAGACTGCAGAGAGGACAAATGTATCTCTAATTTTTGGTGGGGACCTGTGTCAATAATAAAAACAATAAAAAAGTATGTTTTGTATGTATTCAGTGCCTGATTTACAGTCCACTGTTGCTGGGAGAGGCAGTTCCCTTGGCTGTAATAAATTTCATACTGCAATTCAGAATTTACATTTTACCCTACTTCTTTTACTGTGTTCAATTTTGGGCTCCTCACTTAAAAAAAGACATTGAGGTGCTGGAGTGTGTCCAGAGAATGGCAACAAAGCTGGTGAAGGGACAAAAAAATATGTCTTATGGGGAACGACTGAGGGACCTGGGGTTGTTCAGTCTGGAGAAGTGGAGGCTCAGGGGGGACCTCCTTGCTCTCTACAACTCCCTGAAAGGAGGTTGTAGTGAGGCGGGGGTCGGTCTCTTCTGCTATGCCCATAGTGAAAGGATGAGAGGAAATGGCTTTAAATTGCAGCAGGGGAGATTCAGGTTGAACATTAGTAAATACTTTTCACTCTGAGCGTGATTTGGTATTGGAATAAGTTGCCCAGGGAGGTGGTGGAGTCACCATCCCTGAAGGTGTTCAAGAGGCATCTGGATGTGGCACTGGGTGATATGGGTTAGTGGTGATGTAGGCAGGTGGTTGGACTGGATGATCTTGAAGGTCTCTTCCAACCTTCATGATTCTGTGATTCTATGATTCAAATGTAAAAGTTTGTGCCACATCTTTCCTTTCTGGAATGGAAACAGTTATAGAAGGTAAGTATTGCGGGCATTAGTTTGTCCAAGAGAGCTGTAGTTTTTCAAAAATCCTGACAGCCACTGCTTTAAACAACCATATTATGTTCAGATAAACAGCTAAAATCTCTGCTTTTTTAGAAGGTGCTGAGGCATTTCCAAGATTTTTTAATTATCTGTTATATTCAGCAAATTATATTGAATCACTTCAGCAGTATTCCAGGAGTAAAATGCCAAGTTAGAAAATAAAAGGCATATATATCTGTAATGCTCTATAGTAATCTATGGAAAATTAACCATGATGGGAAAATACATGATTTTTTAACTATGTCATGCAATAACTGTAAGATAAAGTTGTAAAGTTGGGTAGATGCCACTGCAGATTTTGTCAAGTAACAAAGTCATGATTTATCTTCCTGTGTAATTGCAAAAAATAGTCATTGCAAAAAACATATTCTGCTGAGAAAGGTGTCTACTAGGTTCTGCATATGTAGAAGAGTTCTTGGGAAAAATACATGTATTTTACAGATCACTTATAGAACATTGGAAGTGTAATTGCAAACATATGCAATTTATCAGCTGTCTGTCTCCCATTCTTTGAAGAAAGCATGTTGTCATAGGTCAGTATTTATTTCTCTTTGAATGGATGTCAGAAATTCAATTTAAGGAACAAATGTTATAAAAAGTGGGCTACTACTCTCTAGCCTGCTCTCTAGGTTGAAAATCTGTTACAACGCTACTGCTTCATTGACTCTTCTCCAGCATATTTTCACACATTCCAAGTGAGAGAATTAGATTGTCCTCTATTTATAAGACAAGTATTCTACATAAACACAGACAAATATTTTAGTAACCATGCATGGGTTGCTGGAAGGAAGAGGAGTTAGTAACCAAAGGATTTCTTAAAATTTTCTTTCAAAAAATAATTTCATGTACTCATTGTTTTCTCCTCTTTGGAGTGAAAATACATTTTGAAGTGGAAAACTATTCAACAGCATGGAAATTCTTGTTCCTTCGTAGCTTCAATCTCTAATGCTCTTTGTTCCCAGACACCAGCAGCTGGCAGCATAGATACAGGCAGTCATTATCTAGTGAAGCATCAGGACTGTGGTGTCCCTACAGTATACAAATAAGCAGCTGAAGACATGGAAAAATGGAAAGTTGTAAAGTGATCTGGAAAGATATCAAGTGGAAGGTGTGTACGCAGAGTCACTTTTATGTTTATTTCTTTATTTTTTCCTACTTTGGTAATGAAGAAATACCTTTTTTTGCCCTGCATAGAAGTAGCAAGAGCATTGACTAAATAATTCTTTAGAAAAATTTTCGTAAATATCTCATATTCTGTGCTAGAAATACACAGAACTTGTCCTTAGTATGACTTCATCATACCAGGCACAATCTTTCCCGTGAACCACACTGATAGTTAAAAATAGGAGACAAGATAGAGATTTACATAGTTTTGCATAATGAGAATCTATGCTAATTCCTATTTCGCTATCCAATTTGATGGCTACAACCTGCAATATTTAGTGACTAGAATACACTCTTGAAGTAAATCAGTAGAATAACGTTTGAACACTGTGCTTTCCCTCCTAGGTTGCAACTGTAGCAAAAAAAAATTTAAAAAAAATTTAAAAAAATAAAAAAATAAATTACAATCAATGTAAATAAATTAATAGAAAGGCATTTTAGAAAGTTAACTTTTACAATTTTGCATAAGAAACTTCAGTTAGAATCATTATGTATAACTCACAAATGCACATAAAATTTTAGAGTAAGTTAAAGAGAAGGTAATTCCACCATTAATGGGTATGACAAAACTTTACTCCAGCTGTGGAAGTTGGACAGATGAACAAACCAAAAGATTTGAAGCAACTTACGTTGACCACTTTCTCACACTTCCTGTAAGTGGGATTCTCGTGGGAACCTAAATCTTATGAAAATCATTTGGCCTGAGCTGACAACTTTTGTGTCCAATTCAGAAAACCCCATGCATGCAGGCCAAGAGTGTGCTTCAAAGAAGGTGTCCATGTAGAAAGATCATCAAGGAAGGGTAAGGTTTCAGAGGGAAATTAAGTTGCTTTAGTCATGATCCTCTATGTCATTTACAGGTTTTAGTTTAACAGCACAGTGCTATCCTTTCCCAAAGGGTCCAAAGACAGAATCTGTTTTACTGCATCAGCCTGAAGAGCTTGCATTTTGCTTGGGAACTTCAAACGGGCAGTATCAGCAGAAGCATGAGCTGCATCTATCCCTTTATGTCACAGAGACAACTCCCAGTGACAAGAACAGCTGCCCTTTTGTTCTCAACCTAGAGAGAAAAAGCAATTGTTGCACCCAATCAATCCTGTTCATGGTTGAACATGAGAAAACCAAAAGATCACCTTATTTTGCACCTGACAGTCTTTTCCCAGACTTCTCTACCAGGCTGATCGGGGCTTTTACACATGAGGAGTTAGTTACACTTTGGTGCACAACTAGGGAAAACCTATCCCTCTGCCACCCCACTGGCATCCAACTGACATGGATGCAAATAAATGTAATCATTAAGTGAGCAGGTTTTCTGCAAACAGCATGAGGGATGCCATCCCATGAGGCTAAATGTGTGAGCTTAGCATCAAGAGAGAGCACAGAACAGAGGAAGAAATAGCTGGTGAAGAAGAGAAGGCTTAATAAAGCAAGTGTATAAGCAACAAAACAGAGGGATGCAGGGGACTGAAAAAGGGCTGAAAAGACAGAAATAATCAAAAATAGATAATAAACCAAAAATTAAAATGTCAGGATACTGTCGAAGAAAGAGTAATGCAAATTAAATGTGGAAAAAAAAACCATGAAAAATACGACAACAAAGAGACAGTGAAACAAACCAAAATAAATGGTGAAACAGGGAGAAAGTCACTGAACTATGACATCCTGAACTGTTTTAAAAAGAAATCCTGGAAATCAATGTAAGTGTACAGCAACAACTATATCACAAAATATCTGAATCTGCAAGTAGTTTCAATATTTTGGGGTATTTTTTTAGAACTTTATATATTACCAGAGCTGCAAAAATATGAAATATTTTGGAATCATACTCCTGAAATATGTGTTTGAGAATTTACCTTTTCTGTATAACAGCCGACATGACAATAATAACAGACTTCTCAGTAGCTCTGAAAATATTGTGTAACAGTGAGGTGTTTCCATGGTGCTTCTGAAAACCAGTTAAATATGTATGCCGTAAAACTCCCACAGACGTCTCTGGGTTCAGACATTCCCCACTGTATCTTATCCCTAACTTCTAGATCCAGCTGCAACTGAAGTAGCAGCAAAAATAGTCCATGTTTCTCTACTGGTCCCATAGGTATCCTGTCCCTGATCAGTCCCTCTAGTCTCAGCAGATATCACTCGCTCTTCTATTTATGAGGGGAATTTATAAAATGAGCTACTGAACAATATTAAATTATTTCTTCTGTATATTTGTCATGAATTGTTTTCCCAAAGCTATAGCTTTTCTTTAATATCTTCTATGACATTTTTATGTCTGCCTTGCTGTCTTTGTGTGGCTCTCTACAGGCCAAAACTCATAATGTGGAAATTTTTGCAGCGCAGCTGAGAGCAGGTCCATGACAATGCATTTCTGCTTGTGGTGTAAGAACCACTGCTGGACCTTGGGGTATAAAGTGACTGCTCATAAAACAATGGTAACATTTTCTTTTTGAGAACCTCTGTGTATGACCATCTCTGCAAGCAAATAAACAGACAAGTCCAGCAATAAGAGCAATAATTCATGTTGTTAACCTCACTTCTATTTGATTGCAAATAAAAGCAATGACAACAATACAAAAGTAGACATAGAATTTTTTTTAATCCTCCCTCTGAATAGAAGGTATAAACATGGCATTTAAGATCATTGGTGTGAAAAGTGTAGCTATTTACATTCAAATCTATATATAATTTATTTCAAGGATGGCATCACCCTCAAATTTACACTTAGTTCTTTTAAACTATTTATCTTTTTCTTATACTTGTTTCCAATAAAAAATAAAAAAATAAACAAAACAAACCAAAACCTAGCTTTATTTTTTACATTATATTAGCAACTGTATTCTAGCAAAAGTAGAACATTTTCCTGCTAAGATTAATGTGCCGGTATAAAACTTTGGCAAAAGCTGAAATTCTAATGCCAACCTTTATCGGGTATGAAAGTTCTAAAGGTTTTTACTATGTTTGGATATAACATTCAACTAATGTTATTCATGCCGTAGTGAATTACTTCTGTGACCTAAATCAATGGCTGATATGCCCTTCTCTGTCTCAGAATATCATCTTTCAACATCTCAGAGTGTGCTACTGAAATATGCACCCCTTGGCTTTGCAATTAGATACTGTCAGACTGGCAGAAGTATCTGCTGTCCACTTAGCTGAGGCAGGAATCTAGAGTGCATTACAAACCCTGCACCACAGATGCTTCAGTGAGTAAATGCATCATTCATGATCAAAAGAATGTTAAATGAGACAAAATTATTCTATATATATGTATGAATGTATGCATATATGTGCATTCACTTATATTTTTATGTATGCTTGCATGTCTAGAAGCTGTAAATTAAGCTGCTTACTTCATAAATGGTATTACATAGCTAACAGCTTGAATTAGTATCAATAACTGAGTGGCAAGAAGAAACACCCCCAGGGACAGTGACTCCACCACCTCCCTGGGCAGCCTATTCCAGTGTCTAACCACCCTCTCAGTAAAGAACTTCTTCCTAATATCCAACCTAAACTTCCCCTGACGTAACTTGAGGCCATTTCCTCTCGTCCTGTCATTAGCAATTCGGGAGAAGAGACCAACACCAGCCTCACTACAACCTCCCTTTATGTAGCTGTAGAGGGCAGTAAGGTCTCCTCTCAGTCTCCTCTTCTCCAGGCTCAATAACCCCAGTTCCCTCAGCCGCTCTCCATAAGGCTTGTTTTCCAGACCTCTCACCAGCCTCGCTGCCCTTCTCTGGACTCGCTCCAGCACCTCAATGTCCTTCCCATCCTGCCGTGCCCAGAACTGGACGCAGCACTCAAGGTGTGGTCTCACGAGTGCCGAGTACAGGGGCATGATCACCTCCCTACTCCTGCTGGTTACACCGTTTCTGATACAGGCNAGCACTTACCCTTGTTAAACCTCATGCAATTGGCCTCAGCCCATCTCTCCAGCCTGTCCAAATCCCGCTGCAGAGCCTCCCTACCCTCAGGCAGATCGACACTCCCACTCAATTTCGTGTCATCTGCAAATTTACTGAGGGTGCATTCGATCCCTCATCCAGGTCATCGATAAAGACATTAAACAAGACTGGCCCCAAGACCGAGCCCTGAGGGACACCGCTTGTGACCGGTCTCCATCTGGATTTAACTCCATTCACCACCACTCTCTGGGCTCAGCCATCCAGCCAGTTTTTAACCCAGCAAAGAGTCCACCTGTCTAGACCATGAGCCGCCAGCTTCTGCAGCAGAATGCTGTGGGAAACAGTGTCAAATGCCTTCCTGAAATCCAGGAAGACAACATCCACCACTTGGTGGATTGGAAAGCTTTTACTGGGTTATAAGGTTTAAAAAAAAATGTTTGCTAAAAGTAATGAATACTTTTTGAAAGATTATTTTAAAGTAGAAAGCTATCACCAAAATGTTTCAATTTTTTTCTACATGACACTTGCTCAGAATATACATGTTTTCCAAAACATATAGCATTTAATGAAAAGCATAATTTCATCATGTCACCGTTAAGATGAAATTCTGCAACATTCTTCGAATGAGATGGTTGGAGATTGAAGGTCTGTGTTCTAGTGAAAACTGTGATATTTGCTGTCACAACAACATAGTACTGGGCTAAGGGAGCTGTGAAGCAGTCCCTTCTGTCTCTCATTGTTGGTTACCTGCATAAAAAAAAAGGTTTAATGGCATTTTTCAGGAAGAATTTCTTCACTGGCCAGAAGACCTCTTCCAACAAGCAGACCTCATTGACCAAAGTAAAATGTTTTTCTTTAGAAACATAGAATCATTAAGGTTGGAAGAGAACTTCAAGATCATCCAGTCCAACCACCTACCTACATCACCACCAAACCATATCACCCAGCGCCACATCCAGATGCCTCTTGAACACCTCCAGGGATGGCAGCTCCACCACGTCCCTGCGCAACCTATTCCAATACCCATCACCCTTACTGTGAAAAAGTTTTTCCTAATGTCCAACCTGAATCTCCCCTGCTGCAATTTAAAGCCATTTCCTCTCATCCTTTCACTATGGGCATAGCAGAAGAGACCGACCCCCACCTCACTACAACCTCCTTTCAGGGAGTTGTAGAGAGTGAAAGAACTGTTTATGCATAGGGAAGGAATTGCAAGTGATCCCCAGCTGCAGCATTTCCACTTGGTACAAAATCACGCTCCCTTTCACTTCATTGTTTGCAGTTCCAGTCCTCCATGGGCTTTCACACAGAAAAGTACAGTGTGCACTTAAATTTAAATTTAAGCACTCTCTTGAGTGTTTTATTACTTTAAGGGTGTAGTCCTGTTTGCACTGTCTTCAAGGACCTGGCACTATAACAACGTTCAGGAAAATCCAGAACTTGAACTTTATTAAATTCAGAAAGCTATGCATTTTAGTAGAGCTCAGTAGAATAAAGACTAAATTTCTGCAATAACATAAGTCATATACTCAGTCCTCTTAAACACATCACTTAAAAACACTATACTTTTTCTTATCCAATTTTGGTAATTACAGGGGCCATAAACATAGGACGTGGAGTTTGTGATCCCCTGGGACAGTGGAATGATATCACCAGTTATCATCCTCATAACCATCAGCAGTCTGGGAAGGTCTATCAATACCAATTTACAAGAGAGGACATCAAGAGCTGCACTCGTAAACAAGGTAACCAAACTTTGGAACAATTCCAAATATAGATACTGGTTTTGCTTTCTTCAAGAAAGTGGTCAGGTCACTGTTTCTTTCAGCTTTTAAAACAACATAAATACTTGCATGCCTGTTGTCTTCCTGTATTCTGGCACTCATGTCCCCCACAAACAGCAGCCCTAGGAATATATACATTTCCAAAAGCTGACTACTCTGCCTGATTGAGTGTCCCAACACAGGTCATGAAACACCTCTTTTTCCTGATTCAGTTTCAGTTCTGAGGAGCTGGTCACAGTCAAAGAGAAGGGCTGTGATCCAGCAAGAACCTGAATTCTTTGATCTTCTGACTCCTGGGCGACTGTTGTCTCTCTCATCTATGCACCCACCACATGTTGCTGATTGTAAAATAGCACAGTTTTACCTCCTTAAGGTTGGCATCCTCAAAATAGTTCATCAACTGCAGTGTAAAAGAGACACAGGATTTCATTATACCTAAGACATTGGTATAGAGTATTTACATATGTCTGTAATACATTTGTACTTTTCAGGCTGTATATCAATTTTGGGATATCAGATAAAAACAACAAATGTAATAATAATATTGTGTTTGATATTTATATTGTTCTTTTCATCTTAAAAATCCAAAGCCATTTTATGCAAAAACATGGTGCTTTTATAACATCGCTATCAGCATTCAAATCACTTGACTGAGTAGTCAAAAAACAAAAGGAGGGCTTTCCATCCTCTAACACCATGTATATCTGTGCTGTGACCCTTTCTGTTCCTCAGACAATGCAATACAACATCATACCTTCTTTTCCACTACTGCAGGCTTTCCCACGTGTCTTCTGGCATAGACCAGTGTTCAGGGGATGTTAAAGTGTTTTCATTTCAAAGCAGAAAAATACTTACAATACCACAGCAAAGGAGTGCAGGGCATGACCCTGCCTCTCCCTGCTCTTTGTAACACTTCAGCTGTCAGCAGGTTCAAAAGGTACAAAGACTACAACTGAGCTCATGTCCCTATATCCTTATTACTGCTCATCCAGCACACAACCACACAACCAGGCTGCAGCCTGCTCTCAGGTGACTCGAGCTCAGATAAGAGAAACAGGTTATCTCCCTAGGGCTCATGGTCTCTGCTAGACCCTGATGCCTTCACTTGCATAGATTATTTAAAGTCAAAGTGCCTGCTACAGGTGTGACACTGGGGAAAAAAAGCAGCTCCTGTTCGACAAAGCACAGAGATGCTGTGGAGTCAGCCAGGACAACACTTCTTGCAGTGCTCAAATTATTTGAAAGAAGATCCATATCTCTCCATGCCTAATAAGATTTTATTTATCAAGTGTTGGAAAGTCTATCAGTATTTTCTTATTAGTTTATTTATGCTATTCAGCATATGACAAGAATAAATTAAAGCTTTGAAAATCAGAAGCAAAAGATAATCCTGTGAGTAATTCTAACCTAGTCTGCAATTCTCCCAGGAAGAAACAACACTGTGATATAATGCTTGTTTTCTCTTTTGTTTGCTCATTCCTTATTTCTCTCTCTTCACATTTACCAATTTAACATCTCCAAGAAATTCTTTCCAGAGAAAAAAAGAGAAAGAGTCTCTGGGAATACTCTTGGAAATGTTACACAAATTTGCAAGAAAGGAGAAGCATTTCTTTGTTGCTCAAGGACACTGCCCACTAAGACTGAAAGGGAAGAAGCAAGAGCTACTGAAAATAGTTTTATTCTCAGCAGTTTACATGAGGCATTAGAAGCTGTCTGAAAAAGGAGTGTCCAACGATCTCAGCACGTGTCATGTAGTTCTTTGAATTATTCCTATATTCAGCAGAAGAGGCCTGATGCCAGACAAATTGTCCTGAGGCTGTCTTGTAACTTCAATGAAGCTACCTGTTTGTGGTAGTCTGGCATATGGGGGATAGGTTGAGACTAAGAATCATAGAATCATAGAATTGCTTCAGTCAGAAAAGACCTTCAAGATCATCAAGTCCAACCATCAATCCAGGACTGCCAGTCTACCACTAAACCATATCCCCAAGGGCCACATCCAAACATTTTTTAACATCTTCAGGGATGGTGACTCTACCACTTCCCTGGACAGCCTGTTCCAATATCTGTCCACCCTTTCTGTAAAAAAATTTTTCCTAATATCCAGCCTGAACTTCCCCTGGTGCAACTTAAGGATATTCCCTCTTGTCCCATCGCTAGTCACTTGGGAGAAGAGACTGGCCACCCCTTCACTCTAACCTCTTCTCAGGTAGTTATAGAGAGCAATAAGGTCTCCCCTGAGCCTCCTCTTCTCCAGACTGAACAACCCCAGCTCGCTCAGCCACTCCCCACAAGACCTTTGCTCCAGGCCCTTCACCAGCTTAGTTGTCCTTCTCTGGACACCCTCCAGCACCTCAATGTCCTTGTAGTGAGGGACCCAGAACTGAACACAGTATTCCAGGTGCAGCCTAACTAGTGCTGGGTAGAGGGGGATTACTACTTCCCTAGTCCTGCTGGCCACACTATTTTTGATGCATGCCAGGATGCTGTTTGCCCTCTTGGCCACCTAGGCACACTGCTGGCTCTTGTTCAGCTGGCTGTCTACCAGCACCCTCAGATCCTTTTCTGCCAGGTAGCTCTCCAGCCATTCTTCCCCAAGCCTGTACCTTTGAATAGGGTTGTTGTGGCCCAGGTGCAGGATGTGGCACTTGCCCTTGTTGAATCTGATATAATTGGTCTCGGCCCATCACTGCAGCCTGTCCAGGTCCCTCTGTAGCACCTTCCTACCCTCAGGCAGATCAAGCCTTCCACCCAGCCTGGTGTCATCTGCAAATTTACTGATGGTGCATTCGATGCCTTCATCCAGATCATCAATAAAGATACTGAACAGAACTGGCCCCAGTACGGAGCCCTGGGGTACACTGCAGGTGACTGGTTGCCAACTGGATGTGACTCCATTTACTACCACCCTTTGTTCTCAGCCATCCAGACAGTTTTGGACTCAGCTAAGGGTACTCTCATCCAGGCCATGAGCAGCAAGTTTCTTCAGGAGTATGTTGTGGGAAACTGTATCAAAAGCTTTACTGAGGTCAAGATAGATGATGTCTACAGTCTTCCCCTCATCTACCAGACAAGTAACAGCTGAGTTGTTTACACTGGTTGAGTGTTTCCACCTTCTATATCTCATCTTTCTTTTTCTTTCCAAAGGAAATATAATGACTTAAAATAAGTGGTAGGGTATTTTCAATCCCTGAGGTATCTTATGCTGAATAGTCAGCACAGTAATTTCTAGCTGATAAAATGTAAGAATTTAGAGGATCAAACCACATCTTAGCAAAGTATTATCTCTCATATCCTTTTTTTTTTTGGAGTAGACAATTGCATGGAGAATAACAGAAGAAATTATTGCAGCAAGGAGTAATAATGGCCAAAATATTGTCCTAGAAAAAACAGATATCGCGAAAGTGCCAAAATGTGGTTTCCCTTTTTGAATCTCCATGCAAAGTCCTCAAACATAATCCTGGTACATTATAAAAAGCCTTCAAAACATACACTCTTCATCAAATACTGTTTATATATCTATTAAGGCAACTGCCTAAAATGTTGCTTATAAGTGAAATATAACTACAGTGTTAATTGACAAAACACTGTTACACTGTCCTTAAAATGCAGTTGAAAAATCTTTCTTAGATAATCCAGTGTTGGAAGTAAGAAAAAAATAATGGGTATTTCTTACTTAACTGACTTTATGTCTTTTCTTTCGCTATTTAAAAACCTTTCATTGTTGCACAAATCTCTGTAATTTAATTTGTTAACCTCCTCCTCTCCTCTCATCAGCCTTATGAAGACATCAAGAACAACACAATGTTAGAAAACACAAAGCAAATGGTAATAAAATGTTATAGCCAGACAAATGGTCCCACAAGTAGTCTTTTTTACAGTTGGTCTGTATAAACTTGGACGCAAATAACTTTGAAACTTCCAATATCAGTATAAAGAAAATCTTTATGACTCCATCCATATCAGAAAAATCTGACGCATAGTTTAGGAAAGTGTCTAGCCAGAGAAACTGATTTCAGAAAATTTTCAGCAACCAGTGCAATCATGATGCAAAAGTAATAGGCAATTATTTTTTAGGACAGAAGGATTCAGTTCTTTGGCAATTACAGCAGGAAATTCCCAGTGCAATTTTAAGACAGCAGTCAGGAAATATGTAAACCAGGTTTCAGCAAGATATATGATAGCTTTTCCCTTCATTTGAAAAGTGTGCTGTGGGATCTGACACCAAAATAGACAGTTGAAACCTGATAGACTATCTTTCAGCCTTATTATGGTGTCACCTACAACATATGACTCTGGAGCCAAATATTTCCTGGATTAAGCAGCACTCAAAATCAAGATTTGGGTGTTGTCCCATGGCTTTAGTTTCTTTGAGTATATCAATCATTGTAAACCATAGAAAGCATTACTCTAGATTACCCTTCAATTATTTTGACTAATGATACAGATACATTTGGAGTTTTTTAGCCAGTTCAAATTGATTAATGAAGATTCAGCCCTGTAAAAGTAAACATGATGGAGGGACTGCTGTGCCATTCACAAAGCATTGATTATATATAGTAAATGAAGCTGCAGTATTTCCTATAATACACTAAGAGAAAATATTTGTCACTAATAAGGTTGACTGGAAGTAAATTTCATAGAGTGATTTTCTAGCTCTTGGACCACAATTCCTTGAGCACACATCAGTAACAATCTAGCTGGATAAAGTTCCATGAGGGTTTTTCAGTGTATTCATTTTACCAAATACAGTGTTTGCTCATTGATGAGCAAAGTGGCCTCCAACCACACAGGCACTACACTTGCTGTTTCTGATATTGATCTTCATCTTCACTGAAAGCTTGATTGCTTCTCAGCCTTCAGTGGCAGGGCCATGGCACAATCTAATCTTATTCTTCCATCTGTTGGCTCAATAACTAAAGACAGATCTGAAGCAAAATGATCAGGAACAGGGACAGTAAAGAAAGTTAAAAATTGCTCTGAGGAGAGACCTTAGAGCTCATCAAATGGCCTGTTCATCTACTACCCTCCTCGTCCCTCAGCAATTCATTTCAGAGTAACAAATTTCCTATACAAGAGGAAAGGTGCTGGAATTACTTTACTTATAAGCACAGTATTTCCAAATGACTTTTTTGAGACAATGGACACTAACCTGTAAGACTTTCTATTTCCAGCAAAACAAACTCAGTTTTTCAGTGGAGAAATGCTTCTGTTTCAGTAGTTTCCACTTTTCATAGCTGTTTTACAGTATATTTAATATGAACATGCTTAATACCTACCTCAACCTCTAAAGAACACATCATGCAAACTTCAGCTAGCATTTATCCTACAATGAATGTTCTTTGGCAATGTGTCACTCTGTATTTTCTCTCTGTGTCTACACTATGTTGAAAGCCTGATTGTAGTGTGCTGTAACCTGGCATCCAACTAGGAAAACAATTGTTTTCTACAGGTGCAGTGTTAGCAGGATAGTTATAAGCCCATTTTACTAATGTTTGATTATCTGCTATGTTTTATAAATGGCTTTCAGCTGTACAATCTGAGTGATGCTATAAATAATTTCTCTTTGTTTGATGTAATTGCTGGATCAGGAAATTGAAACCTATACTTCTGCAAAATTGTGTTACAGGAGTTATAATCTCTCTGATTTGCTTCTTGAGTCTTTGGCTGCATAAAACAAATGTTAATTAGAAATGCATATTAAATTTTCATACAACTTCTCAATAAGTCTTTGCTAATCAGATACAGGTAAGGAGCTAAATTCAGGAAAATTCAATGGTAAAATCTGCAAAACATTACAAAACTTCAAATTCCCTTGTGGTCAGGACTGAAGTTCTGGTGGAAAATCATGCTAGATAAAATAAATTCTCCTCTACTTCACTCTCATGAGACCCTGCCTGGAGTAGTGTGTCCAGTTTTGGAGCCCCCAACAGAAGAAGGACATG
>VZRW01009126.1:166332-191622 GCA_013398125.1 Aegotheles bennettii
TCCTGATATTCACATGGAACCTCCTATGCTCCAGTTTGCATCCATTGCCCCTTGTCCTATCATTGATCATTACTGAAAAAAGCTTTGCTCCATCGTCCTGACACTCACCCTTTACATATTTGTAAACATGGATGAGGTCACCCCTCAGTCTCCTTTTCTCCAAGCTAAAGAGACCCAGCTCCCTCAGCCTTTCCTCATAAGGGAGATGTTCCACTATGATCAGAGGGCTGGAGCACCTCTGTTATAAGGACAGGCTGAGAGAGTTGGGGTTGCTCAGCCTGGAGAAAAGGAGACTGCAGGAAAGATGGAGAGGGACTTTTTGCAAGGGCATGGAGTGATAAGAAGAGGGGAAATGGTTTCAAACTGAAAGAAGGTAGATTTAGTTTATATATTAGGAAGAAATTCTTTCCTGTGAGGGTCGTGAGACACTGGCACAGGTGGCCCAGAGAAGTTGTGGCTGCCTCCTCCCTGGCAGTGTTCAAGGCCAGGCTGGATGGGGCTTTGAGCAATCTGGTGTAGTGGAAGATGTCCCTGCAGGGGGTTGGAACTAGATGATCTCTAAGGTCCCTTCCAATCCAAACCATTCTATGATTCTACAGAGTTAGTTCTTCTGTCTAAAACAAAGATAGGAAAAAAATTCACCATAGATGTGGTTAAAATATAGGTATATTTAAGATGTAATCAAAAAAATGAACAAAAGGATTATTCTTAATGTTTGTCACTAACAGGTGGTGTTGCAGTACAGTGTAAAATACAACATAAGTTCTCGCTGCCAAACTTTCTGAATTCAAGCTATAATTGAAAACTCATGTTTTCTTTGTCCTTTTTTCTTTCTCTTTACTTCAGAGAACTGACCAGATTGCACATTAATCTTCCCTTCCTCGCTAGTAAGCCTGATTGCTCTTCATCTCTCTTCCAGGACCAAAACAACCACTTTTCACCAGGCCTCCAGGAGACATTTGTACTTCCTCCAACACTGTCAGACTGCGGAAGTCTTTCTTCTTCTGCCTTTTGCTTACTGCTTTATTTTCTCAAGAGAGAGTACTTCACTGCCACACTTGACATTTCTGGAAGCTATCAAGGGACTGATTTAAATGCCACCCTTATCTTCTCATAAGATTTATGTAAGGTCAAAATTACAAGTCTGTGCTGCAGGCAGGCTGCAAGAATACCTGCGATCTGGAGATTTCCATGATGCCAGCTCAGAAATACCTTCTACTGTGGCTGAGGATATAATAAATTAGCCAAAATGAGACAGAAGCCCACCAGAGGATTCACACCACTAAGCACATAGACCTCTCCAAGTCAAACCCAGGAGCATTTGCAATGAACACAGTTTCCAGGTTTCTGGACATGTCATATTCACTGAAAATGTCGTATGTATCTTATCCTATATGAAGATCATCACCATGCATTCTCCTGGAGCACATATAATGCCACCATTTCAGATGAACGCTGTCTTTCTGGTACAAACCAGTGTCACAAGCTAAGCCAGGAAGAGACTGATCCAGAACCTTCAAACCTTCCCTCTCTGATGGGTTTGTTGAGGAATTCTGTGAATCCAAGTGAACACATTGATCTAATCATCTTAATAAAGACTGAAAATACAGAGTACTTAAAATCATTGCAGAGTATATCCACGGCCATCACTCCAGTGTTTCAGACTCTCAAACAACATTCTAACCTCTGACAGTCATAGATTTTCCACTTTCATCCAAGTTGTTTCTGTGAAACCAGATAGCAGGAAGCTTTCTCCAGCATCCCATGGATAAACTCAGTTTTTCTCCACAAGCGTTCGATTTTTCTCCTGAATTCCTTCAACAATGTCAGTGTTCCTATTTTATTCCTCTTCAGCCTAACTCATATATTTGCAGTCACAGACCTTGTGTAACTACCACACGAGTTTTTCTGCAGAATGATTACTTTATCTCAGTATCTATAACCCAGCCAGTCTCATTTGGCATGATCTTGGTTTCCACTAGTTCTTCTGGCTCTTGGTTAGATTCAGCTTTTCAAATACTGCTACAGAATAATTTAGCAATGTTGCTACATAATTTTATCCTACCAGCTTTACTCAGAGAGGTTTCTCCAAAGACACTTCTGATAATTTTACCATCCAGGAAAACAGCCTTTGCTTCCCCCACCAATAGCCTCTTGTGTTTTACCATTTACTCTCAGTATCCACTCATCAGCATTTTCTGTCTCACCTCCTGCACTGCTTGATGTCAGCTGAATTCCTTTAACATTCATCCGATACAAAATATTTCCTAAAGTATTGAGGTATTTGACTATGTGTAAGTAGTTTGCACTAAAATTCACATCCAGTCGACAGAAAACATGCTAGCTATGAAGAAGGTGGCATACCAGTGGTCAAACTGAAACTTTCCACTTCTACAAAAAGAATATTATATCTGGCATATATGGCTTGTCTCCTGACAGGCCTGAACACAGCTGTGATGTCTACAAAAATGTACATCATGTTGTTGCATGAAACGTGACCATTTGGAGATCTTTTAATTTAGATCTAATTTTTGGCCTGAATTTTCATTGCATGTTAGACTCATTTTGGCTCCAGTAGCGTGTCTGATCTATGCAAAACTAAGTGGACATAGTTTTTAAATTATCCCAGTGTGGGTTTATGATCGTGTTGCATCAATAAGAAAGGAAAAGAGCTGTTTGCTCTTTGCAGCTGTTCACCTGGAGACAGTTTTCTGAAGACTCTGATCACAGAACAGCAGCATAACAGTTTATGCAATATCTCTTTGACATGAGAAAGATACAGGCATTTTTAAATGTCTGGAAAATTGGGAAGTCAAACAAAATGTGAAAATAAAAATGGTAAAGTTGCAGTTTATTATTCCTACCAATTTTCTGTGTCCACTAACAGACAACATGAAGTTACAGAACAAGCAAATTGGAAGGTCACTGTTGCTAGTCCAAAGTTACTTGCAAACAGAAAGTAATTAATGAAAGAGAAAAAAAAAGTCTACTGCATGTCACCTAAAGAAATGCTGCCATCAGTAAATTAAAAATGTATGGCTTGAGCTGCATAACATCTGCCTGCCTAAAGCTATGTCTGTAAATAGTGTGGAAGACCAGAGAACTGAAACAATGGACCACAGATGGGTCATGAAAAGAATGTTAATATTAATTATACAAATCTAAATAATGTGTGAGCCCTTGAAATCTGAGAATAAGCCTCTATTACTAGAAGTTTTGTCCTAGGTTATACCATTTAATTTCCTTGCGTAACCATTATGAGTTATTACTTGGTGATAAAAGTTATATGTGGGAGTATGGAAAATAATTATTCAACATTTGTTCAGTGTTTATTTCAACTCTGTCTCTTTAGCACTAGCAACAGGAGGAAACAGACTGAGTAAATGATAATTGGACTTCAATAAAATGGAATATTTTCTCAAGTTTAAAACACACTGTTCAATTTTTTCACTCATTTTTTCTAGGCCTTTCTATTTTCCGGTTCTAGTCAAAACAAGAAGAAGGGCTTGAAATATAAGAAAAGAGCATGTAGGTCAACTTGAAAGAGCTCTGACTAGCACTTAGTGTTTGATCACTTGGCCAAAAAAGACTTCTATACATATCTAGACTTGCCTATATTTGGTTATATGTATGAAATACTTCAATAAATGGCCTAGTTATTTTTCTTGCATAGCTAATTTTCTTTCTGTCAGTTCACATTTTAAAGTACTTTGGGGCCTTCTTTTGAGTGGGATTTTTAAAATACTTTTAATTTTCCTAAGTGGGAATATTTTGTCCTGCTATTTATTCAGACTTTGTTGGTAATTCTACTATTTACTTATGTACCATTTCCCATTATGTCACCTTGAACTATTAAAAAGAACCCACAACACATTTGTCTTAAATAGCACCTTTAGTTGCTGAGCCCTAATCATATATTCTCTTGCCCAAGAAACTTTTTATTTTTATTTATCACACTGTTCAAGATGTTTGAATCTTGATTTGACTGTGCAGGATCATTAGTCAGCTTGTGTCCTATCTGAGAATATTTTGTAAGTAAGGATGGCGAGCAGTGAACTAGAGCAGGATTTGTTGAGGGCTGGCAGATAAAGATGCAGGTGTCTGATATTGCAGATCATGTGGAAAAGTTATCAAACAGCATGGCTCTGAGTGAGTCCTGGCCTGAGCACACTGGCCCCATATATCTGTAATCACTGGTGTTTCACTCTGTAGAACATTTCATACTGCAGAGAAACAGAGTTGTGTTGATCAGCAGCAAATGACCATCATGAAAATTACTTTGTCTACTCTGACCCATTCCTTTTTAAGCCGGCAGCAGCTTTGGAATACCCTGTTTACTGTTCTCCGACAGGTAGATGAAATTAAAAAAAAAAAAAAGGAATGTTGCTATCCCTTCCCTCTTTCTCTTTTCTCCTCTCTTTCACCAGTCCCTTAACCATCCTTTCTAAAATACTCCCTCTTTATCCTTTATCCTCAGACTGCTATAGTATAATGCATACATTAATGCATATATATAATGCATACATATATGTACACGGATCTCTGGCTCAGTCATTTTGCATTTAAACATAGTCAGGTGCTGTTTTCTCATGCAGTGATCTCTTTATAGTTTCCAAATGTCAATTACACTTTGGTTAATTAAAAGGCATTAGTGGTCTATGAAAATTACTTCTAGTCTGTTGAGCTTCTTACAAATGTGATTCATCATATTTCTGACTGGAGAATAAAATGGTTAACGGGTGAGATCCTGCATGTGATGTTACATGGCTCTTCCTTCTTTGCCAGGTGAATGGATCTGTTTTCCTAAGACTTAACTTCAATATATCAGAATGTCATGGGAAACAGCACAATAATCCATAACTTCTTTCTTATTTGCACCAGTGTTGCAACTGGTGATTTTCCTAGTGTTAAAAACAATCAGCAAGTGAAAACTAGTATTCAGGAAAGCTCTTATCAGTTAGACTTAACTCAGTTGAAAATTTACTACATTTTCATTGGTGGCTGTTTCAGCCTTTCCATTCTTCCCAATTTCTCTTCCTAAGCAATAAAATCAGAGGAAAGAGTTAAATGAAGTCTGGATTTCATCTGAGATACACCCTGGAGTTTTCGTGTTTGGCAGATAACAAGAATTCTGTCGAAAGTTATTTTATCTTTTACTGTATTCCTGCGAATGGAAGCTGGAATTAGATGCGCTGAGATCCTGAAATTCCCAAGGAGTGTTGAACAAAACTGAGGAGCCATCACCCCCCCATATGCTTGGGTTTTATTTCCAAGCATCTGGCAAATGATACACTTTTTCATTTCTGCCGCTTTATACAAGTTAAAATCCATCTGAAAATGTTATTCATCTGGGCTGAGATAAAAACAGCATATTCTGTTAGAAGTTGAAGTAGTCATTTGTACTGCACAGTTAAGGAAAAGGCCAACCATTTTTCAGGTGGACACAGAGCATTTTCTTGCATAGGGTAACAAATCACCTTGCGACCAATAATGAATTTTTGCACAAGTTCTTGAATGAGGCAAAGAACAAAGTCGAGCTATGCTTAGTGAAACAAAATGCTGATGAAGAAGTGCTGATTCAGTCCCTACTCCTCAATGAGACAGCACCTTATCACTCAATATACAGAAGTGATGAAAAGGATCTCTTGAAGTTATAACACTTCTTTGTTCTGTATTAACACTGAGTGATGGAGAACTTTGTTTCCCTGCTATATTACTTAACTTAATTGGCACTATGCTCTCAGCTATCCCATTAATTAATAATACTAAGAACTCTGGTACTTCCATCTTCAAAGCCTGAGTAGTTAATTACTAGTTATACACTGAATCTCCATTTCTTTAAATTAAGGATCCATCTGCATTACACACATATGGTGCTTCATTCCTTTTCTTATGCAGTAGATTCCAAAAGCAAAGGCATAGAGCTTGAGATTTTTATGCAGACTTAGAGGATGCAACTTTTAGACAGAATACATAAACCAGCTCTGCCCTAGAATAGCTTATTCTATGGCTGCTAGGCTTGATGTACAAAAGGGGACAGACAACTCATCCATCATTTCTGTGTGAACGAAATAGAATACATCTGTGAGCAGAATTATAGACTTGGTTGCTGAAAAAATCTAAGGTGTAAGCTTTTTTTTGGCTTTTTTAACCAAATAGGGAAAATGTCTGAAAATCAGAATATAGCAGGTTGCATACTTTATACCAGTTCCTAAACCTGTTAGCCAGAATAGCTGTCAGGGTAGTTATTTCAGACATATCACATCAGTGGTTAGAGTAATTTTTTAGCAAAGTCAATGTGAGCAGCTTTATGCTCTAGTTTGATTCAGGATTTGTCCTAGAGATGTGTATTTTTTAAATAAAACAGTTGTTATTCTTACAATCGTACATCTCACATAACAATGTTGTTATAATAGGGCTAGAATCTATATCACAGAGTCACAGAATCACAGAATAGCTTGAGTTGGAAGGGACCTTAAAAGTCATCTAGTCCAACTCCCCTGCCATGGGCAGGGACACCTCCCACTAGACCAGGTTGCTCAGGGCCCCATCCAACCTGGCCTTGAACATTTCCAGGGACAGGGCATCCACCACCTCTCTGGGCAACCTGTGTCAGTGTTTCAACACTTCCACGGTGAAAAACTTCTTCCTCATATCTAACCTAAATCTACCCTCCTTCAGTTTAAAATCATTACCTCTCATACTATCACAACAGGCTCTGCTAAAAAGCCTGTCTCCATCCTTCTTATAGGCCCCCTTGAGAAGCGGTGATGAGGTCTCCTCAAAGCCTTTTCTTCTCCAGGCTAAACAACCCTAACTCTCTCAGCCTTTCCTCATAGGACAGGTGTTCCATGATGTGTATGTCATGTATGACATGTTCTATCATGTCATAGAGTTAAATGCATTCTGGTCAAAGAATATGACTATAAATGCAGATGCCGAGGTGATTAAATTGGCTACCTGCTATTCTTTCAGAGCAACCTCCCAGTGGCTGTTTTGGATAGATATCATTTAATCACCTGCAGCAAGAAAAATGAATAATAATTTAGTCTAATATTATGTCATGTCTTCAAACAATGCTGAAACTTCATACTGATTACATTCCTGTCACTTGCATAGCCTGCTAATATGAGAATTGAGACAGCATGAAAGACAGGTCAGAAAGTTCACTGGACTTCTCTGTTTTTTTGACAACTCTTGCCCTTATATGTTGTGATTCAAAAGATAATTGCTAGAGCAGCTGAGGGTAAAACTACCTGGCTGAAGGAACTACATGTTTCAAGGCTGCTCTTCTTCAGTGGCAGCAGAAAAAAAAGTATAGTATTAGTCACATGTATTCAACTGCAAATATTGACCTGTAAAAGTGCCCTTCCACCCCACAGTCTCTCATATGAGGATCCATGAGAAAATCATGGACCAAGCAGGTAGGTTTTCAAAAGGCCTGACCATTCAGCAGATACAAAAAACAGAGCTGCCATGGCAAAATTGTGCTAACAAATATAAATTAATAAAATCTATTTCCTGAATTAGTCATTTAGAAACTGCTCTTAATTGGGACATGGAGGGACTGAGTAGGTGGTTATATTTTTGGGTCGTGGTGGGATTTTGAAGAACAACTGGACTTCATTGCTACATGTTTCTGAATCTGATTGAAGAATCAGCCAACACCTGGAAAGGGAGGTTCTCGAGATGCAGATTACGACCTATGATAGATGGAAAGAACTCCAGCAATAACGTTTACAGGTCTCATTTTTCACTGTGTCTATCAGTCTTCCTCTTATGACATCCTCCACCTAAACAGCAATGAAATGTTTCACAATTGCCTGTGGGGCTAGGAGGGCTTGGATTTTAGATACAGTAAACCAAGAGCAGGACATGAGCACCTGGGCGGGAAAGGTTCACATTTTCTTTAAAAAGCTGTAACTTCTGTTGCAGGTTTAGAAGTGGACTGCTTTCTGTCTTACAGAATTTACATGGGGAAATAGATTTTTCTTAAATAGTAGTATATGACTACTGTCAATTTTTAGTATTTTTAAAACTTGTTAGATAATTAGCAATCAATAGTATACTATACAAGGCTACCGGGAGTCAATCACAAAGAAAAATTTATTTGCCTTTATGTTACCATTGACTGATTTGTCTATGCAGAACATAACAGCACATGTTGTTATAATTGTGTGCAAATATTGGCCAGTAAGTTTTTCCATATTTTTTTGTCTGAAGAATGAGTCTGATTGTGATATTTCTGACATACTCCTGAAGACATACTCCTCTGACATTATTGATGGATGATGTCTCTAGATATAGTTCCAAAGCAAAATCATACCAAGGTTGTTAAAATGCTTTCCACAACTCATACTATCAATGAATGATGTTTTTTCTGTCTTCTTTCTTGCCATGTGTGAAATGAGTGTTTACCTCACTGACTCTGGCTGTTCATCTGTGACCATTTCTCTTGCTTTCTATGATGGAGGCTGTAAAGAGTTGTACTCTGGCATCCTCTCAACAACATAACTACTATGTCAAGCAAAGCCACAAGATTGCCTGTTTGGATGGGAAGCTGTATTTTTCCAGCTCATTTTTAAAATCAACAGTCTGGAGATGCTGTCCTTATTTGTATTTATCTTACAAGTTTTGGAAAAATTCAGTGAGATTCGGATTTCTTGCTTTGTACTATCTTGTACTGGATGTTGCAGCAATGAAGAAGGTTTTCATTCATGAAAGTCATACCTTTTTCTCTCTGGTTGCAAATTCCTTTCTGAAGCATATCTTATTGCAATTAAGTTACAAACTTATGATGCTTCTGAACATCGCAGTCACGGTTTAAAGCTCCAGTCAAAAAAAGCAGTACCTCTTTGACCATGTCTTTCTTTCAAGACGTTAATCATGTACCTTGTGTTGGTGTAGTGTGTAATAAACTGTCAACACTAGTAGACAAATGTCAGAGCAGGCTGCTGACAGACTGGAGCAGTCTAGCAAGCATTATGTGCAAATAAAGCATGACTTCATTTCTTCTTTCTCAGGGAAGGAAATAGTCCTCAATGACACCCACATGACAATTAAATCGGCAGCAGATAACTCTTGAAATGTGGTTTTGGTCAACTGTTAAAATGCAGTTTTCCTGGGTCACTGTAGCACAATACCTGTATGGCATGTGTACATTTGTATTTGTCTAGCTTGTGTTTGCAAATAGTAGTGTAAGTATTTGCAAATCCTAGCTCAGAACTGAAACAGGTCTGAGATCTGTAAACTAAATGGAATTATAATGCAATTAACTTATCAGAAAGTACTTTTGCTAATGCCTTCTATGGCAAGAAATCAAAAGCATTAGTGCATGCCTGGAGAATCCTAACACTAAGGGAAAGATAATACCTCACTCTTTTGAATTTCTTTTTTTTTTTAAATAAAGAAGTTGTGCTTCATCCTCATTATTATCATATTTTTGCAATTGCACAACTGCACAGCTTTGTAATTTGGACAAGTTGGCCTAGCATAGCCAAATACTTGTTTCCATGTTTGCAAATGTAACTAAACCATACTTCAGCCAAGACACTCAGGTGTAATGAAGGTCCTTAAATACTTGGTTGCAAAGTAATTTATTTGTCAATAAAGAGAGGTCAATGACCAAGAATGATGCTAGTAATTAAGCATATAGGACGGTTCATATTTGTAGGCAATTTATTTCAGCTTTATGTGTTCCACAGACTTTGTGTATGCTGTGTCAAAGACATGCAGATATTCAGGGGCAAGGGGACACAACAAATGAGCTAGTAGGCAGTTTGTTGTACCATGCCAAAAACACAGGAATATCCCCTAACTTTTCTTGATAGTCCTAGTTTTAAGAATATTTCAAAAGATATTTTCTCACAATTGTCCTGCTGAGCTACTGAGCTGAGTTCCACAGCCAGAAAAAAAGTGAAGTGTCATTGCTACTAATTAATGATTAAGACTAATCAGTTCATCTTTTTTCATCTGTGTTGTAAGCGACCAATTTAGAAAAAAAATATTTCCTACTGTTAGAATAAGTAGAGGAAAATTCTGCACTAGCATGCTAAGAATTTTTTTGATAGGCTGTTTACATAACATTACTTTTTTCCCAAGTCAGTTTGAAGTAGAATGAAACATTTTCCACAGTAATTCAAACATTGAGCACCTTTAGGAGCAGTTCCACAAAGGGACATTATGTAAGAGTCCCAGAGCAGTACATGAGCTCAGTCTCAGTGTTCATCTAGTATTCCAGGCCATCCACCAGACAGAGAACTAAAAGTAAGAGGATGGCAAGCATATATGCTATTTCCTCCTAATACACACTCATTTTATGACTATTTTCAGCTCAGAGAATTTCCTGAGGCCAATATGATGTAGGTGGTACAACCAGGAGCATCTTTTTCCATTTGATTTTCACAATCATTGCCTGAGAACAAGTATGCTGTTTTTTTCTTTCAAAAAGAAAGAAAATTTATTTTTAGCTTTAAGTAAGGGCATGAAACAAGGTGGCAGAACAAGGTTATTTTCTATCTCTCGTATCTTGGCTACCTGGATTCAGTTTCCTCTCCAACTCCTGTGCCTAACAAGCAAGTCACAGGCTACAAGCTTTTCTGGGATAGCTCCATGGTGAAGCAATGTCATCACTATAATGTTTAAGAGCAAGAAAGAAAGAAATGGAAGTCAAGCATGATGCTGAAGCATAGTATTTGGGATGTCAAGTTGAGAATCGGCAAGCCTGTGTTCCAATCCTATTTCAGCAACTTATTCATTCTGTCTTGTGACTGTCTAATTCAAAGCACAACTCCCACCACTGCCTCCTGCGGACACGATTTGTAACAAAGCAGCATCTGCTTATGTACACTTTGTGTGGGATCTGATTCACTAGGCGTGCTCAGAGGACACCTACTGCGTCAAGCCCTGCAGGTGAGACAGGCAAAGGAACCCCTATTTTGTGGTTCCCACAGGACATGGGTAGGAGGCAACTGTCATGTCCTGTCAATACTGAGCTGTTGAGGCACATGGCCAAGGCAGATCATTAGTCAAATTTTCATTAATAAAAGACTTTTTCTGCCTTTGAGACAAGATGACACCAAAGAGATTTGGAGGATCACAGTTTTGGAGCTTGATGTCTAAGTCCTTCAGAAGCCTGTAGGTTTTGGAATCTATACCTAATGTCTTGATTCAATCTAGTACTACATATTCTATATATACATATCCACTGTAGTAATACCATAGCTTCTTTGTTATGCCCTTTCTCATGCAAAGGGTAAGGACAGGGGATAAGGGTTATTAATAAATGGCTTTGTTTATGAAAGTAGCCACATGGCATATACTTCACAGAGGGAATAACTTAATTCTGCTCTCCCTCACAGCCCAGGACAGCAGCTCTGCTTTTTCCTACAGGCTGCACAATCTCTTTGGACCACATGCACTTAGACCCTAGCTGAGGTAAGCCTGAAACAGTTCTCTTCAGTACCAGTCAGTTGTTAGAAGTCATCTTCTATCAAAAGAAGAAACAAGGTGCTAATGAAGTGCAAAATGATCTTTTCCTCACTATTGCTTCCCATCTTGCACCTACCAGAATTCGGTTATACATGATAATTCAGTGTGTTTCACAGACCTTTGCTAGGAAATGTGTCAGTTCGGTCTCTGTCTCAGAGAGGCTGCTGTGCACAGATTACCCTGTCCAAGTTCAAAACCACACCAATCCTACCCCTGACTGTATTTTGCCTGACTGCAAAACGTGTAAAAGCTATTTCTCAGCTGTCTTGAATTTTATTCTACCTAAACAGATAAAAATATTGCAACCAGTGGGGAAACATTAATTCAGTGCCATAACAGTTTTCACTCACCTGCAAATGTAGGTGTGATTCAAGAAGCAGTCAAAGTACACACTTATTATGTCCTCTGAAACAGAAACATATGTAAACACAGAACAGAAATGTTTATTGTCCCAGGGCTTGCCTCTGTTTAGCCTCATACAGTGCACCTGAGTGCCTCAAAACCAGTGTCCTCATTTATGGATTCTTTACAAGGACAAAGACACATCAGAGCAAGGATAATTTTGAGGCCATGCAGTGCTCTGGAAGGTTGGACAGATGTCCAGTACATGCTGATCAGACTGCCAGCATAAAAGTGCAGGTTGTTTTTTTTCTTCAATTATTGATTGAATCTTGAAGAAGTGATAAATGTAACCATGGTTTTGTTGCTAAGCTTCCCAATGCTAAGTGGATTGAAAAGTCAAGACATCCCTTACCTACATTTTTAAAAAATGAGACAGCTAAGTTTTTTTGAACTCAAAGCTTGTATATCACTTTCAGAGCTTTAGATAGCTTAAAATCTATTTGCCAATCATTTCAAGTCTATGTCAGATATGTATTTCAAGTCCAATAGCAGCAAACCCTAAAATACCACAAACAGTCTAATAATGGACTTGTCTGAGCTCAGTGCTTTACAGATGATTTATATGAGAACATGAGGACAATAAATACCAATATCCTTAGTACTGACCAACCCCAGGCTCCAGTTAAAAGTTCACAGACCTCAACATCTTCCTTTTTGAATCAGTGTGACTATTCTGTTACCAGCTCTGGAAACTACCTGTTTTAACTCTGACTTAATCAGCTGAATCAGTCCCCTGCATTGCAGTCACAGATCAAAGCACTTAGTAACATACAAAAGAAATGATGAAGGAACATTACTACCCTTCCGGTGATGATCTGGTCATCTTTCTAACACTGAATTTTCTGTAACAAACAGAAACCTACTTTTCTTAATCACTTGATCCTCTATATCATTACAATATTTCCTATTCTTCAGTGGATTTCAGTGTGACACTGTTTAATAATTAGTTTTTCAGACTTGCTGACACTAGGAATATACGCTGGAACTTTGTACCTCGGAGGAGGTACCTACAGCTGACTGGGATTTATCTCCACCCATGTAAGTAGCATTACTACAGCAAATGCTGTGTCTTTAGTTTATCAGCAGTTTTCCCTGACACTGTTGTTAGTAGGTATAAGCAATCTAGCACAAGTTTTCCTTTTGCAAGCTATGCCCACTGGGAATCATGGGACAGTGTGTATTCATGAGAATAGGAAGGAAAATTCAGGAAACCTTTTACAATCTTAGTCCAGTAGAGGTCTTTGAGTTCAAAGAGACCAATGATGATGGAGTATTGGCATTGATCATCTGCCAAAGTGAGGAGGACAACATCATGACTTCTCCAATGAAAGTGCAGCCCTCTCCCTATCTCTTCACCCTAGAGTTATGGGGATTGTAGTGATAAATGCTCCAGGGGCCGGAGTGGTATACAAAGTGCCAACCACCCTAAAAACTTTGCTTGTACTATTGCATCAGAAACTTTCCTTAACAGCACTCTTCAGCATCTGCCTTCTTTGGAAGACAGTTAGTTTTGCTACTGTCTTTCATTTTATTTTCTCTACAGTATTAGCCAGCCCTACTGGTTTGTAAGCTCTGCATGTCCTGCTGTGTATTCACTTTACTGGGTCACCTGCAAGTAAAGAAAGATAAAAATGAACCTGATGACCCCTGAAACTCTCCTTAACAAACTTCCACCTTATTCTTAACTCTTTCCCACACCTCTCTCTAAACATTAATAAGCTAATTCTTTATTAGGCTGAATATTGACTTGCACTTTGCAACCTTAAATGTTGGCTTGACCTGAGACACTGTGCTGAAAAATATCATAAAGACCAAGTGCATTATGTCTGACTCTTCACCCATATCCTTTCTGATGCAATGTTCACTAAGGCATTAATCAGGTTTGTTAACCAGGCCTGCCCTTTTGCAATAGACATCAGAAAGCCTTCCTTGAAAATGAGATCTGTAGCTAATTTAGCAGAAGGTGACTTTTCCGAGCAGGTCAGAAGCCCAGTGGAGCGTGTAAATGTGGAAATGGAGGAAAGGACCCATGCTAAAATAGTGGAAATGAAGGAGGAGCTGCATAAAACCTTTGGCTGAGCGTCATTACATTGCACATTGGGATGGAAACCTGATCTGGCATGAAATTATCATTGCAGTACTTAGTAATATATCAGACAACATAAGGATTTTTTCTCTGCGTCACCTGAAAATGATTATAAGGGTGGCCTAGTCAAAAAAATTGGTCATGAAGAGAATTACATTTATTTGAAGAAAACAAGAACCATTTTTCTACTATTTTATATGGGAAAATATAGGAAATATTCATAACCATTCAAATTTTAACAGTGCTCTAAGTATTAGAAAACAAAAATTTTAGTAGTGTACTGAAATAAAACCACAATTACTTTTGATACGCAAAAAAGGGGCTTATGTTCCTGATGCAATTAGTATGTCATGTCCCCAGCTCTGGAGCTGCTGACACCATCAGTTTTAGTGTTTCAGCAGAAGATAATTTCACTTATACCAAGGCGGTGCACAAATAGGGAGACTGGGAGCTCCAGGTCCTTTCTGTTATTCAGGCTTTTGAGGAGTGCATGTTTCTCATTAATAAAATATTCCTGACTGTTTGATCACTGTGCTGTCAGCCCTGCAGGAGACTACCCTTCGATCTCAGGCTAGGTGCACAGGGAGGTCAGGTGGTCATGTGTGACCATCCCTGCCCTCCGCCAATGACCACTGACTGGCCTCCCGTCTTCCCCGCCAACCCCTGCCTTCCCAGAATGTGGTTGCTATGTCAACACTCTCCTTGTGACAGCCATCCCTGGGAGAAAAAAAACTAGAGGGGTTGCCATGGAAACCATGCTCCCCTGAAGCATCAATAGGGCTGATCTCCTCCCTGCCTTTCTTCGCCCAAAATGTCACGTCATAAAGCTGAGATAACCCCAGAAACATGCTGCTCTGTCCCAGCCCATCCCCACGGCGTTGCCAGCCCCAGCTCCCATGGGCTCACAGTAGCTTCACCAGTTGTTCAGGGCCACCCAGATAGGAGGAGACCTTCTACTGTCACAGCATTGCAGGTCATGTCTGGGGACACAGAGTCATCAGACAGACTAATGCAAGGGACCTTGTTTCTCTTCTCAAGGAATGGTGGAAATGGGAAGTTGCTGGTTTTGTTGGTGTTGGAATTGCTCAGTGCATAGATGTGGGAAACTGTAGCAGAGGATGCACATCTACTCAGCAGTAGATTTACATTCTCAGGCCAGGCTTGTATCATACAACAAAAACAACCAAAATCATCTTTTCCTCTATAAATACTTCCTGTATTACATTATTCTGTTCACATTCCCAAAGACTCCAGAAGGTGTGATTTTTTTCAGATGAGTCTGTTGTGGGAAGTAGCTGTCTGAACCGATTTGGTAGAAAGGCTATAGTTAGAAAATGTGGAAAAAATATTCAAGACCACAAATATTCCATGGAACATTCAAATACATAGAAGTGCTTTTAGCACAGGTATCTGAACAGAAAACATCAAAGGTCTTGACTGCACAATTTAACAAAGCCTGGTTAATGAATCCCTGCTTATCCCTGGAATATCTGAACAAATTTATTTGTTTTAAAGGATTTCTTCTTTACCACAGGAAGCATCTGGGGATTTTGGGCAATAGGATAGCAGAAGAGCTTGCAGATATAATCTGAAGAGTCAGAATACTGACACTGCTCAGGATTTAGGATTGTCAAGAGTTCATGTGCATATTCTGAGATTACAACTGCCTGCTTTGACACTGAGAAATGTATAATGAGGTCATCTACTGCTGAATCATCAAAGGGGCAGAGACTGACTCTTCTCAGGGATTAGATGACCTTACATCAAATAATAGAATCATTTAGGTTGGGAAAGAACTTTTAGATCATGAATTCCAACTACTAACCTAACACTGTCATGTCCACCACTAAACCATGTCCCTAAGTGTCACATGTACATGTCTTTCAAATACCTCCAGAGATGGTGATTCAACCACTAATCTAGGGGGGAACTTATAAAAATGTCCAGATGAAAAATTTTGAATTATATCTTCTAGTAGAGACCTATTTCTATCTTACATCTTTGAATACAAAACTCCTGTTGTTCTTTAAGTGGTATTACTGCACAATTAATTGTCTGGAACATGCTTACAGAAGACTATAAATCATCCTCTAATCTTACCCTAAAGGTCATTACTACATTTGTAATTGGACAGATTTCAATCATATTTCACATCAGTTCCAAATTAGTCTCAAAGCCAACATTCCTTCTTTGTTCTCCTGTGTTGACCATGTGGCATAGAAATTGGCTCACAGTATGATATAAAAGATATGCAAACAATCATTCTACTTCACTAGACTTCAAACATTATCTCTGGTGAAACAAGAACTTGTTTGTGTAGAAACCTCAAATCCTTATATTCCCTGTATTATTGAATATATGTATTTGATCCAGCAGATTCTTAAGGCAAGAATATACAGTTATTTCTGGGAATTGCTCATCTATATTTGCCTAAGCAGAAGCTGCTTATTTCCCCATATATTTTCCTCATCTATTTTCAAAACTCACTTATTCTTCTGGCCTTTAAAATGCCCGTAGCAGAGTGCTTAAATTTAATTATGTACTATAGGAAAATCTTTCAAGTTTGTTTTCACCTGATAATTTAATTTTTCCACTTTCTTCTGCTGTAAAATATAGGATTTTTTATCACTTTTAAACCATTACTTATTTTACAGGTTTTAATTATAGACTTCTGTGGTAGACTTGGCTACATAGCATTTTTTGAAGTTATCAGATGGATATGCCTTCTCTTCAGCCTTCCTTTCTTCCAGTAAAACACCTCATGGAAATAGGACTGGTCCTAGCTGTAGCTCTGCTAGGAAAAGAAGAGACTTCGTTGCAATCAATGTACATTGATATCAGTCCCTGAAACTTTTCTGAAGAACTTTCAGCCTAAAACTGGAGATAGAAACAACAAGATGACAGGGCCACTGATTAAGGTACACGTCTTCAGATGGGTCCATATATTTAGGTGATTCACGTTTCTTAGCTTGGTGTCACTGATGCAGTGAAGAAAGGTTTTAGGAGGGAATGAGGCTAGAGAGGTGAAATGATGTATTTCACATAGTGAAACAACTTGGAATGAAGGTTGGAGAAGTATTCAGACATGCCCCAGTTAAGACTTCCTAACTCACATCTACTCAGAAAAACTGAGTTTGTTACAAATTTTATCAGAGGGAACTCAAGGACAAGCTTTTCAGTGAGTAGCTTGAAAGAAAGAAAGCTACCTGAGTGATGTAAAGAACAAAAATGAACACATAATTAATCTTTGAAATATCCGTATTTCTCCGGAACACCTATATTGACAATGAGACTGGTATAATTTAGGTACAACATAAAGGATAAATTAATATTCAGAAGCAAGAGAATGTTAATCTATAGCCATTTCTAAATGTATTATGAAATTACTTATCTTCAAAGTAATAAGAACTTTTAGAAGATTTCATTTCAATACACAACAATATCAAATTTTCTATGCTTTAAAACTGCATAAATGCTTTTAAAACAATGCTCTGCTCTGAAGTCAATTAGAAGTTAATTTAAGCGACTGTCATAATTCTGGATTATAATAACCTTTAGAAATAGTTTGGTTGCAAACATGTTGCTCTTTTACTTGAATATTAATGATTTAAAGACTTGAACAGCATATATAGATAAATTGTATATATATATGAACTATTTTTTTTAGAAATTATATCTTGATTTTTCTGAGGCCTCTATTTCTCTAAGACATCAGTGTGGCATATACTACTTCAAATACGGATATTCTGCTCCTTTAACAAAATAAATGGAAAACAGGCATCAATAAAAGAGACCTTTGACTCAGATTTCATTCCTCTAAAATTTTCATGTGGGAAAATCGTCATTGCTGCCATCCTGCATCTAATTTGATCTACTTTGCAGATTAAACACAATGGAATTTGCAAGTATACATATTTACATGTAGGGGACAGTAGATAACATCATAAACTCATTAGAACTAATATAATAGAAGTGGAAACATGAAACATCCCTGTACAGTGGATCAGTATATATCTCAAACAAAGTGCCAGTTAATACCTCAGTTATGTTTCTTTCCTGATCCATATATGGATAGCACAACATCCTCATGGGTTTTTTACAGCTAATTTGGAGTGGGGAACTGTAATGTACCAGCAAGAGCAATGAGCCCTCCTGCGCAATGACAAGTGGACAGCAGTGGGAATGTGGCAGAATATTGAGAAATCATAAATGAGAGAGGTTTGGACAAAGGGAAAAAATAACTTGGGGAGTTAGAAAGGACAGACAGCAAGCAGGACCACCATCACCTACCTGAAATACTTTTGCCAGATTGTCAAAGAGGGCTTGACCAGCGCTGACTTTATGCTTGACTCCCCTGACTGTGCCATTTTTGCTGAGGATGTTGACTCGCTTTGTACCAAACCCCCTCTCTTTAGTGGCTCTGACTAAAATGAGCAAGTCATCCTGTTCGTTCTCGTTTTCGTCGCACTCGGACCCTACATGTCCATTCTGCTGCCCATCCACTTCGCTCAGTCGGCTGGTTTGGTCGGTCTCTGAGCTACTGGTGTACTCGGAGTCCAGAGAGTCAGAAGCCTCCCCGTTGGTGTACACCTCCTTCAGCACCCTCCCGCTGTGCGAGGATGCAACACGGAATCGAACCTTCCTCGACAACCTCTCACCGTCTGCCTTCATCTCACTTTTAAACATCGCCCCTTCCATTGACATAAGCAGTTTGCATTGTTCCAGTGTGGTGCCCATTGCATTTGCCAGTTTGTCACACTTAACAACAATATCAGCGCTGTTTTCTGTTGACAGGGGTTCTCATATTAAACTAAAGAGTGTTCCCAAGAAGCTACACTGCCGTTCTGCTGTTAATAATGGATGCATTTGTGCTATGGTTACCTTTAAACTAAAACCTGTAAAATGATCTCATCAATTAACTATTAAAAAGCCTTTGTGTACTTTTTAGCACTAAGGAAGAAAGCAAAAAAGGGAGAAATTATACTCCTTGATTAAAATAAAAATTGAAGCCCACACACGATCAACTAAATAACAGAAATCACATGAGTTTATATGAGTGCAGTTTTTGTTTGCTGAGAAAGACAAAGAGGAAGAGATTTTCACAATATCTGCAGAGTAAAAACTGTTTATATACATTATACCCTAGGGGAAAATTGCAAAATTCAGCACTGAAGTCAATGATGGGCACATTTCTTTCACCAGAACACTTAATTTCCCTACCAGTCAGACCTCATTCACCAGAATTTGCTTTTTATTTAAGCTTACATAGACTCAACAGGGAGCTCTAACTTAGTGTTTTGTGATACTGGCTTTTCCACAGACTGGCAGAGCAGTGGAGAAGCAATTAGTCACAATTTGTTGCACAGAGTAACACAGTGTTATTAAATAAAACAGAGACACAGCTAATACCACCCAGTAACCACAGTCTCTGTTTGGGTTTTGTCAATTATTAAAGGGACTGAGTCAAGGGAATCTGAACAAAGGAATAGGAGAAAGCAAAGAAAAGTATGGTAACATGGATTCAACCACAGGGGAAGCAAATTCCCCTATCCAAAAAAAAACATCACAAGGAGAGGTTGGCACAGTGTAAGACACCCGACTCTAGATGTAAAAATAACAAACCCACACTGTTTCTGGCTATGTGTTCTCAGTATCATGTAGTAGCACCTTAGATTCCCCAAGCTGGTTCTGAGTTTGTGTGATGATCCCTACTTACAGTGCTATTTCTGCATTTTCTCCGTTTAAAGTAAAATGCAAAGCATTCCTTAGAGCAGCATCGAGAACTCCATTCCCTTCTCACTTTCCTGGCAGACATTCCCTACACACTCTCTAGAGCATCATTTTCTCTCCAGACTCATGAATATTGAATTGCTTCCTGAAGTCTGTGACCCCCTGACAGTTGTAGGCATGAAATGAGTCTCTAGATGATCAGCCAACCAAGAGTGGTAACGCCTGAGGTCATGAGCAGCTGCAGAGCTTCAAGCATCTGAGGAGGCTTTCTGGACAAGATTTTGAAAATGCAGACTCAAGTCTTTCAGCAGTTAGGTGAGGGTAATTGTAACTTTCTTTTGAAGAAGAGACATGAAAATGCTGCTCTCAGACCAAGTAAAATCACAATTTTTCTGACTGAACTCTAAAATTGCTTATTTTCCATCTACAAAATAGAATCACAAATTATTAGTGGCATTTCATAGCATTCATAGTTGCTATGCTTCTTTCTAAAGTGAGATTTACTGTTTTATCAACTAATATTATTCACACAGAAAAAAATAGATAAAAATAATATTACAAAACTTAAAATGCATTGTTGCTTATCTTTCAGAGAAGAGAAACAGTTTGTATCAAAGTCTGTACTAATATGGAATACAAGTGTAAGACACCTTGTGAAATTAATTTTTGATGGGGCTGAATCACACTGTAATATACCCACTTGACCATGGGAATTTTGACAATAAATTCATTATTGTCAAATTCATTATTCATCATTACTTGAATTCACTATTACTGAAAGCTGACTTCAAAATTTGCAGTAATGAACTTTTTTAATATTCTTTTTTTAATTCAATAATAAAAACCAAATGCTTTGCAGTCAATTGTCACAGATTAAGAAATGTGAGGTTTTATAACAGAAATATTTTGCACAACACTTTTATAATATTTTATCTCCTCCAATTGATGCTGTGTGTTCTTTAACACAGAAACCATTTTACTCCTATTGGGGGCAATGGGGAAGCTTGTATTGTCTATAGTGCAAAGGATGTGATGCTACCTGAGTGATGTAAGAAGTTAATGTAACATTGAATAAATGTAGAATTAACCAGTACCACATTTTAAAAACACTCCAAATACTGTTAGCATCTTGCTCTCTGTTAGTAGGAAATTAGTTAATCTTTTAGTTTCATGTCAATTCCATCACTCATTGGGAAATATTTTTATGTCTGGTTATGAGAAATGAGAAACTGTATGCACAGCTCCCTCTGCAGAAAAATAGTTAGGCACAGTGAAGTGTGCCCCTTGACAGAGGCGTTTACACACGTAAGATTTCATCTAGATGTTCCAACTGTGAACCTTCTCTGAGCAAACATGACTTTAAGGGTAAGTGTACATTGCCAGCAGGAAACAGATAAAACTCTAAATTGGTTGTATTCATGGCATATGACATTTAAGAGTTCAAAGACTTGAAAAACACATATTTGTACCATGTGCCTGGTGCACCTTCTCAACAAAGGCAGAAAGGGTGGAACTCAAATAAGCTATCTCTGTCCCTCCTGTAGAATAAAATCTGTATTAAATGCTGACACTAAATCCACTTATCCAGTTTTATGCTGCATCCTGCCAGCTGTTATACTTGTGTTTATCATTTTCTAGCTTCTCTAGACAAACTTCTTATCATTCAAAGGGTTATTTCATTTAACGAGCAGTATCAATTAAATACTAATGTGGAGGGTTTTTTCAGTAATGAGATATTTCTTACCTGTAATTATGACCCCTCCTGAATCATTTGGCTATGGTTAGTTTTTGCTTCTGTTTGGTTTAGTCCTAATATTCTGTCATTGATTAATTTGAGGCCAGGGATCCAGCAGGCATATAATTGAAGCACACAGAAAAAAAGTTGTCACTACTGAAATTGCTCCTGAATAGAGAAGCATTCTCTTTAAAAAAAAAAAACCAACAGTTGGAAAGAAGATATTACATCCATTGCCTTTTATTTGACTCTGTCTCATCTCACAAGGAACTGGACCAACCCATTATCTTGATCATGTTGCTAAATAATATGGTTTCCAGTAAATTTCTCGCATTTTGTCACATTCAAATTTAACACTAAGTCAAAAGGAAAAAAAAAGATGATGCATCTGCTAAGTTGTTGACTTCTGGTGTTTCTTTTTGACACAGAGTAAAGATAACTGTGCTGGATGAAGCCTAGGGGACAGATGCTGTACAGTGCAGCCTGAAAGACAAACATCTGCTCTGAGATAGACATCTGAGAATCTTCCACAGTCCATGCCTTCCACACTCGGCTTGAAGAGGGCAATTCATCACATCTTTCTTCCATGACAGAGAAAGCAGAGAAAGTCTAATTAAAAATCTCAGTCTGAAAACTTACCTTTTAGATGACTGAAATCGGGTCAGGTGAGCCAAACGATTTAATACTTTTAAGATGAAAGTTTTGAACTAATCTAAAGGAGCAATCACATTATGCCAAGTGAGACTCTTATAACTGTATCAGGAAGGAAAAAAAGAGCAGAAGAGGATAGAAGGAATTCTAGTGTCATTTATAACCTTGACACAACCTCTTTAATATGTAGGTGACATCTAGCTGTCAGAGTTCATCTCATATATATTTATATAGATATATAGATATAGATATATAGATATAGATATATAGATATAGATACACACACACACACACACATATATATATACTTCAATTTCGGCAGCTTACACAAGTAGAAAATCTGATTTAGGCACACCAATTCTGTAAGTTTAGAGCACTTCCAGATTCACCTCAGGAAAGGAACACAAATTAGTAACATTTGACTGCAGCAAAATGCTTGAAATAGTACCTGCCCATGTGTATTAGGCAGCAGAGATTGTTTGCATTTTGCTGAAGAAATGTAGATTGTGCTTTTTGGAACTACTGTAAAAATGGACTTCATGACATTCTCATTGATCAGAGGACAAAAGACCAAGGTATAAAGAACTGTTAGTACTAGTAGTAAAACAGCAGCAAAATGAAACACAAATCATAAAAATGAGACTTTTGGAAGAAAACAGATGTTCAAAAAAGAAATAAACTAGGTCAAAATCAACAAATGCCTTCTTCATTTCTGAACATGTGATAATTTTAATAGACCAGTTTACCCTCTGACAAAGCGTTATACTCTGTTTTGATGCACAGTGTAAGTGGGGCCATTTTGCCTTATGTATTTGCAGGTTGCTAAGTATATATAGCAAATCTGTAGGCTGACTTGATACCATTCACACTGGTGTCATTCATCATTAGACAGATGGCAGGAATTCATAGTGACATGACTTGTAATACTAATTTTTCTTCACTCTACAAAGTCTGTTTGCAACTGGCTCTAACTTTATCACACTGCTGGTAATCAGAAGCATATTCTATAATTCCTAATTGTTAATGCACAATTAGCAGAGCATTCGTTACGACCCAGCTATTCAAGAGCCCTAGATTTCTAGATCTGTTGTTGGGAAGCAGGTATTTTGGTTTGTAAAAGCACATGTGGAAAGTTAAGTTTGTTTGTTCTGTCACAAGTAAGTAAAGTTTGTGAACAACATGCTCCGTGCTTTAGAGATTACAAAAACAGATTATTTGAACAGTGAATGTGAAGCATGTTTCTAGCTGAGACAGATTTAGTGCATTTCCCACTTGCTCAGAGTAGGTATATTCCCTTTTGCTAAGCTGGCAAAACATCTGTCTACTCTCCTGCAGATCCAGAATAACATTTGAAGTATTCGAAAGTTCAGGACACACAGAGTATGTTCAGGTACCCATCAGGGATCTCTTGCATCTGGCAGTTGTTTGTCAGATGCAGCAGCTACTAAACAGAAATATTACAGATGAGAACTGCCTGAGCATCCTGTTGCTATTATAATATCTAATCATTTATATGACAAGTGCCTTACACTGTCATTTCATTTTATTTGTAGATTTCATTTAACTTCTGTTAAACAATTGTTAGACAGAATAGCGGAGTTTCTGTGTCTGTATTTTCTGTTTACATTAGAGATTTGGGAGTGTTGTTTCTTCAATTTATATAATGAATAAGTTAAACGAATGAGGAAATCAACACATGTATCTAGGTCATGCACACATAAGTGCACAAGGAGGTAAGAGGACATATGGGATCTTTATGTCAATCATTTTGCCAAGAGTAGTAGAAAGCCTCCATTTTCAAACTCTTCAGGGAGAAAAGCTCTACATTGTATCCAGAAAGGTAGTTAACAACTATCATTAACTTGAAATTCACAGCCATTTTCTTGAAAATTGATAATATCAGCCAAATAAAATTTAAAACTAATTCTGACAAACTCCTGTCATCTTTTGATTCATAAATACATATATCCATATGTATACCAGACACAAAATCCTTATAGCCCTTCTTGTAAGGCAGATATGTTAGGCTTACATGTTGCTTTCAAGATTTTGGACAAATTCCAACTAGATCATTGAATGCAGTATTTTTAATTTTTGGATGTGATAGTATTGCCCTCACATTGCTATGTTCTGTTAAACAGCTGATGACTCCTTCTCCTGAGCTGTCAACATTTCATTAGTGAGTGACCTTATTTAAACAAATCTCTTAAAAGTTCCTTGGAGACAAGACAGACTTAATTATATAGTTTTATTGGAATTACTCTAAGAATCTTATAAAGAAATTAAAAGGATTTATAAATACCATGAGTAGGCTTAGTTTTTTCAGTTTTTATTCTTAGATCGTGAAAATGTTTTTCAGGTCAGTTTATATTCAACCTTGGTTTTTTGGATGGGTAATATTTACTTTGGGACTTTACCTCTGAAGAAATCAATGCTAACAACATGGAAATGGTCCCTTTTTGATCAGATTTATTCTTCTGTGGGTGTATGTACAAGTTACTGCTGTATCGAATTCTGCTGCTGAGCATGCAAATGTCTATTAAAACCCTATATCTGACTTATAGAATCATAGAATTATAGAATCATTGAGGTTGGAAGAGACCTTCAAGATCATCCAGTCCAACCACCTACCTACATCACCACTAACCCATATCACCCAGCACCACATCCAGACGCCTCTTGAACACCTCCAGGAACAGTGACTTCACCACCTCCCTGGGCAACCTGTTCCAATACTTAATCACTCTTACAGTGAAAAAATTTTTCCTAATGTCCAATCTGAATCTCCCCTGCTGCAATTTAAAGCCGTTTCCTCTTGTCCTTTCACTATGGACACAGCAGAAGAGACCGACCCCCGCCTCACTACAACCTCCTTTCAGGGAGTTGTAGCGAGCAATGAGGTCCCCCCTGAGCCTCCACTTCTCCAGACTGAACAACCCCAGCTCCCTCAGTCGTTCCCCACAAGACATATTTGGCAGTCCCTTCACCAGCTTTGTTGCCCTTCTCTGGACACGCTCCAGCACCTCGATGTCTTTTTTGAAGTGAGGGGCCCAAAACTGAACACAGCACTCGAGGTGCAGCCTCACCAGTGCCGAGTACAGTGGGACAATCCCTAGTCCTGCTGGCTACACTGTTCTTGATGCAGGCCAAGATGCCATTGGCCTTCTTGGCCACCTGGGCACACTGCTGGCTCATA
>VZRW01009126.1:198948-246290 GCA_013398125.1 Aegotheles bennettii
CGGTCTCTTCTGCTGTGCCCATAGTGAAAGGATAAGAGGAAATGGCTTTAAATTGAAGAAGGAGAGATTCAGATTGGACATTAGGAAAAATTTTTTCACTGTAAGAGTGATTAAGTATTGGAACAGGTTGCCCAGGGAGGTGGTGGAGTCACTGTTCCTGGAGGTGTTCAAGAGGCGTCTGGATGTGGTGCTGGGTGATATGGGTTAGTGGTGATGTAGGTAGGTGGTTGGACTGGATGATCTTGAAGGTCTCTTCCAACCTCAATGATTCTATGATTCTAAAGTGGGGGCTTTTTCTGCTCTCTCCCTCAGACAGTGTGACAGTGGAGAGCAACACAAAGTGCAGCAGGGAGCTGAGTTATGATTTGCATGAGCAAATAGGATAAAGTTCATGTCAGGAACACTAAGGACAGGGGTTTTTTTGGCATTGGAAACTCAGCTACAGCTTTAACACTATATCTGTTTAGAGATAACTTTAAAATACTGCTTTTTAAAAAACATTTGTCAAATTGGAGAAAAAATTAAGAAATTCTTATAGAATGTCTTTCCATGTTTTTGCCAGTTGTGTATTACAATTATTTCTCCATGTAACAGGGATTGATTATTTTTCTGAGACTAAAAGGTGTCAGTTTTCATGTAAATAATGTCCACAATTATACAGAGAATCCTTAAGCAAACACTAGCTGAAAAAAAAATTTAAATTGTACATCTTTGATTACATATATTTTTGTTACTTACCATGTAATATGGTTCACAGGTCTGAAAGTAATGTTCATTGTGGTGTAAAAATAGGCATGTAGTGTGATGGCTTACAAGAATACCATGATTGTATTACTAAAAATAAATATATACTGTAAAATTACTGCTTTATACTGATAAACACTTGATTGGAAGAAACATGAAGTTTAAGTCCAAGTTTTGGTTGTCCATGAGTACAGCTGGAGTAGATGTACATACACACAGAGCCTGCCCCACTGAACTGAAATGCCTGAATGTGTTTGGTTATTCTCCTTTTTGGAAGAAAAGGAAAATTGTTTCCTCCATACTGGTGCATAGTTGTAACCCTTAGTTCCTAAGACTGCATTAGCCAGCATACATGAGATGACTGATTTCAAGAGATGGTAGGTTTCCATGAGGCACAGTAATTGAATTTGGTGTCATGAGCTGGAATCAGAAGTCTCACTTTATGTCCAAGTAAATTCAAAATGCTGATGACATTTCTTTTTTAAAAAACACTTATTGATATATTTCATGTGTATATCACAACTTCTTTAGCATATATTGTTCAATTTAACAAACTATTTGTATGTATGTTTGTGCTCCTCTTTCAGTGTTGTATTTGTTGTCCTTGCACCTCCCTTTCTCTGTCCAAGCTTCTCCCAACTTGAAACATTTCACTCTAACTTTCAGAAAATGAAGCAGAGTGAGAATGGTATTAATTTGTATAATAATTTCCTTTACTTTCATATGTAATGATTTCATTAGGAACAAATATTTTGTTATGACCAATTTTCTGAAAGCCTTTTAATTAGATTCAAAATTCATGCCAAATAGAGTAGTCAGAGCAGAAACATCTGCATATCAAGCAAAGCTTCCACAGTCCTGGTTTGGATTTTCTCCATTGTTTTGATCCCCTGCTCGGTCTGCTTCCCCACCCTTCAGCCTCGCTGCTTTGTCTGCTTTCTAAGTGTGACCTTCTTGGATTCTTCCTTGTAGGAGCTGAATCTCTACATTACTTTTTACAGTAAAATTATTATCTAGAATGTCTAACTTGTCAACTTTCAGCAACGTAAGTATTTGTGTTCAGTAAAGTCCTGGTTTGTTAGCTATATACAAGAAATACTTAGTTTCTCTGACTGTAACAATACAGATTACAGGACAAGTAGTGTCCCAACAAATTATCAAACTATGCAATCTGCTGTTTCATGATCAATAGATGATATAATTCAGTAAGTGATTTCATACCTCTCTAGCTCCTGTAATGAAATAATTTTATTATACCAGAATTATATGTATTCTTCTCCAACTAACTGTACAGCCGAATGTGTTATCTTGGGAAACATACATATTCCTAAAGTGAACTGGCTGATGCTTTAACAGTGCTTTCTTTTCCAACTTGTTGACCTGAGAAAGCAATCTGTCTTCAGTGTTTGTAAGAAGCTAGTACTTCAAGGGAGGAAGTGTAGTATTTCATATGGTATGGGCATTTCAATTATTATTTCCTTTGCAGGAATCAAGAAAGAACCAAAACTTTTGCAGGCATAAAAAAATAAAAGATCTTTTCAAATGGAGCTTGAACTGAGGCAATGATTGCAATTCCCATAGATTAAACTAATTTCTTGTTTAAATATTTAAACAATCTGACAAGGCAGACAGCCATTTTTGTACCTAAGGTCCAACACTACAAAATAAGAGTTGATATTGACATCTTTGCTGGTTTAAGTATGTTCTCCTTTGGACATGGTCATTTCATGGGTCTAACTCACACCCTCAAACCTGCAGGCTTAAAATACTACTGATGTAAGAGGCTCTAATGATTAAATATTTGCTGATTAAACAATACATTATTAAGAAAGTAATTGCCTAATAATATAATTAGCATATAGCCACTACTGATCAGGTCAGCTTCATTAGTGTTTGTAGACATCTATGCTGTTAAGGTCAGAAGATTCACTCCCTCCTGTGTTCCTTACCTGATTTTATAACTTATTCCCAATTTACTCTATTTCAAGAGCCACCTTTTTGCCATTCTTGCACCTCCTTCCTCTGACCAAACTCTTCCTTATGGACCAGAGGTGTACTATAACCTTTGCTTGAAGGCACACCTCCTCCTCACCTTTGAGTGCAGTGGACCTATTTTGTACTTGAAAGCCATTAGACAGGGCAGGATCCTCCCTCTTGGTGCTAGAAGTCACCAGCTTCCATCCTTCCCCTTCTCCAGAGGTTGCACTTACCTTAAGACTAGGTGTGGACACTGCCTGCTTCTCTACTGCAGTTAGAGTCCAGAGCTATTCAAAGCTGCTACATCTCAGAGAAGATCCCATCTTGTCCAACGCTGCCCAGCCTGCTCTCTTTCTTCTGTAACTCGCACTTGGTGGCACAGATCCTGCAGGACAGAAGACCATCAGAGAGAGGCCTCAGACACTGCTGCAGCCCAGGAGCTGTAGGAGTGCATCTGCCATCTGAAGCTCAGCCTGTGCCAAAGCCTCTGCCCTAAGAGGGACAGCTGACCAAACACCTCCTGGGAAAACTGCTCTATCATGTGTCAACACCACAGCTAAGCACCTAGCTCTTATATAGTCCCATCCTGAACACTGGCTAAAAGGGTTCTAGTTCCTCCTTAACTGCTGGCAGCTGCAACAAAGGCTTCAGTCAGTCTGGGTCAAGGGTAGCTGATCATTCTTGTTAGAAATTGCTAGAGCTACATTGGGATTGCACCCTTGTATCTTCCCTTACCTGGCAGGAACAAGCACCCTTAAGTTTCTCAGAGGTTTCCTGGGCCACTGCTCCTGGACCTTGTCCCCAGCAGGTCCAGAAGCTCCCAAAGCAGAACACAGAGACTGACACACAAACTGATATGTCTCTGGCTGCCTCTATTGGCTAAGCTTGTGAGGGTCCCCATAACAGGAATTACTGAAACCCAATAGAGTAGCTGAAAAACCTGGAGCCCCACCAGCTTGGACGAGCTCAGAGACAAGCAAGCCACATGAAGTTGTGTAGAAGTGAGATATTAATTAGATAACCCCAAATACTTGTAAAAGCCTAAGTAAGCTCTGTATAGGCAAGACCTGATTTTGGAAGGGAAACATCTGCTATTCTAATTTTCCATGGTTTTCCTAGACCAACCATACTGCAAATCTGAATTTCAACTCTGAATGGGGGATATACTAAATTAAAAGGCTGTTTCTTAAGGCAGTCTGTTGGCAATCCTCTGATACTGGTAGAAGAAGTAGGGCACAAAATCCCTTGCACAAAGCCTGACACACTTGGTGTATTGACCTGACACTGAACGTTGTCTGGCTGTGGGCCAACACTCAGGACAGCCAGAATTTCTGGACTATGGTATACTGCTCTGTGACACTCTAACCCAAAGACTTTTTATTGTGGCCTCATATTTTGTTGTCTCCTTCAATTGTAAACTTATAGTCTGGAACTTACTACAAGTGCGGATCTGGAGTTCATCTATTTATTTGCCTCTCAGTCTGTATAATGATTTTGCAGATACCAAACTAGCCTATTGCCTATCAAAAGAGAAGGAGAAAGCAGCCATATGGTCAGGCACAGATCTATAAGAAAGCCTTGCCTCTAAGACCGAGTGGACTCAGACTTCACTGACTTTCAGCATTGCAGTTTTTTTAAATCCCAATGATTACATGTATGCTGCTATGTGGAGCATCCTATAGGTCAGGCTTAAAGTACAAATAGATGTTCATCTACATTGCTGCACTGTAGGATGTCCCCGCAATCCATGAAGTGGTAAAGATTTTGGCTAAAGGGAAATCTTGGGTGTAGATGGTGCTTAAAGTGTCTCTTATAGCTTACTTGCCCTGTGGACAGTATCAGGCATTTTTCTATCCAACATATCCTTGGGATAGCCACGGCACACAGTATAAAAATTGCTGGTATGGTGCAAATGAAGCATTTGCAGTCAAGATGTCCAGCAGCAGAGTTTTCTTACATGCTTGTCTGCAGCTCATTCATTAGGATCTTTGCACAGATGGGAGAAAATTAAACAACAAAGGCTGAAGAATGTAAATATGCTCAGGGCAAACAGAAACCTGTGGAGACCTATATAGAGAAATCAATGCCTTCTCAGCTTCCATTTTGTCAATGTTTCGCTTACTATACAAACGTAGGAGAGGCAGAGGTGATGGGGCATTTGCTCAGGAATTATTGAGCACCATCTGGCATCTTGAGGTAATTAGTCTGCACTGTACCTCCTTTGGAAACCATAGCAACTCTACAATAACTTAATTGTGTTCTCTGATGATGGCATAATACATAAGTGCCACTGCTGTAATATACTAATTAATGCATTCTGAACTGCCCAGCTGCTGTATACAAATACACTGTCTATTATGGGTTTCTTGGTAATAAGTGTTTGTAAAACAGAAAGAAAAGGTTTCAAAAAAAGCATAATTTTGTATGACATCAGTCCTTGATAAAATCAAGGAGAAGCTGTTACATGATTTAATTAATTAAGAATTGCAGGAATCTAACTAGTGTCAGTCAACATGGTTTTATGGGAAATAGATTAGTTTTGTCAAACAAATCTAATTGCATTTTTAAGAGCATAAGTTTTGTTGATTTAAAGTAACTAAGCATACATAATCCACACAGCTCTGTAAGGTGTTTGATGTACTGCAACATGACAAAATACAACTACAAATCAGTATTACACAGTATCAATAAAGTGCATGTTAATAAGATTAAGAAACCGATAACGAATCAGAGGCGGGAGGGGAAAGCCAAACCTCCAAATCACAGTTCAACATCTAGAAAGAATGAATACAAACTATACAGCCAAAACAAATGGAATAGCAAAATAGTGAATCTGGAAAGTATCTCTGAGTAATAATAGATTCAGAAATTCATCTAGATTGTTGGAAAATTAATATAAACTAGTGGATCTGGTATCTATAAACTCAGAGTATGGTAGTAAAGTTCAGCTGCACGCTTGCATGCTGTGCAGGCAAGAGTGAAAGAAATTATTTAAGATCAAATAAAATGCTCTAGAGCAGAATAATGTGGACATGCTGCAGCACTGGCCAAGATACTAGCCAGTGTTCGTCAAGCTATCAGTGGAAAGTAGTACAGCATCAGCAGCCCAGTGCAAACAAGCCCAGTGGAGAGGCAAGGGCTATTTGCCTATTTCTCCTCGATTGCTTCCAGAATTTGTGCTAGTACTGCACCATAAGGCTGTTCTACATCATGAACATGAGCCAGCTTGCTAAAAACTAGCCCAGGGATCGCTAACCAGGCACAGCATTGTATTATTTAGACATGACATATACTCTGCTGAGTTTGTGTCCAACTCCATTCAGACACCACAGATTAAGAGAAACTGATGCACCTATATGTCCTAAAATCAAGTTGCATACCTTTCAGGAACACCCAAGGGACTGGGCTCACTCCAGGAGTAGATGGAAGAAATATAATGGCTTGTAATACATAGAGGATATTACAAGAAAAGGTCATATGGCCCCAATCAGTGAAGATGAATCTATGATTTCATAAAAATATAGTCACCTCATTCCCAGTCTGTGATTACCACTATTACACTGTCACACTCTGTGCCTCAATCCCTCACAATAGACCTATCATGTTTTTATGGCAGTGAGTTATGAATAGGTGTAGAACAAATATACTGAAGATACTATCATATACAGTAAATATTTGCAGTTCAAAAATGTAATGACAGGTTAAAATATATTGATATACCACCACAAAAAAAATAGCCAAACGTATACATAGGGCTTTCAGAAAGAGCAAATAATCACAAGACAATCAAGAATTATGCTTCTGTCCATCGTGATTCATATTTGACTCATACGGTAAGTGAAATTAATTTGAGTCACCAGCATAAGTGCAAATACTTTTTCCTGGAGGAAGCTAAGAATCATTTTGACTCTTTACCAGTACTGTCCCAGATGACCATTCCCAAATATTTAAGGAAAAACAAAAACCCATGAAGCCTAATTCTGCTGAACTCATCCCCAATCAAGCTCACAGAAAGAAACAGGAAAGGGATCAAGCAGTTTCTTCGCTTCCTCTGACAGCCAACTTTTCCTTTAGATATATATAACACCTACTTACGTGGTATTTTGCCTTACTAGACAATTATGGGTATCTGCCAAACACTAAAAGCTTGTTCCAGGTGAAACCCAGCCTGAACAATTCAGTGGATCTCATCCCTACTAATAAACCTGTGAGATACCTCAGCAGATTGACTTGACAGCCACCATCAGTCACAACACAGAAAGCAGTTCAGATCATTTTCTACTTAGACAGGTTGAGATCTTCTTCCACAACTCATTAATCCACAGCATCAGTTAGATAAATTCAACCTCGGTTTCCAAGAGTAGTTAGATGCTGGTTTCCCTGGCTCAGGTGTCTTTCCAGGCAGCTAGAAAATTCATCTAGAGTATCTAAAAGTTCAGGTCCAATTTTGTTGGGAAATCTCCCACCAAAGACATTGCTGCCCAAAGACCATAAAGATAAACTAAAGAGTTAGACTTTATGTTTCATGGCAGAAATTCACTTTTGTAAGAAAAGGCCCCATTCCCTGTCTGCTTTCATTGTGTCTCTCTTTCTGGTGTAGATTAAACACTGAACAACAAACTGATCCTGTTTGCCCCTTTCTGCTCTGACACATCAGGTACCATAGCTAGTACCATTGGGAAATGTTAGCTGAAAAATACAAAAGGGGAGTATTGAACACTTTTTTGGTTGGCCACAAAGTAAATAAAAGGAACTACAGATTTCACCATGAGCAAGAAAGCAACAACATATCAATAATTTCATTTCTAGCTGTAAACACCTCTTGTTCTCTCCAGTTTGGGTTTAAGTACACTGCGAAAGTGAAAGCCCTCAAGCCTCATTTAACCAGCCTTTGCTAATACAATGTCCTCCCAGCAATTGGAGAGTAAAGGCTTGAATATGTGACATGAACAATATATTTTTAATAAATTACCTAATAAAACTAATGGCCCTGGAACTCCTATGATACATGCAACCATGTAGTTGTTACAACTTGGTTTTATCTCTGTCATGCATTTTGTTCACTAACCACTGGCCTCTCTTTAGGGACTGCTGCCATGCTAGGATATAGTTGATGAAGACAAAGACAGCACATGGCAGAGACAATAATCCTTTTAAGCAATCTTAACTTTGTCCTACCATGTTTCTGCCAGTTCTTCTCTAAAACAGAAGGAAATCAACCCTAAAATAAGTGGATGCTCTTTAAAGTTAACCAGAAACTCTAAGGAACACCTCAAAAAGAGAAAATATTCAGGGATGGTTAAGGCAGAGGTGTTTTAACAAAGATGTCTCTTTTGGATCTCCAAGGAAAGTGTGCAGTCCTGGGAATTTTCATGGCTTTCACCCTGAGGACTCTCATGCTCCGTGAGACAGTTTGGCACCCCAGGTCCCTCAGAGAAGGTGCTACCTTTGCCCTCCTCCTCCTGCCTCCCACAAATTAACATCTGCTACCACTTGTTAATACCAGTTAGCAATAGTTGACATTCTCTAGAGAAGCACTAGCTTCTTGTAAGGTTTCAGCCCAGCACTTCAGCAGTCTGTAGAGGTCTTCCTGCAGACAGAACTGCCACTTGTGTGCTCCCATTCTCCCTAGATTTCAGTCCTGCATCATGTTTGCTGAGGCCCTGTCATCATCTCTCTAGGAACATCCCTCACAGTCTACTTGGATAACAGCATGATGGAGGGACTGGTCTGGGCCAGGCATCAGCCCATGCAATCTGCTGATTGCCTTGATGTAGAGCAAAGAGAAAATTCTGTTAGACCACATTTCAGGGCTTATTTCTAGCCTTTGTTTTTGCTAGACTAAAATCACAAGCAATTTCCATAACCCCATTAGGCAAGGTATTTCAGAAAACACTGACAACCTACATTATATTATTATTGTAATAATGAGGTCTTTCATCAGGGAAGCCTATGAATAATTAATTCTAATTAAGTAGCTGATAGACACAGTAAATCATTCATCAGTGCTTGAGTCCTGCACATTACAGACTGTAATAATTTTTATGTTAGCATAAATGCTGAGCAAGAGAGTGTAATCAATGAAAACATTATTAAAGATTTGTGTCACTGCTAGGAAACAAATTGGAAAATTACTTCTCTGCTTTTGTACTTATTTGCACTCACAATATTACGTGGTAGTTGTCCTTGGCAAATGACTCATGCTTACTGCAGCATTATTTGAAAAATAGGAGTGAAGCAGTTAGTACAACAGTAAAGAATAAGAAAAGGAAAAAAAAAAGATGGGCTATAGGCAGAATGTCATTGGCCTTCTCTATTAAGAAAAGCAATGAGGTAAACTTCTCTAGAAAGTGCTGAGTCAAAGATAATTGACACAGAAAGCTTAGAGATCTTTATGTTCTGTGGGCTGTCATGGCATCTACTGCATATAATGCAAACTTTTGGATTTATAAGGTGGCACATTATGCCTAACTCCAGGATCAGGTATCCCTGAGTTGTTCAGGTTCTAGTGTTAAATTCTGCAAAAAAATATGCATATTTGAAAACTAATAGAAAAATCAGTGTAATAAATATGATTACATATAGAACCATAACACAAGAAACCATAAATATTAACATAGAATTCCTGTTAACTCAAAGCTTGAATATATAGATACGTATCCCTACTATCTATGTCGACTAGACAACGTTCTCCTTAGACCCAAGTACTCACACCGTGCACAATAGAGGGAACCAGAGCACACAAATAATTCTGGCAGTGTTAAAGGTAAGGGGCTAACACGTAGAAAAGCAGTGGCAGTGCCACTGTCTCCTTGATAAATTCTGAGCTTTTAGATGGTCTGGCTTAAAATTTGTGAGTTAAAATGGTGGCAAAGTTTTTGTCTTTGACTTGTGAATTCTGGTGTTTTCATACTCCAAATTTTACTTCCTTTTTTTTCCCTGTAAATACTCTACCTTCAGGAAGGAAAGTTTTATTGAGATTCTCCAAGTATCTTGAGACTCCATATAAAGCCATGAGAGACAGCAACTTTTGCAGTAGCTTAGATGTTTAGAACTCAATCACGAATCTAGGTCTTAATGTGCTTGGAATATGAGATAATAAATGCAGGCTTCCACTGTTACATCCAGTGTGAATAAAATGGAGAAAGTATAAACCAGACTATATAATACACTTTTTAGAGAAAAATCATAGTTACAAAAGGCAGTAGCAGCAAATGTAAGAAGTAATTTTTAAAAATGCATCAAGAACAGTAAGGATGATTCAAAAGATTTTAAATTGTCAAGTTTGTGAAAAAAACATGTGAAATCAATGCCCATAAAGAAAAAAAAATATATGAAGGTGGTAAAGCAACTATAAGACAAGTATTTCTTCAACAATTTTCCTATTTTTTATGAGTGTTCAAATTTTTATTATAGCAATAAATAAAAATACAGGAATTTGAATCGATGCCTACCAAGAAGCTCAAACCTAAAAAATGGGAACCCAAATAAATTGAAAAAAAAGCAAATCTGTAAACAAAAGTTTCAGATTTTATTACCATGTTCATCCAACAGGATATTTGCCTGCTTTTCACTTCTACTTCACTGCAGCAGCCACTGCCACAGGAGACACTGAACATCTCAGAGTTATCTTTTTTTGCTATTGTGAATTGCATATATTGTCAGAAATGTATCTTTTTACATGAAGCAGAAAATAAAAATCTCAATAGCATGCAGGTGCCTATTTGCTCAGACCTGTAAGCACAAGCATAATGTTGTTCATTACAGGGAGTCCCACTGGCTGCAAGAAAGCAAATGACATTCACACCCCTCTTTGTATAATCAAGGTTGAAAGTTGCCATTAATGTGGAAGAAAAAATATTTATATGGCAGTTGGAAGAAAAGATAAATTGTAAAGCACACTTCTCTGGCATGAAATAGCAATAAACATTGTACCTTTCTTTACTTCCCTTTCAGTGAGTACATACTTTGCTATCTCTAGTTATACACCAACACAAACCTGGAGATAGCTTTTTAATTTTCAGGTGTGTTCACACAGCATTAAGGAGACTAACAGTTATCTGCAATACCTGAGCATAGCTCAAGGTGGAACTCTTTTATTTTCCTCCACCTTGACAAAAAAAATAGCAATAGTGACATGTTTTCAGCAATATGAATAAAAATACCAAAGTCTGTGTATTCCTCAAGAACATTTTCTTAAACTGAAAAACAATCTAATTCCCAAGAGGCAGAAAGTAAGTCCAGGGAAAACGAATAAAGCAGTGTTTTAATTCTTCTCTCTGACTTGATAAAATAGGTTTTGACTGTTTTGAGGCCAAGTGGAATGATACAGCAAGAACAGATAACAAAGCTCTGAGCCAAATCCAAGGCAGTCAGTGGAAAGCATCTCACTGATTCAATGAATATTACAGTATATTGAATATTACATTCAATATTCAAAGCATAGTGAATGCCATTATCTTCAATACAAGCCAGATTAACCCTAGTTTAGTTATCTTGACATCAGTTTACTGGCTAAAAAGTATCATTTTTCCATTGAGAGATTCCATCATAGTTTGGTTTGGGTTTTTTTTTAATGCCTCCATTAAGAGAAGGCAGAATAATGTCAATACGACAGAGCTGAAGAGGTTTCACATGCTCTATGGCATTTCAGTCAGATCATACTCTTGCCACCTGGCCATGAAGAAACCCCTACTGATGAAAGCCCAGTGAACTGCATCCTACCTGGCACTCCGTAAAGAGTCTTTCTTTCATCAGTAGGTGTTTTATAAATGGCGTAAAAGGAACATCAAAATCCCATGCATATTCCAAAATATGCTAGGGCTTCCTGAGGTTAGGTTGAGTAGACTCACAAAAGAGTGCAACTCTTATGGCTGAAGGAGGCACTGAGGAAGGTCTAGCAGACAAACAAATTAAAACTTTCACATATCTGCAATTACAAAAATACGGTGTTTAATGAATGAGCTTAGGAAGATGGAATCTGCCATAATGCTAAGCAGCCAGCCAGCCGCGGCACAAAGCCTCCCTTTTGTTTTAACAGTAAGATGGACACCTGCTTCTTGCAATTAAATACCACTGGGGTTTGGGAATCATGTAATTATTTCAAATGTAAATTTTCCTGTTTTAGAATGTTAGTATGACAGTTGATGTTTCACTGGCAGAGATGGCTGACTGCAGAATGGAAACTGGTGTACAGAGGCCACTTCTGGTTTTATGAGCAATACCTTCACAGGCTTATAATGTTTACCAGAATTTTTCACTATGTGTCCTTCAATATTTGTTCAGCTCTGTGAGTCCACAGATGACTGAGTAACTTTTCTGGGCTTAATTCATATTCTACACATTGAAACAGCCAATCAACATACTACTTTCAAGTTAAAAATGTCTTTCAAAGTTACAAACGCTAAACCCAAACCTCAGGCAAACAACAGTTTGTAATTACTGTTTACCGCTTTCACATTTTAAGCTAGTCACATTTAATTAAAGCTGCAGAAGGAGTCTATTTGTTGTAAATCCTAGTGCAGCAAATACATCAACAACACTGGAAAATATAAATAAATCAATGCTATTTTTACTTAACCAAGTTTTCTAGCACATGATGCATGATTGCTTTACTTCGATCTTTTAACTCCTCTAGAGATCAGAAGGTTGTTTCAGGATTGTTGTAATCAGAAGAAAGTCAGTAGTAACACACATGAGAAAATAATTCATCCCTTTTGCAATCAAATTTACAGGGTAATAATACAGTAGCTCTTGAACCCATGAGTTTGAAAATGAATGTATTTCAGATGCACTGAGAATACAGTCTCTATTGTATAAAAGCAAAAGACATTCTATAAAATAAATCTAGGTATTTTACAACAGAGGTTTATAACTCACTCTTCTTTATACTGGAGCACTGCTGTACATCTGAAGTATTTCTATGTTGAAAGAGTGCCTACTTCCTTGCAAAGTGAAATTGATTTAGTATTTTATAAAAGAGAAAAATTCCATTTTTTAGAAACTGTTTAAAAACATGTAAAAAGATATATCAAGTCAGAGGACCAAAAGTCCATTTAACCTGATATTCAGGTTCAAGCAATAACCAATAATGGAGGCCTAGGTATGCTGTTCTTTACTTTTGTAATTCCCAGAGAATTTAAAAAGAAATAGAAATAAAGTTATTTAGGGATTAAGAATTTATTTCACTGTATTTTCTTACTCCTATGACTAACTACATCAGTGCCTTAGACAGAAATAAACGTAGAGTTGTAAACTACAGCTATACAAAAATTTCTGCAAATTGTCCATTCCTTTACTGAGGTTTTGTTCAAGTTAATATAATTTCAAGTAAAAGTGTCTAACTAAACAGTCAGATAATCAATCACCTGAGCATGAAATTACACAAAGTATGAAATTGAACATGAAACTTGACCCTCTGGTACAAATATAGTCAGAACTTCACATAATCTTTGATGCAGATTTTAGATCTTTCTGAAAAGATAAGACATCACAGAACACAGAAATTTGATATGAAGAAATTATGCTAAGTGCTGCCTATCAACCATGTTATCTAAAAATGCAAAATATTTTGGAATACAATTAGTGTAAAGCAGTCTGAGATATTTTCTTACTAAATTACATTTTTTCTCATTTATCAAAAAAAAAATAGTCCAAATATATGGGGTGTATATGGAATACTTCTGACACTACAAAGTGTACCCTGTGATAATTAAAACAGTTCACAGAAATTGCAAGTGTCTGTTTATGATACTTTTAACACAATGCAAATGCATGCTTCTCGCATACATAATAGCATTTCTGTAACTCTCCATCATCTTTGGTAAGTCATGGGCAACAGGAGAGGTGCCTGAGGACTGGAGGATAGCAAATGTCACTCCAGTCTACAAGAAGGGCAAGAAGGAGGACCCGGGTAACTATAAACTGGTCAGCCTCACCTCCATCCCTGGAAAGGTGATGGAACAACTTGTTCTTGGCACTATCTCTAGGCATATCAAGGATGAGGGGGTCATTAAGAGCAGTCAACATGGCTTTACCAAGGGTAAGTCATGTTTGACCAACCTTATAGCCTTCTAGGAGGAAATAACTAGGTGGATAGATGATGGTAGAGCGGTAGATGTGGTTTATCTTGATTTCAGTAAAGCATTTGACACTGTCTCCCACAGCATCCTCGTAGATAGGCTGATAAAGTATGGGTTTGGTGATCAGGTAGTGAGGTGGATCAAGAACTGGTTAAAGGGAAGAAGTCAGAGAGTTGTAGTCAATGGGACAGAATCTAGTTGGAGGTCTGTGACTAGTGGAGTCCCTCAGGGGTCGGTACTGGGACCGGTGTTGTTCAATATCTTCATCAACGACCTGGATGAGGGTACAGAATGTATCCTCAGCAAGTTTGCTGATGACACTAAACTGGGAGGAGTGGCTGACACACCAGAAGGTTGTGCTGCCATTCAAAGAGACCTTGATAGGCTGGAGAGTTGGGCGGGGAGAAACTTAATGAAATTCAACAAGGGCAAGTGCAGAGTTTTGCATCTGGGGAAGAACAACACCATGCACCAGTACAGGCTGGGGGCTGACCTGCTGGAGAGCAGTGTAGGAGAAAGGGACCTGGGGGTCCTGGTGGACAGGAGGATGACCATGAGCCAGCAATGTGCCCTTGTGGCCAAGAAGGCCAATGGCATCCTGGGGTGCATTAGAAGGGGGGTGGTTAGTAGGTCGAGAGAGGTTCTCCTCCCCCTCTATTCTGCCTTGGTGAGGCCACATCTGGAGTATTGTGTCCAGTTCTGGGCCCCACAGTTCAAGAAGGACATGGAACTGCTTGAGAGAGTCCAGCGCAGAGCCACTAAGATGATTAAGGGAATGGAACATCTCCCTTATGAGGAAAGGCTGAGGGAGCTGGGTCTCTTTAGCTTGGAGAAAAGGAGACTGAGGGGTGACCTCATCCATGGTTACAAATATGTAAAGGGTGAGGGTCAGGACGATGGAGCCAAGCTTTTTACAGTGACGACCAATGATAGGACAAGGGGCAATGGTTGCAAACTGGAGCATAGGAGGTTCCATGTGAATATCAGGAAGAACTTTTTCACTGTGCTAGTGACGGAGCACTGGAACAGGCTGCCCAGAGAGGTTGTGGAGTCTCCTTCACTGGAGACATTCAAAACCCGCCTGGATGCGTTCCTGTGTGATGTACTCTAGGTGACCCTGCTCTGGCAGGGGGGCTGGACTAGATGATCCTTCGAGGTCCCTTCCAACCCTAGAATTCTGTGATTCTGTGATTCTGTAACTTAAATTTCTTGCATATATCTGGCTAAAATTTCATTATAAAACGAACACTTGACAATAAGGTAATACCCTAAATTGCCTAGTAGGGCAGCACGTAATCTTAGTCTGTTTTCAGTAAGGCAACAAAAGTAAATTTTTTTCAAAATCCAAGTAGAATTCTAAGTGAAATCCTTTTGACTTCTTCAAAACTGATAAATTTGGCTTCTACTGAGAAGAAGATAAGGACATAAGCAACAATAACATCCTGGAGCACCTGGCAACGATAGCTTGAAGACATTCTGTACATCTCCCAGCTGAGTGTTGCTCCTAAGGTTGTTAAATTAGCCACTGTGAAAATGAAAGCAGAGTAACCATGGTTTGAACAAACTGAAGTTTTGTATCAAGGTCACTTGGTCACGGCTACACAGAACCAGTGATTGCTACACCATTTCTTGGTATATAATTCTAGGTTTGCAAAGTATGTAAACAGAAATGCATTCATGAAAAATACTTGCACTGCAAACTTGAACTCTGATTTGATTTCGAACTTGTGATCTCTGCAGTGTCTCATCTGCTTTCATCCTTGTAGCAATACCTGGGAGATAGGTACATGTCCCCTACTTAGGGGAAAACAGTATTAAAAATAAGGTCAAGAGGTAAGTGATGTGTGCCTGTTCAACTACAAAAAATTTGAAAACATCTGTTCACAGAGAAAGTGGATATTCCACATAGAAGCTCAAAGTGAAAGACAGTTCTCCATCTGAACTACTTACATGATCAAGAGCAAAATTATTTGATCTTGTTCTCCTGTTACCGTTTGGAGGATGTTCTGGAGATGAATGGTTAGCCCAAAAATAATTGTGGCAATAATCTTTCTTTCAAGCCTTTGATGTAAAGATGAATATACAAAATTTCTGCCTGCCACAAAATTAGTGACAATCTTTTATGATAATAATCAAATAAGATAAGCATGATTCAAAGTCCCAAATTTAAATAAAAGATAACTTCTCATAAAAATAACTCATCAGTTCTCTAACCATTGCTTTCCCCAGTGAGCATGATGAAGGATCTACAAGGTTTTGCTCCAAGAAAATAATCTCCTAGTCATCCAGCTTACTGATTTTGCTACTGCTCTTCCTCTAGGCATTGACCTACAAGAACAGGTTTTCTAAAGGTTAATATAAGTTCTTCAGTTTAGAATGAGACAAGTTACAAAACTGCAATGACTATATGGTCTTGCAACTAATATATACAATTCTTCTGGGTTTTTTCATATCATGTAGTCCATGAGACTAATAGCACTTTTAGGCTGGCTTTGTTTACTTTGCCAACAGCTTTATCACTTATTTTTCACTTGAGCACTGTGTTCAGCCTCCTATAAGAAGCTCAAGATGCAATGTCATATTAAAGATCAACTCATTCGTAGACAATGACCACAACTGGCCATAGGCTCTGTATAGATTGCCCTTTGGTAGGATCTGTGATCCTACTTCCTGCCAGTTTCCCAGGCTTAGTGATGCTCCTTCATCCACCCCAGTTGCACCTTGACTGCAGAGGCCTCAGCTGTGTCCATATCACACTTGGGCAAGGAGGCACACAAAGTTTGCATACACTTGTTCGCCTTGCCCCTCACAGCTGCTCCACACTGCTCCATAGCTACCAGTGTCACACTCAGCATGCTCACTGCATGACACTGAGGACCACAGCATGCTCTGCATCAGAGGCTGAAACTGCCTCACCTCTTAGCAGAAACTATGACCTTGCTTTGCAGCCACTCTGCCTGCTGATCTTGGCTAATCAGACAAGGTACGTGACTACGTGGCACATGTGAGCACAGGGCACGTGTCCCAGTGGTATGCTTCTTCTTTACCAGGGAGATAGGAACAGTGTGGCTCACGCCATCTGATCATCCCACAGAAGAGGAATAAACTGGCTACCTCTGTCCATCACCATCTATTTCCCATGCCCATCCTGATGTTACTGTAGAGTGCTCTCTTTGGAATTGGGTGACCGCAACAGTTGGGAAGTCCCAAATAGTCCTCCAACTCTGTCACTGCATTTATACCATCTTTTGTGACACCAACAGTGCTTGAACTAGCACAATTATTTCACTTGTACAATGCAGACATTACTGCAAACATCTCGCCATTGCCTCTATCATACTGCACACCTCTCACACAGCAACAGGTTGACAGTCTAGTCAGTCTGTTGGGTCAGACAGCACCTGCCCTGTACAGACCCCAGGTGTAATGACTCCTCCAAAACTGCTCCTCCCTCTCCCAGGCACGATTATGCACATCAGCCCCGTTACCAGAGCAATGCCAGAGAGTTTAGTGGGTTGAGGTAGCCCACTCCTGGCTGTCTGAGAGTCCGGTGGTAACAAGGCAAGAAAAACTGAGGTGGATGGGTACATACCTTAGGACAAGGCAGGATTTGCAAGGTCACATCATCCAACACTTGAAATACTAGTAAAGTTGGCTTAATATCTATTATATGGAGTCTGAAAATGGCACTACCACCTTGGTGCCATTCTTCTAAAGACTATGTAAGTCTAATTGAGCCCCTAATTGAGTAAGCTCATTCCTCCTTCAAGCTTAAAAGCCACAGTAGCTCATTTCATGTACCAGGATAGGTGGTCTGAAAATGACTGATTTCTTATTTTGGACAGTGATTTGGATCTTTATGTTTCCTGAAGAATAAGAAAATAACTTACTAAGCATACCACAGGACAGACACCTGTTAAATACTGCCTCAAACTCAGATCTGCTGTTGTCCTCAATAACCTCTCACCATTTCATCAGTTCTTGTGTTCTCTGCTAAACAAATGTTAAACTGATGTTTTGACTACACAATCCATTCCACTAGATCTCTTTTCAGTTCCAGTTTTCACCGTACATTCATTCCACAGGGCATCTCTCAGCCTTAGAGCCAGCTACTTTTTGTTCACTGAACTACCTGTTAGATTGAAAGCTCCTGGTTTCCCTCTCCTTTTATAATAAAATAAAATAAAATAAAATAAAATAAAATAAAATAAAATAAAATAAAATAAAATGTCACCACTATAAAATATCAATCTTGCTTCAGGCCAAATAAGAATTATGCGTGTCTCTAGCCCTACTTGCAGTATTTCTCCCTTCTTGGAGCGCTTGGCTAACTAACTTGCTACAGTGGCTTCCTGACCGTCTCCTTGCAGCTTAGCATAGGGTCTTCTAATGTCACTTTCTATTGGATCTCAAAGCTGATTTTGATATTATCACTTGCCCTTGTTTGCTGTCTTCAGAAGCGGTGGAAGAAAGCTGTACAAATGTATATTGCATGGGAGATATGAGCCATAAAAGTGCAGCAGGAAAGGAAATTATAATTTAAAAAGAAAAAAAACAAACTGTTGGATATTCTGCAGGAATGTGTTTTGTGTTTTGAAGTGAAAAACACAGCAGGTTTCTCTCATATGTTTTTAAGTTGCTCATCTTGATATATTTACCTAGTAGGAGATTGTCTTAGTGATAATTATAGCCATTTTCCAGATTATTTCATCTCCTGTTACAACATTGTTTTGGTTGGTTCAGAAGCAATGGGTCTTTTCTACTTTTACATGTATTCAGATCCTTATCTCCTCCTTCCTCACCACTGTGGCTTTTTCCAACCAGCTTGAACTATGTTGTTTTATGATAATCATTCTTTATTTTCTCAGACTCTCATGTTAGCAGGTAGCATCTCAGGCCAATGGGAGAGGAACTACCAAATAGGAAAGACTGGTCAAGGGTGAAATGGGTCCAGGAAAGACAAGAGGACCAGCATGCGAAACTTGAAGTAAGACTACTGTCACGGTCTAGCCTCAGCCAGCAACTAAGCCCCACACAGCTGCTCCCTCACTCTCCCCTGGTGGGATGGGGGAGAAAATTGAAAGAGTAAAAGTGATAAAACTTGTGGGTTGATATAAAGACAGTTTAATAGGTAAAGCCGAAGCTGTGCACACAAGCAAAGAAAACAAGGAATTCATTCACTACTTCCCATCAACAGGAGATCAGGGCTCCATCATGTGTAACGGTTGCTTGGAAGACAAACACCATCACTCCAAATGTTCCCCCCTTCCTTTTTCTTCCTCCAGCTTTATACACTGAGTATGACACCATATGGTATGAAATATCCCTTTGGTCATAGCTGTCCTGACTATGCTCCCTCCCAACTCCTTGTGCACCTGCACACTAGGAAAGCATGGGAAATTGGAAAGTCCTTGATTTCTTAGCAACAACTAAAAACATCAGTGTATTATCAACACTCTTCTCATACCAAATCCCATACTAAATCAAAACCACAATGTTATTCTAGCTACTAAGAAGAAAATAAGATCTATCCCAGCCAAAACCAGGACAACTACAAAAATTACGAGTGGAAATAACAAAAATTAAGGAGAAAAAGTCTCAGATGATGAAAAAGATGAAAAGAGTAAAGAGAAAACTAAAACCCACCCAACACTGAAGTTAAAACAGATTATGAGTCAACTTAAATCCCCAAAAGCTCACGCACATATGTTAACATGACTCTTCTGAGAAAAGCCCAGAAGTTGTGTGAGAAAAATATTTTAAGGTATAAAGATCTTAAGATGGAAGCAGGTCAGTGGCAAAACTACGATGATAATTTGCACACAGGGTGAGACCCAGAAAATCAAGTGAGATAATTCCTGTTTATTTATAGAAAATAAGCTTGAGATTCACCATATGAAATGTAGAAGTGATGAGCCAGGGCTCGACCTTAAATCTTGTATCTAGAAGCACTATGCCAACAAATGTGAAAGCAGACCTGAGGAACGAAGATAAGGAATGAATTATACATCAGCATTTCTGCAATGTTACAAGCATTAAAAAAAAAAAAAAAAGAAGGAAGTATAGGAATAAATATGCAAGTAACTTCCTTCTGTGTTGCAAGGTCTACTTAATAGCATGGTGTAACTGAAACGCTGCCTATTGCACTTCAATGTCCCCAGAGCACATACAGGGCCAGGAGACCACCTAGCTCTTAGGAGAAGACATGCTGCACCATGTAAGAGAGAATGCAAGTATGAGACCGCTGGGAAGGATCCCTACAATGTTTCCTAATCTGTCTTCCCCATAGCCAGTATCCTCACAGTGAATTCCTGAAATCTTCACAAGGCAGGATTCTGGAACATATGTATATGTGTGTATATATACACAGACACTTATGTATGCATATTTAAATATATACACACCAGGAACATATTTGTATTTACATATATTGTAAATTATTATTGAACAAAACCATAGAGCACAGAGATGGAAGAGAAAGATTTTTAGGAACTATGTGTGTCCAGACAAGCATGTCATTTCAGATATTTACATTTAGAGTTAAAGTTTGCAACTTTGATATTTTTCCAATTAGAAAAAAACATTTTGTTTGTATTCTTTGTCCAGTACACATAACCTGGCCATTTCTGAAAAATGTGTTAAAGTAAAAACTGTTACGTACATATTAGGTGGGAGCACAGCAGCAACATGTCTCACTTCTAGAAATGAGAACAGAAATGTGAATGTAGAGCTGCAATCACGGACATTTTTTAAAAGTATACATGCTCTGCAAGTACATGGGCATTCAACAAGAAACACAGCATTTTTACTGGAATCTCTCCCCTTTCATGTGAACACCGTCTATTGATAGTGACAGCCATGCTGTATTACATATAGCTGCAACACAAAGGACAGACAAGATCAATATCTCCTGTGAAAATGATGAATATTTTTGGTTAGACTTTAATCTGTGGCATTTAAATTCATGACTCACTTCTTATGTGTAGCTGAGATTTAAGGAACTACATTTAAATCAAAGACAGTGAAATTACAATATTTTGACAAAGCAAAGTGGTTACTGTTCAAAGTTTTCTACTGCAAGAGCACCAGAGATTTTTAATGTTAAAATTAGCCACCAAGTATTATTAGAAATTATTCAGTGGTATTAATGGTCTGGTCTTGTTCCCATTAAACAAAAAGAGAGAAATTTGAACAGAAATTTACATCAAATAGTCAACTCTTTAAAAACCTTACTGTATGTTTAATTTCCATTAAACGTCTCTAAAATTTCAGCTTGATGGTGATAGATATTGGCCTGAATTGAGTCCTCCCTAGTAGATCTGGCCATGTTTACACCTTCATAGCACTATAGCTCTCTCTTTCCTACCCTACATCAGAACCAGCCAGCATTTGGCAATTGCACCCCAAATATGAACTATCATCTTAAATGTCTATTCCTGATTGTCTGAATATAGGCAAATCTGCCATATTGTTTCTCTCTTCTACTGCTGCCTCCAAGTCAGAGTTGGTATCCCAGCATTCATATTACCCCAGATGACAGACACACATAGTCTTCCCACTGTCTAAAAACCCACAGAGAGTACACTCCCAGGTAGGATTGTGGGTAGCTAGTTTCTAAGATGGTTTACTTCCACAATGGACAGATGTAGGGGTGATAAAGACAGGTCAGCAAAGCTGGTGATAAAGGTGATAAAGACAGGTTCTGTGAGCAGACTGAGCCTTGTGGAAGAGAAGGTTTTGGAGACCTCAAGTTTTCCATGGCAGATAAAGGAATGCAACTCCCTTGCTGCATGCTCCTGTATGGATCCCAAGAGGCCACAGTGTCTGCGAAAATAGACTTCAGTGATAGCTAATACGATCAGTAAACACCACTCCAGCAAGTATATTCACTGTTTAAGCAAAAAACCCAGCCATTAGCTTGCACCTGCATCAGTTGACAGTAGATGGATGGGTTGCATGGCATTTTCTGCATAAAGTCCTGGAAGCAGGTGTGCTGGGTTGTTTTTCTCATCTGTAGAGCTTTGCAAAAGACCTCCAGATATGCAATACAAAGGTATTGTCTCTGGTTTTGACCCCCCTCTCTACTGTGTGCTCAAAGGTGCTCGAAAATTGATTAACTGACAATGCAGGAGATGAGAAGTCAGGAGATACAGATGCTGGTCCAGCAGAGAAGGGACCTGACTCAGCAGGACTGGCACTAGTAGCAGAGAGATTAGATGAATCTAGAGCCAGAAGTGGGAAATAGTTCTCTTAGCAGCCATCCTGCAACAGTAGTTTCTAGTTTATGAGCCCCCAGAGAGAGCTGGATCGACAGCAGCTGCAAGAACTATTTGTCAGGACCATTTGTTCTGATCCTGAACTTTCCCTTACTCTTTGCCATTTACAGTGAAAGCTAGATGACAGGACTCCTGGGAGAACCTAGCTGATTCAGGGGGAGATGAGCTGAAGTGACCTCTCCAGCTGGTCCCTCAGCTCTCAGGCTCCCAGGAAGTGCTAGGTATGAGGTGGGCAATTCCTCCCAGACAGGTGAGTGAACAGGATTCAGCTGAGCCTCCAGCTAGTAGTTGGGCTTGGGTACCCAAGGAAGCTCCTCAAGGCATGTTCTTGAGCTCTCCTGGCAGGGGCTGGGGTTAATAGAGGTGGTCGCATGTGTCTCCTCCTGATTATTGTACAAGGAAAAAGGAGGTCTCATCATTCAGTTTGTATTTTTCTGCCCGGACAGAAAATAAGTCATTTCTTAAATATATTTTCATCAAGGCATCATCAGTTTGAATGGTGGGCTCACATGTGTCCTGCAGTGGGGCCGTTGGCTGGAACCGGCTGTGTCCAGCACGGAGCAGCACCCAGTCTCTCCTCAGAGACCACTCTGAAGCCCACCCACTGCCAACATTTTTCCACCAACATCCAATACACCTGGGCTTGACCAGCTTATGGGATGACACTAGACACAGTCAGAGCTGCCTCACATGGCAAGTATTTGTCAAAACTATGTTCTCTGTAGGACTTCAACAAACTCTACGCTTACAGCATGGAAAAGGCACTGGTTAATTAATTTTCAGCTTTTGCAAAATACCTGACTGTTCAGAGACAGTTATGTCCTGTGATGTGACATGATGCCTACTTAATACTCTGAAGGAAAGGGTGTTTTGCCTCCACAGCTGGTCTGGGTATGGATATTGAAAAAAGCAGAGGCAGAGAATCTTAAGAAACAAATGAAGAGATCCTCCCAGCACAGCATAAAAGAAGCCTATATGGTAGATCACAGAAGTGAGATTAACAGCAAGTAACAGGATCTCCAGAGGGATGTCTGTATCTAAGGAGACACCTGTAGCATTGTCTTCACTGAATATAGTGAGATGTCTTTCAGAACTCTTTCTTGTACCTTCAGTGTCTGCCTGGAGACATCACTTGTTGCTGTTTTTGTGGTTGCCTTCAAATAACCCACCCAAGTTTCTCTCAGGCAGGCAGAGAAGCCTTTGTCATTGTGACCAGAGAGGCTGCTATTCAAAATACCTTGAGTTAAAATCGTACTGTAAAGCATTGCTTCATAGTCTAGACTTACCACTTCTGCAACAATTCGAAGAAGGTTACATAAGTTACATAAAGCTCTTCATTATAAGAAGATAAGCCTTACCAGAGTTTCATAATAAAGCATAATAGCACTTACTGATGTGTGGAAAAAACCCATTTAGTTTCCATAGCAATAGGAAAAAAGGGGAATAGCTTTCAAGGCCTTTGCTTTCTTTCTTTTATTGTTGCTGCTGGTTGTAAAATATCTGAAAGAGGAACAGGAAGGTGCCTCTGCTCTAGAAGGAGATACAGGAATCCATCATTCAAATTGCTACATCCATCAAGGGTTAGTTTCCAGGAGTCTGGGTTAGTGTAGCTTGAAAAATTACTTTAAGCAGTTTATAGGTGGAGAGGGACACATATACAAAAAACAACAAAGCAAATGCCAGTCTTCCTCCAACCAGTAGTACTGAAACAATAACATTAGATTTCCAGCTAAATATTGTTTCCATAATGAAACATTCTCAGGACACATTCTGTTGTATGGGTCAATTACACAGAGCCTCCTACAGTCAAGGTTAAAAAAACTCCGCCTTGAAGTTTATCTGAAATACTTTTAACTAAGCCTGTTCTGTGTTAGCTGAAAGTGGTTTGGGACCTTTCACTCCCTTTGTACACATGTGCAAGGTAGAGCCATCAGAGGCCAGGCATCCCAGAAAAGGTGAAGAGAGACAGCTGCAAAAGGGCATCTCGCACAGCCTCCACCAGGTAGGGAAGCCTTGCTCTTGTTCTCCCATTAGGACTCCAGCATCAGTTCAGATGTTGCATGAAACTGGTAAGTTCTTGAGGCTTCTGTTGCCACCTTACCTCTCTGAAAGCTGTTTTTGGGACAGCCAGCCTTACCTCACTGGAAAAGGATGCTGGACTCCCAGATCACCTCTAGATAGTCCCAATAATTTTTCAGGATGTTCTTATGAACACGCAACCCACCAGATCAACAGAAACAACGCTGTGGAGGAGGCAGAAGAAAACAAGCCTAGCTATATTTCTTATTATTGTTGTTGTTACTGGTTTTAATTGTATGTGGATTTTGTGATGGAATTGGCTTCCATCTCTCTCCACCACTGTCAAACAGGGAAGGGTAAAAAACACATTCTTGGAGCAATGCACTGCTTAGTCATCTACTATTGCTACCAGTAGTAGTACACTTAGTCTACTTAGTCTAACATGGCAAGGATTCAAATGGCTGGTGGGGGCAAGATGGCAGTTCTGCTTCTGTCTCAAGTCAGCAAACAAGATTGTTTTCCTAACTGTGAGTACTTTGGGGGACAGAAAGGGGTGTTGTGGGATAAAGCTCCCCTCTAACAAGGCAGAAAATCTGAGCTGGTAGGATAGAGTAGATTACAAATTGCATTTGTTTGACTTGAAGGTGGGAGAGGCTATTTGCCACTTGGTCTTTAGAGAAGGTGACTTTTACTTAAGACTTGGCCATAACAAGGAGCTATTTATGTGATTAACCTCTGAAAGGTTTGTATAAGACATTTAGACGATTTTTTATTTCAGTAAAAATAGTAATTTTCTTCTTGGTTTGAGATAAAAGGATAATTATATTTTCATATCAGGTATTGATGCAACTGTAATTTTAAGTACATTATGCTACCTCGGTATTGTCTAAGTACACATTAGGAGCATGAGGGGTTTTTTGTGTTCTTGAGAATTGCCTGTTTTTCTCTACTTTCTCTCTTTTTCATTTAAACATTCACATCATTCCTCTGGCTGCCTTTAAAATGGCACATAATTACTTACTAGAGGGTAATATTAAACCAAAAAATGTCACCTGCTTAGTTGTTTAATAATACTCATGCATTCATTAAGCTACATCCTACTATGGATGCTGATAAACTGGAGAACATCTGAACAGCTGTAGGGAACTTACAGAGAAAGACTCAAACCCCCTGAACCTGGTTCTAGTCTTCCTTTCCTCCGAGCTTATCAGAGTGAGCACAGTGCACAGGGAGGCTGCATATAATGCAGCAGTAGACAGAGCTGGTAATATCACTTATTGTCATTTGCCTGACAGTCTCCACTGAAAGATCCTATTTTGGTTGTTTATATCTCTGCCTAACTATTTGGACTAAAATTTTCTATGCCAGGTTCACTGCCTCAGGCTGGATTTTATTGGAAGCATTGCAGGGCAAAAAATACTCTGCTGTGTTGCAGAACAGAGTGATGGAGGAGGAGAATGCACTGTTTTTTCCACATTACTGAAACAGTTCAATTAACTAAACAGGAATTTGCTTGCCATTGTTTTTCCAAGTCATTGCAAGGTGCTGCAGCAATGAAGTGGCTAGATCTGTGTGACCTGGACGCTGAAAGTCACAGTGGAGTAGCAGTGCTTGAGTAAAGAAAGGTTCAGATCTCTGTTTTGGTTTCTGGGTGATTATTCCCAGCTAGAAAAAGAGGCTGATTCTAACCATTTTGAGAGACATTTATGTCTCAAAACAGAGGAGGAGGAGAAAGTATTAGCATGAGACAAAGAATTTGCACTTAAGGGAGAGAGAGGAGCACAGCCTTGGGCTTGCACCAGACAGCACTCTCTGTTTCAGACCCTGATGGAGTCAGAGATCACCAGATTCCCCATCCTTCTGCTGCTAGCAGAAGCTCATCTTGTTCTCACCATATGGCTGCTCTGTGAACAGAGTGACAAGCTGTTATCTCACCTAGTAATAGAGTCAAGAAATTTGTGTATTGGATCTAAAATATTCAATACTGTTGACTGACCCTGTCATGTGGTTATGGTTAATATGATTTTTCTACGGCAGCATTGGTTTCCTCAGCTCTCGGAGTGGTTAAATCTAGGAAATATGCAGGAAAAAAAATACAGATAATGTGCAAAGTCAGTGATATCAAAGTTATAGAAAACTAGATTAAAGACTGACTCTGTATTTCCCACCACATCTCACGTGGGACTGCTCCATTTCATTTCTCACAGCATTTAGCTGCCAAATTCTGCTTACATGCTTGGAGCAGTGAGAAACACTGACTGATGGTCTAGAATGGGCAGGAAGGCTGAAGGACAGAGTCTGAGCAATTCTCAGTCCCCCTGGCTCTTACTTTGTCTCAAAAGTAAGGGGGGGAATTAGTTTTGCATCTATGAATTAAAACCAAGCAGTTGGTAACCTTACTGTTAAACATATGTGTATATATAATTTAGCATTTCTCTTAATTTTAAACCTTCATTTTAAGTTATTTCAATATGGAACAGATTTCTTTGGACAGATTTTTTTTTATTTCCTACCTTCATACAGTGCAGCAGGCAGCGAAGTGCTAGAGTCCTCTCTTCTTTCCCATCTCACATGGAGGATGTATTTACAAATCATGTTTTACAGGAGGCTTCCAGACTCTAAACACCCATAAGCAATGTAATGAATCACAAGCACAGACATAATGCTGCAAACACAGGAAGCAACTGAAACCACTGAAGAAAGTAACTGAAAAAAATCAACATGTTCTCTGGTGGGGTTGGAAGCGATAGAGGCTGGAAATGCTCATTTCTGAACCCGTTCATTCTGAGATATTTGAGGCGTTGTGAAGAAAACAGCTAGCAATGCTACCTTCTACCTATGACATCCTTCATCCAATAAAAGGTGCCAGGCAGAGACCAGCCACTTCATCAGGCATCAGGCTCAACGTGTTCTTCCCCAGCTCTCAAGGAAATGTGCTTTTCAGTCACATTGGCTGGGGAAGGGGGAGGGAGGGAAGGTTTATTTTTACTGGTATCCTTTTGAATCACAGCCAGATTTCCGGCAATTCACAGGCCAGTGTCCAGCCCTCAGGCCCTGCGCAGGTGGGTACTCGGTGTGTCTCTGCGGTGGCACAGTATCTGGGCAAGGGGAAGGAGCCAGCTGGCCCCCCTGCAGCGCCGTGCAGGGAGAGCAGCCTCAGGAGAAGGAACTGCCACTGCTTTAGCTACCAAGGAGGAGGGGAAAAAGCACAGTGAGCATAGACTAGCCAGCTAGCTCATACCCAAATGCCTGCTGTTCCCTTTCAGTAAATAGATAATCAGACTCAAAGTCAAAAGCAGTTGTCTTGCATATTTTTCTTTCATAACCCACTCCAAATAGTAGATTTCATGATAGCCTGAACAGATGAATTCTAACAAATCAAACAGGCAAGTCCGTTTAGGGACTAATAGTTTCAGTTGTGTATGTACCTTTGCATCAGACCCACCTCTCTGGGACCTGCTCTATGCACTTGTTCAGCTCCTTGCATGCAGCCAGATTTGCACTATTGAAGTGCACCATCATTTACTCTATGCAGTTCGTGGGGTGACTCAGATCTATAGTGCTTATCAAAGACTTAACAACAATACGAATACATTAATAGGGCACAGATTTCAGGCATATCAAGAATAACCTGGAGCACTGTACAAGTCTTGACAGAAACTATATTCGTGTACATGAAAGAGATTGAGAGCTAAAAATCATTTAATGGTAAAATGGAAAAATACAAAAGAATACCGCAAATAAAACCCATCTCTGCTGTGGGCATATTTCTCTTTAGTGAAGAGATCATTTCCAGAAGCTGCAGGAGGAAACAATTGTGAGAGTCTGCCAGACAATATGTGACACAAAAGCCTGGAGTGGAATGATAACCATAGAAAAGCACTTTATTCCCTTTACGTGATGTGTTTGCTTTTCCATCAGAAACCACAGAGCTGTGATAAGCTGCTGTTAGGATTCTGCAGACCTTTCCTTATGAGGGATAGTTAGTGAATGGAATATAGCTATTTTAAAAACTTCTGCCTTACTCTATTATTTGGGGGTGAAGTTTAGCTGTCTCTGTCCCCCAGTCAAGGAAGGGCTCTCTTTAACGACATAAATAGCATCTCTTAGGTGCAAGACAGCACATGGCATACACAGGTCTTGCTGTAAACTAGTGTAGGAAGGCAAGCAATTCTGGTAACGAAGAAAGGGCTTCCTGGAGCTCATTGCTATTCTGGGACTGCAGTTGTTTTGTAGTTTTATAGGAAGATTTCTTCCTCCACTGCAATTTACAGCAGATTCTCTGCAAACAGCTCATTTGCTTGAGCCATGGGTGAGAGAGAATTTTCATTTTTAAATAGCAATATCTGACCTAAAAACATCTTGGAAAGGAATGGGGAAGTGAATTGTGAAAGTTATTTTTTGTAGAAAGCAGTTTACTGTTTCTTTCTTTCCATAATGTGTTTGAATGTTTTCCATATGCTAAAAACCCACAGGGAAAGACAGCCCTCTCTGAAGTGATACACAGCAGGAGCAAGGTGCTGCTCTGAAGTGTATTACTGTGTGCTTAGCAGAAACAGAGAAGTGGTTTATCATGTCATGCAACACATAAAGCTCTCATTTGAATTAGCCATGTAAATGACAAATATGGTTAGCGGTCCAAATGAACCCACTGAAATTTAAGTGAGCAGAATGTAATTAATGATTTAAATCAACAATGAAACTACCTATGTTAATCTTTCAAAAACAGCCATTATTTTTTTTCCAAGTACAGTCAGCACACTGATCAACTGGCAAATTCAAAAGATTGTTTTCTTCATGAAGTTCCTTGCAACAGAGTTTTCCAAGCTGCAGAGAGCTGGTTAGTGTGGTATTTATTCATTTTTCTTCTAGATATTAAGTGTAAGGGGATACAGCCAAGGAAAAGAGAGAAGGAAATCAAATAAGTGTGAGTGTGTGCGCGCAGAAGTACACAGAGGAAATTTATTTTTCCCAAAAAAAGTTTTTAAAAACCCACGTTTTCTTTTCTAATGTTACTACACCTAATCATATCTTGTGGTTATCAAGAGGATGCTCTCAGTTGCAAATAGGTGGAAAATCATTCACTTGAGAATGGAAATAGAAGAAGTTGTGCAGTTTCTTTAAATGCAGTTCACGCTCTGAAAATGTAAGCAAAGCCAGGAGATAAGGCAAAATCACTACTTTTGACGTTAGGGTGATTCTGAATTTCTAGGCCGAGGCTTTCATTTTTCACTTACTATTGTCTCTCTTTTTTTTTTTTCTTCTTTCTCATTTGTATAGTGTGTAGCTATATTTCAAGAAAGAAGAAACTGATGAAAAGTAAAATATTTTTTCAGAGCAAAGGAAAGTTCCCATATAAAACAGCTCCATGAAATTAAGGAAAAAAATATATAACAGTATATAAACTTTATGCGTCCTCCAAGAAGGAAGCAGAATCAGTAGCCCAAGCAAAACACCTAACTGATTAAACCAGTTTTTCTCCTGTGTTCTAGGATATTCACAGGTGAGGGGGTTAAAAAACCAATGTTTTCTTAAAAAAAGAAGATAGGAGTTCTCATTGTGTTGGAACATGTGGCCTGAAGTGACAAAGGAACAAACCAACATATCTTTTACTATTACATGAGAAGTAAATGTCTCTACTCTCTTCTGATTTACAGAAGAAAGCTTACCTGGATGAATTATTCTCCCTGCTAGCAGAAATCATTTAAGAAGTATTCCATAAGGTGAGTTAATTAAGCTTAACCACCAAACAGCAGATAAAAAGAGAAAACACAGATAAATAAAAATTTGGCAAGGTTAGAAAATGCATGATTATCATCTCATTAAAAATGTTTAACACAGGGGATGCATCCAATATTGCTCAGAGGTGGGAGGGAAAGACACAGAAAGACAACTGAAGCTGTGAATTTCTGTAAAAAGTACATAGGCAGCACAATGCTAGTGCTTAGGTGGGAAAAAAATAATCAAGTGGGCAAAAGCCTCAGAATATTTTAGTCCTGCTATGAAATATAAAATTTGACCCACATTTCCTGAGTTATAAGGTTAGTGTAGCCAAATCCTATTTAGTCTTGCACTCTCACATTCTTACAATAATTTTGTGAATGTGTCATCCAACTGATAACTCAGACTTTTTCCAGCCAGGCCCAACACTGATCATCAGTGTGTTTCACAGTGGAGAATTGCTAGGCTAAACAAAATTGGGCAAATACTAGGACTATTATGGTTATTTTTTTTTCTTTCTAGCCTGTATCACTTTTTGAAAATAACAAGCACTGACAAGAAAAGTAATTAAGACAAAAATAACTCCATTGCCAAATAAATGTAATGGTGTCATAAAACAAAAGTACACAAGAAAGATTCAGATCAAGTGCAATTACAATGATGTAAAACCTGGGAGGAAAATTCAAGGCCTACTCATAAACATCCGGGGAAAAACTACTGCTGTATTAAAGCATCCATCATTCCTTTCCCCTTCTCCACAGAAATAAGAATTTCCAGAGAATAACATGTAATTATAGCATCACAGCTGTACATACAGCTCAGAGAATGGTTACTTTGTAATTCTTACAAAATATATCTCTCATAAACAGTACATTATTTGAAGCTGCATTTCTTTTTGTCTTTTGGCACTGATGATTAACATACCTGGGACTTGGGCACCTGAAATCACCAGATATTATTTCCTTCTTTGCTGTCATAACAAAATATGGGCATATATCTAGTGTGTTTCCCCACACAAGCATGCACATATGCATACACACATGCATGCACACAAAAGCCATTTTATACTCTGTTTTGAGGATTCAGACTTTGTCCTCTTTCTCATACTGAGACAGAAAACTCTTTCAGGAAGATGTGAGTCTGGAAATAGGGACAGGGAGGCCTGGCAGGGCAGGAACTGCACTGGTATATACGAAACCCACACTAGGGAAGGCAGTTAAACTGCCCATGAAGGTGCCCCAAGCACAAGGATTGCAGAGAAACTGTGTTAATATCTGTTAATACAATAGTCATCTCTGGTGACTAAAACTAATTTGTGCACATATTCTAGTTTTCCACTTCTTAATTTATTTTCAGGGGGATTGTCAGTTAGATACTGAATACTCTTATATGGTTCAAGCTGTGGTAGAACTATCAGGCACTGTTCTGATATACATGCTCTTCCATATATTTTCAGAATAGTCACATGCATTCACATTGCAATGCCAGCAGGTAAATATTTTTGACAAGGACTCTTTCATCCAACTCATCTTGCTGTCCCAGCGACAGGGTTTGTGTCAGGTTGAACAATCCTCAGATCTTTCACAAGAGGACGATGACAGATTAAGCACACATCGAGCACAAGAGACGTTCCGAGGGGGGAGAAAATGCCAGCTTTTTTCCTAGAAAGCAGGGGCTTAGAAAAGCTACTGGTCTTTTTGTCAGTGTGCTAGCTCTTGATCCTAGCATACAGCTGACAAATGTGTTTACCCGGCCCGCTGTGACTGCACACAGGCAGCATGATTGTCGTGCTGTAGTGAAACAGAGGAGCTCCCAACATCATAAAGTTGCTGTTGGCCGTTCAACTGTCTGTTGCAGGGATAGGGTGAAAGACTGCAAAAGGCAAAATTGGACGTGTCTCATTTCACTGCATAATTAAAGCTCCTACCTGCATCCCTTTTGCTCCCACTGTAATCAAGGCATGATTTTCATAAGAAAGAACCTTACCAGAGCAGTGACATCTTCACTTTACATAAATGGTTTTGAACTAATATACTAAGTATTTCATGGTGAAATAAGAAACAAAATGGGTCGTCTATAATATACAGGGACTATTTTAGAAAGAATGCTAAATGCATTGAGCTTTGAGGACTGCAGCCCTGAAACAAAGCACAAGGTAGCAGTAACCTGCACTGCGTGGTAGTCCAGCAAGCAATTTAAAATCCGCCAAGCCTCCTTCACCCAAATGGATAACGAGGATTCGTTCAGTACTTTGCCAGATTGTTCATCAAATGTATTGATTTTTATCAGTTCATAAATACATATCAGTTTGAACTTCACATCACTGTCGACATAAAACCTAGATTAAAATTAACTTAATGAAAGTGTTCCAAAGCATGAAAAGAGTCCAGATAAGCTGTGTTTACTTGGTTGCTGACAGGTACTGTTAATATCTGAGACAGAATGTCTACAGTAGATTTTTAAAACATCAAACATTTTTTTTAATTGATTCATTTCATAAAACTTGTCAACTAAAACACAGATGGGGGTGGTTCTTGTAAACCCAATGATAAGAAGCAGAATACAGGAGCAAAACCAATAATATTTGGCATTCTGGGAAAGCAAACTTGAAGCCTGTCAAACATTGAACTAAATTAATAAATGCCATAGCATGTGCTCCTATAGTATCCAACATTTATCTCCCCAGACAGGATTTATTGAATAATTCATAAGTGCTGTGGAATGGGGAATGAATTAGTTTTCTATACTAAGTCTTGTAGAAGTGATTACCTGCAATCTCATAGGGTTCCCAGTACTCCCTTTTACGCTATGAACGAATACCTTACTTCAGTTTCATAAAGGACCACTCACGATTGCTTTTTTCCTTCTGTGATGTAATACATAATAAGATGATTGTTGACAGCTAATTTTTTTCTTTTTCTTTTGCAGTTTGTTTTCCAAAATGGTGCAGCATTACAATCAGACATCTGTCTTCCATAGAAACAGAGGATTTTCATGTACATGACTAAAATCAAACTCTCATTTTTTTAAAAACAGCATATTAAAGTTGTTGTTAGGGTCAGAGACTGTCAGGATAAGCTCACAACTGCTTCTTTTGCTCTCAGCTATGTGTGCAAAGGCAGGGACTTCAACTGATAATATGAATTTTATTACCTGTCAAATGCAGTTTATAACAGGTGCTTTTTCAATGACACTATCCCCATCCCCAGAATGATTTAATCACAAAGCCAAGTAAAGATAACACTTCTGTGCAACCAGCGAGAATCCAATTAGTGTATGTGTCTCCTTGGTTTTATCTTGACTCTTCATACATCAAAAAGAGATCCAGCTTTCACAGTCTCTGTCTCAGCCTTGTGCAAGCAAATATTTCTTGAAGCAGTGGAGCTTTGCAATGACCGACAGAGTTAATACACTGGTAGCACACGATGCATCTGCATGACTCTTCAGCTTCTCCTTTAGACTGCAGCTGCACCGATATTTGCTTTCCATGGGTGGCCTGTGACCACACTGCCAGAATATATTTGACACCCTAACATGACAATTGTAGCAGAGGCTACAGTTTTTTTCCAGGTGGCAATACACCATTGCCATTAGGAAGAGGAAGACAATAAAAATGAAAGTGTTGGGGGCAAAGCTACTGGCCATACTCACAGAGAGAACTGAGAGCAGGGGAGGGAGCCCTCAGGAACCTGAGCAGGTTTCTGTTCCTCTCTACTCCTTCTCTATCGGAGAAAGGAATCAGTTTCTTTTCATCGTCATATTTTCTTTGGGAAAAGAAAGTAAGGCACAGATTGGTTGTCCGAAGAGGTGGTAGATGCCCCATCCCTAGGAACAGTCGAGGTCAGGTTGGACCCCAGGCTCTGAGCAATCTGATCTAGTTGAAGATGTCTCTGCCCACTGCAGGGGGGTTGGACAAGAAGACCTTTAAAAGCCTCTTCCAATCCAAACTATTCTCTGATTCTATTCTATGATCATGTGCTAAATGCTGAGTCATTGCTTTGATTTATGAGCCCATTGGAGTTCGTGTTTGATCACTGCATGTTGAATAATGATTTAACATTGCCAATCATTAGAGTAAACTCATCTCCACAACTAAAATACTCCTCCATAAATATACAGAAAATGCTTAGCAGGACTGTAAAATAATACATAATTTTATAGATTGTTATTTTTAAAATTTGTTTTAGTTAGTTTGCTGTATTTGCTCCTTTACTAGAGAAGCATGAAAAGTGGGAATGCTATTCATCTGTGCTAAACTAAGAATTTTATAAATGTTACCAAAAGCTATTATCAGCCACATTTTACTGGTAAAGAGACAATTGTGGAAATCACTGCAGGAAATGAGAGGAATTATCTGGAGCTGAATTAATGTCTGCTTTCTAGTTTAGTGAAAACAAGTAAAGAAAAGAGGGACACTGCCAGTGGGACACATGCTGCTCCTCCATAACAGAGGGTGCAGTGCCTTTAATTTTCTCCGTCCCCTTTCCCAGAATAGCATTCAGTTTAGAAAAAAATTGATTTTTTTCTGTTTTTCTCACATTTATCTTTGGTAAACTAGACTTTCCCTTAAATCAGCTTTGCACAGGATTCCATTTGGTTCAAGACCACTCAGTTCTCTGAGTTCTAAGCATACTGCACCTGTGCCCGGTATTCCTGAAATATAAAGAGATTACCATCTCAGTGGGTTTTAAAGCCACAACTAAGCTTACTAAAATTGAGACATTGGACAAACCACATTCAGTTCTATTAATTCTGATCTTCATATTCAGTAACACTGAATCCAGTTTATTCTAGAGCACTGCAGAGAAAAGTGACAGTCAAAGTGACCTCTCCAGACCTAAGTTTACAGCAAGTACTTCTCTGAGTGAGAATAGCCTTCTTTTCAGCAGGCTAATGTTTGAGAAATAAAAGAATGTATAAAACAATAATATTTTTTTTGGCTTAGGGGAAGCTAATCTTTATATCCTAGCCTGCATCGAATCAGCTTGGTAAGAGATACCAAGTGAAAACTGGCATTGCTGAAGCTGATGGAGTTTTTGAAGCTGACATTAGATGAATTAGTTAAACTTCACCCATAGTGAATACTGTTCTGTATTACAAAATCTGAATAATCTGCTTTAATTTCCAAACATCTGATTTAACAGTGATTTCACTTGGTAATCTACATTTTATGATCCTTTTGTCTCAGATAAACAGTATGTTAGTCTCATGGTGTCTAAATAGATGTTGATACCTCTAGAGAACTAAATGAGAAATGGAGATGGAACACTTGCAGAAAATGCTTTTTTCATTTCCCCTTCCAGTTTCCTTTTCTTTCGACTTCTCTGAAATCTTACACTATATTTGCATTCTGTTACAGATTTATTTATATTTAGCATTTTTCTTTGGCCAGCACAATAGACTATGATGCTGTATTAGTGCTTTATTCATAGTAGGATTTCAGATGAGTCACAGATACATCTCTGCAGCAGCTGTTGCAGACCTTGTAATGCCATTGGGCTCTGACTCATGGATGTTGCACTGGCAGACTGTGGCTATAGTGATCTCTACACCACAGAAGCCACTCAGGGTAGATGATGGGAAAGTATCAATGGCATTTTGATGCAGAGCATATCCTGAAGGTGTAATGTACATGATATGCACTTCACAAGTTTTGTGACCTTTTCAGAACTTGTACAGAAAAACACTGCAGAAGATGAGGAAATTGTACTTGCAAAAGTCTGTAACTGCTCCTTGTCAAAAAAGATTCCCTTCCCACCCCATGGTAAAAAACAGTTTCCTAGTTTATGGTAAAAAAACACAACAAATGCTTGTTTGGTCATAGTAAAAAACAAAACAAAACCAAAAAGAAACACTTCCTTGCTGATGATTAAAAAAAGTCCCACTTCCTTGCTCATGGTAAAAAAGCCTCTGCAGACCCACTGAGGACCATTAATATCCATGAAAACTTTTAGAAGTCCTGCTGAAAAACTACACATTCATACTTTAGAAGAAAATAGGTCACACATGACACCAGAAATTTAGTCAGGAGTTTAGTTGGATGTCTGCAGAGGATTGGAAAGCATCTTACATATTCCCAATGCTATTACAAAAGCTAAAATTTCTGAGTTTTGGGGAAGTTATCACAAACACAGATAATGCTTGGCATTTTCAGCTTTAATGCCAAGAACTCTGCTAAGCCTCCACCCTTGAGTGATGCCATCTGTACAGAAACATTAAGCCCATCTTTACCTTAAAGGTCTCATATGTTAAACTGACTCAGCTAAATTCAGATTTAGAGCAGATAGCCTGCTACACCTGGGAACAGATACATAAAGTACAGCTGCTTGTCCTAAGTGCTCAGTAAGTAAAAGATGTAATCATCTTGTTTCTGCCAAGTCATTCAGTCAGACAGCAGGCATTATTTTGGACTAATGCAAGATATATACCTGGCTCCTTGCACACCTGTCTAACTCTCCATTTGTCAGTCAATGCTCATTTAATTTGATCTCATTCCATTGCCTTTATCTGAGTACATCTGGAATAAGTGTGCCCTATTAGATATAAACAAAGTAATAGAGAACACGCATACAGAGATTTAACAGACTAATCATGTAACAAGTTATATTTCTGAAAAACAGAAATAGAACAGCACATAATTGTTACAGTTCGAAGATACATAAATAAAAAGGGAGCAGAGGAGAATGAGCTAAATCATTTGTGATCGTGTTGATTACCCAGACTGATAGAGATTTTTTGGCATGTCAAACATCTCAAAAATAAACATGAATTCTCACCTCCCCAACACAGAAGAATGGGCATCTGTCATGTTACATTCACTCTATCTATATTAGAACCTCTCAAAGCTTTTCAGAGACTCCTACCATGCTGCATGTTTTCATTTTGTAATGAACTCAGTACAAGGACATTATTTTGTTTAAAGGTTATGCAAAGCATTAGCTGAGTACACTCTTTAAGAAAACTATTTCATAAGTGCAAACGGTTAGAATATTTCATAAGGGCCCAGTGTTGAAAGGTTTTGAGTACACGAGCAATGATCTCATTCCTCAGATCCATCTGTATTTATTACCTATGTAAAAGAGAATATGTATTGTAAATGCTTACAGTTACACTAGCACAATGGATCAGTCTATCAAAGAGATAGACAGATGTAAATAATGCTGTTCTATAATAATAAACATTACCTCTAGGCTAACAGGTATATGCTAGATCCAGTGTGTACAAACAAATGGGTACTGTTAAAGTGGGATGTTTTAGTCCTTCAACCTGGTTGTTCAAAAGCTCCCGAAACAAAATATGCCAGAATCTTCTTTTTTGAATGTGCTATGGTTGCCTTTCTACCTAGGTAGTCTTATAGCTCTCTTCACTGTGACATTGCAGAGCTAAATGAATGCTGAAGACAGAATTTACTGTATTAGAAGTAAAATACCATTGTCATGTACATCCAACACAGGCCACACATAATTACATTCTTCACTTACTAATAACATTCTTTCAAAGATTACATGAGAAGCTCTGACTAGATAGGAACACGATGGGTTTAAAACTACTGAAACAATTCTGGGCAGAATCCTTGCACTCCTAAGGTCAATAGTAAAAAAGGACTGTCATGTTCAGGAAAGCTAGGATTTCTTTCTGAGCTTTTCTTTTTACTGTAGGATGTGGAATATGTCAAAAGTAAGTTTTCACAAAAGCAGTATGAAGAGGAAACCTCTTTGGGTGCTCAGGAAAAGTGGTTTGTGATGGAAGCTGAAACTGGGCAGTGTTTCATGCATGTGTAAAAGCCTGTAAGGTTCAAGAGGTAGCCAGAATGCTGTGACTTCTAATTTGGGACAAACTGGCTCTGTACATTTATAGTGAAATTTCCTATACTTTTGAAGGCATTCTAGAACTGAAGATAAAAAAATCCATCATGCAGGTTATTTTCACTCTTCATTAAAACTATTAGATTTAAACCTAAAATATCTGATATCTTTATTGCAAAGTTATCCTTCTACATATGGACTCATATCCTCCTGGAATCACTTGCTGAAGCGCGCAGTAAACTCCATGAGTATCCTGACAGTCACTGTTGGGGATCCAGGCAAGGCGATGTGTCCGGGATCCAGGCGAAGCTAGGCAATGTAATCCCAAGTTGGCAGCAAGCTGCCCCGGAGCGCTGGGTGTGCAGAGAGGGCAGAGCCGGCCTCCTTTCCCAGCACTCGATGTTCTTGCTGGTATCATATGTTGAGTAGTTTCTCAACTTCCAACTCATAGGGCACATTCTGCTCCTTCCCCTGGTGCTCAGGCACTGAAGGTCCCCTGGTGCCTCCAGCCCTGCCTTTTAAGATCCACCTCCCTTTTTAGGCATTTAGCTTTATTATCAACAAACAATTAGCACCTGAATGTGATGACCAGGAGGGCTGCTCTGTCAATCAACAATCAGGTAGCCCTCTGGTCATCCTCTACAGTCACAAGTTTCAAACCTTACTTGTTGCCAAAGTTGTTACACACTTGGTTATTACCCAAACAGTCCAAGAGCTGAGACTCTTAATCAAGGACTAGGACAAGTACCCACTCCAGTGTCAAATTTTGTCCACAAGTCTGTAGAAAGCATGAGATTCTTGATGTCCTAGAAGAGGTGTACTTTGGTAGCTAAAGATACTGTATCCTTTGTTTTAACTCCCAGACCATACCTTTCTTCCTTGGATTTGTACAACGCTCCCCCACTCCTATCTTCCCTACCTACTTCCTGATTCCAGTCCTCAATGCTGCAATCACACTTCAGCCTCCTTGGTACACAGTTGCTTCCAGAAGTGACATGGAAAAGCACAGAAAGTTTAATTTTTGTCTTGGTTGAATGTTAATCTAGTAATGGCCCTCCTGATAGTGGGGAAGACACTGGGAAGAGCTATTGCAGAAGGGAATCCAGCTCTGTTTCTGTAGTCCTGGGACAGAATATATCTGGCAAAGTGTAACCTTCAGATTTGGCTGTCAAACACCGAGCACGCTGAGAATCTGCAAGCTCAGATTTTCAGAGTCATGACACCCAGCTTCAGTTGACTTTATTTTCAGTTTCTTCTGAGCAATGTCATAAAGCATTCTTCTGACAATCACCTCCACCTCTGCAAAGGTTATGTAGTTTCTTTAACTCAATTAAATGATGAGTTAATATTTAACATAGCAGTCCCCAGCCACACACTATTTTCTCTCTCTCTTATAAGGCTGTCACATACTTGGGTGCAGTGGAATCAGGGAGAGACAAGAAGGCATGGAGATCTGTTTCCAAGCTCAAATCTGCTACGCTGCAGGATAACAGTACATGTTGTATTGCCTTACTACTACAAGAAACACCTGCTTACTCTCTTCAAAACACAGAGCTGCCTCACGCCCTATATTGCTTTAACAGAATCTGTTCTGCTTTGGATGGATTTCAGATCAATGGTGAATTTTTGGTTTACAATTTCCTTCTCTATACTAACATTTGAATATTCCTGATACTGTAGCCCCTGGTGGTAGCTATATTGATAGATATTTAAATCTCTTTTAAGTGCTTTTATGTAACTGACTGCCTGAAAAACTGAAAGCACTTATTTTGACAGAGGTTCTTCCTATTCTCCCTCCTTGTTGTCCCAAAAACATGGATCTAACCGGATATAAGTGTTTTAAAAATGCTATCGGAAAAGTAATTTGCTATGGGAAAAGTTTTACATTTAAACTGCAGGGCCTCATTCACTATCCAGCTATTCCATGTTTACAGTGTCATAACATCTTCCAAATTGAAAGCGCTAAAGCCAGCATAAAATGAAGGAAAACAGCTGCAAATTATACTATTTGTATCAATGTAAACCCATATAACTTAAATTGGCACCAATTTCTTAAAGTGAAAGTAATCACTGAACGTCAGGATTAAACGGTCATGCTGTGTAATTAAAATACTCTTTTAGCATTTTCTTGCATAGTTTGATCTCACAAAAGAAACCAATCTAATATAAACATCTGTATTTTGTTTCTCTTCTGTGGCTTTAATCTAGTATTTGCATACGTGTTTGAACAGTCACAAAGAGGCCAGCTGGTTGGCTACACTCTTCCTGATCCATTTGCCTTGTGTGCCAACACTGCTTGCTCCTGTGCCATTTTCCTCATGTGATAGATCTGCTCGCTGCAACACTGTACTGAAACTACCAGCACAACTGTTTCTGTCTGTTGAGCAATGGGTGCTTGTGTTTGTCACAGCTTCACAAATATCAAGGGACGCCTGCAGAACACTACAATAGCCTTGCACCTACCATGAATGCCAAGTAGTCTGGCAAGAGATCAAATCTGTGCCCCGTTTTCTGGCAGGGTTCTTATTTCAGGCATGATGTTCTTCCTCCTCATATTTTCTGCAGCTGTGAGTGATTATCAAGACAGTCACACACAGACCTGGACTTTCATGTTCTCCTTTAACTGTCTGCTTTTGGACTTTGGTCTTCATCTTTATCCTGTTGTAGCATACAAGGTCCTATGGGTACAGCAGCTAGGTACTGGCAATAATGTAATAAACTGCCCCTACTGCGGACCTATATCTACTACTTAAGACCATGGAAGTCCAAGATGATAGCCATTTCAGTCCAGTCTTGCATGGTATCGAACACCTCCTGTAAAAAGCTAATCACTTTTGTTAACACTATTACAGTGGCCAGGACCCCACTGTAATGGGACTGGCACTACTCAAATGAGTATCAGGAGAGAAACTTTCCTGCAAAAAGCTCAATTCACCAAGAAATGGAAATAGAGCAGCCAGGAAGTGCTTATCCAATGGTCACACAAAAGGTCCCTTGGCACACTCATGGAGAGAATATAAGTAAGACTTTTTTACGCTCTTCTAAATAGTACAAAAAATATGCAATCCCCCAACACACATCTCTTGCTATGTCATAAAGTTACTCTAAAATCCATTCAAAAGATAAAAGAAAGCTTCAAAAGTTGAGAATTTGGAAGTCATGTGTGACAATTCCTATAGAAGTATATGACACAATGAGGACAGCAGAGGTCCCCAAGGATCTCTTCTCACATAGCCTCCATAGCCTAAAGTCTATGGATGGATAGCCTATATCCATCCCATCACTCTTACATGCAAATTGAGTAATGGGAAAGCCTGTTTTGCAAAAAAGAAGAAGAAAAACTTTTCTTCTCTCAACATGTGAGAAAAACAAAAATGATGTCCATGATGCCCAGCTTCTTCTCAAAAAAGGATAATGAGGTGGATTTGAAGAAGTACTGATATATTCACTATTGTTGACCAGAGGAATATTACTGATGGCATGTTTAATAGTATCTGTGCTGCCTTTCCAAGGTCAAGCTAACAAAACAGACCAAGAATTGACCATAACTGCATTGCACCGTTGTGGACATCTGCAGGTTGCCTGCTTCCAACTATCCTAGTTCATTTTAAGCATGTGAGATCACATCTTTTCAGGAACTAGCAAGCCTGGCGTGGGTCATTTGATTCTGCTACAACGTGTTACAGGGTGCACACCAGAGAACTTGTCCTTGCAGATTTCCAGGGCAAGCAACTGTGACTTTGGGTCTGTGCTATAGAATTATGTATCCCTAAGTCTTTTTCCTCCAGTGCCCTGACTGTGACTCTAACTGTGTATAGAGCAAATTCAAGTAAAGGACATTTAGGCTCAAGTGTAGAGCTGGGTTTACAAAGGGAAGGATATATGGATGTAGCCTCTGTTTGTTACACTTCAGATGTGCTTTGTTTCTGTTTGTCTGGGGTTTTTTACTTTCCTATGCTTTGTTTGTGCGCTCAGGCTGCTACAGCAGCTGAGTGAGAAACTACACAGGTTTCTATAAATCAGCCTGGAGGTTGAATTATCTGATGTGTTTTGTGGTATGCTCTATATGTCTAAATATCCACTTCAGGTGTTTGAGGTTTCTTTTATTAACATGTCTTGCCTCAGGAAAGGAGAAGTTTTGTCTTTCATAATCATAAAGGATACACACAATATAAATTTACACTGGCTTGTACAGATCAAAGACATTCTATAATGAAAACTTCACAGCCTGTTTCCACAGGTGATCTATTTTTAAGCCAGAGGGATGGGGTACAGAACAGTTAAGGGCAAAGCATTACAATAAACAACAGCTAGTAGAAGACAAATAATTCTTCATATCTTGCAATGAGATATCGGCAAGTGCATGTGAACATTGGATAGACTTTGCTGGCTTCTTGAGTATAGGCTAGATGATGTATTTGATGTCTCATTTGGGCAAAAAAAAGATTTGTTGGTTTCTGTTAAACCACAGAGAGAATTGTCGGGAATTTCACTGGGAGTACTTGAAATACCAGCAAAGAAAAGTCAAGTAATTTAAATAAACTTGCTTTGGAGATATATATTTATCTGAGAAGATTAAACAAACCTAACATAAGAGATATCAAAGTTTAGAAAATAGCAATGAGTTAACATGTAATTTCACAAATAAAACATCTTGCCACCATTTTAATGGCTTGAGGTAGAATTTCAAACCACTTTATCTGATCTGCTTACAGAATAGATAGCAGAAGCTTATGCTTAGACATACGCACTGTGGATTTAAAAATCATACACAAAGCCTGCAACTGTTGTCCTTTCAGATGGTCAAAGAAGATAAAGAAAGCAAGAATGTGCTTTTGCTCCTTTGAACACAGCACTGGTTTAATCTTCAGCAATACCATAGATAGTGTCCTAGCTGACAGGCACGTTATAGACCCATCTGAGCTAAAATGGTTACTTCCCTGTACCTTTTTAAATATTAGATGTAGCTATTTATAAAATTTCATTAGAAATGTCCCATGCTATGGGATTATTTTACACATTAAACTACAAAGATATTGGTTAAATGAGAGTTTGAGATCAATGGCACAGACTCCAGTTGCTGCAGTATCTAACAAAGTAGAAAAAGACATATGACAGAAATCCTTTCCAGACAACTCTGGAAAAGAAGTAGCAGTTACAGTATTAATTTTCCCTTCCACTTCTGTATGAAACCTGGCCATCTGTTTTCTGACAGTATATCAAAAAGGAAAATTGCACCACTTCATATACATTAACAGCATTACAGGAAAAATCTAGATTAAACTTTCATATCTGTCAAGTTTGTGAAAACTTCAAGCCTGCAGACTCCATTTTCCCTGCTTATACATGCATTCATTTTAAAGAGAATATTTCTTAACTCTGGGAGGCTACTACAGTGGACAGTTAGCATATCATTACTTTCATTTTTTCTATCTTTAAAATTCTAATAAATTAAGTGTTTAAAACATTTGCAAGAACAGATTTCAGTTGGGTTAAATATTCTATACCACTGTCAGAGGTGAAGTGGTGAGATAAGACTGTGTCATCATAGCCCAATCTAATCCATAAAACTATGAAGTAGTATATGTAATAGTTTTGATACACAAATGGACTTGTAACCAAGGCCTTTCACAATTTTCTTCACTTGCTCAACATTTCAGCTGTCATTGCAAGGCTTTTTCTCCATCTGAAATAACTTGATCTCCTCTGTGGATATGCAATTTTCCTGCATATATTTTAAAAAACTAGGTTTCTGTCCTCTTTTGTGCCAAATGATAGCGTCATTAATTAATAAATTAATGCCAATACACTGTTACTGGTTACACCAGCTTTGATATATTTCAAAAAACACATAAAAATCAAAGAGGAAGCTCAATCCAGTGTCATCTAATCTTTAAAGCATAATATGGGCATATTGTGTAATTTACATGTTTGCTAGAAAGCTGGCTGGCTTGTTTCCATTTTGCAGCCCTGTTGTGGACACTCCGAACAAGCGACTGATCCAGACACAAATACTGGCTTCCTTATAGATAGAGTGTACTCCCAAGTGTGTGAACTGAGCACACTCTCAGCTTAAAAAAGCTGCAGAAGCCTTTTCTGACCTGTTTCTATCAAAACAAGAACAGTGGTGTGTGGAGGCATAAACTGCTTGACTGACAGAGGCTGTATTTACCACAGAAGAGGTGAAGTGGTGGAGCTCATATACTCATTTTCCAAAGAAATGCGAGGGACAGTTGGTTGTGCCAACGAAGAATAGAGGCTACTGGGCTTCTCCTGGAATAATACTGCAAGCAGATGGAGACTTGTGAAATACAGCCGTTTGGTTTCCTACATTCAGACAACATCTGGATGAACTGTATGTTGTGCAATTAAACGGTTAAATGTGTTTAGCTTAGCACTGAGGCTCTGTTGAACAAGACTGGAAAACTGGAGAACTTCTTAAGTGATGGTAAGATTTAATAGAGCCATCTTCCTTACTTTTTCCCAAATACTATTCATACTATAAATTCAAAAAACGCTTTTTCTTTAAAAAAATAAAAAGGGATATTAAGCACTCACGATAACTCAGAGTACGCAAAAGTATACTAAGAATAAAGCTACTAATTTTGTTGCTGTGCTATTTAGTGATGTGGGTAGCGGCCTTTTTTGTAAAGTAACTATTCACAAATGTGGATGAGCACTTGGCAGCATTGTATTGCTATCTGCTGTGCTCAGGTGGGTAAATTTCCAGTTGCCCAAAGGTATCAGTAATAAGTGCCAATTGCCAGGGATCTTACAGAAAAGTTGAGACATAAAATGGGATTTAAAAGTGTTGTTAAGTGACAATCCTATTTGTCACCAGCACTGCAGTTATGTGGGGGAAAATGCATGTTGACTGGCATGTACATACATGCCAGTATAGATATATATATATATAAAAATGTATAGTGAGTTTCACAGTCTGGTTGCAGCCTTTTAACAGTAGCATAGCTGCTATGAATTGCAAAAACCTCCACACACAAGATCCTTTTTTACAAAAGGGCCCTATTTATACTGGGAGAGTTATATATATGTTGAGTCTCCTAATGACTGCTTCTGTCAGGCTTCAGGGGAATCTCAACTGAAAAAGTTGTTTCTTACAGAAAGTAACTTGCATCAGCCAAGCCCATGGCTGACTATGACCTACACTGAGTATTTCTTAAAACTGGATAGGCAGTGTATGTTCTCCCCAGGCATTTTGTTTTTCAGAAATAAGCACGAATAGAGGTCTTTCTAAAACGTTTGTTTCTGCTTCAGGAAAAAAAAAAAACAAACACACAACAAAAACACAAACAACCCACACAGACTGCTGCATAGAATTATGCAGAAGAGCATTCTCTTTTGAAGAGGAGTCACCAAAAGGTTTTTTGGCCCATGGCTGGGGGAAAAAAAAAAAAAAAGCAAGCTGCATTTATTTTCCAATACAGTCTTCTGTGAAGCAAAGTATTCCTCTTTCCTGGTATCTGAGGTCAACATTTAAGAAAAACAAACTCTTCACAGAATCACAGAATCCTAGGGGTTGGAAGGGGCCTCGAAGGATCATCTGGTCCAACCCCCCTGCCAGAGCAGGGTCACCTAGAGTACATCACACAGGAACGCATCCAGGCGGGTTTTGAATGTCTCCAGTGAAGGAGACTCCACAACCTCTCTGGGCAGCCTGTTCCAGTGCTCTGTCACTCGCACAGTGAAAAAGTTTCTCCTGATATTCACATGGAACCTCCTGTTCTCCAGTTTGCAACCACTGCCCTTTGTCCTATCATTGGTCATTACTGTAAAAAGCTTTGCTCCATTGTCCTGACACTCACCCTTTACATATTTGTAAACATGGATGAGGTCACCCCTCAGCCTCCTTTTCTCCAAGCTAAAGAGACCCAGCTCCCTCAGCCTCTCCTCATAAGGGAGATGTTCCACTCCCTTAATCATCTTAGTGGCTCTGCGCTGGACTCTCTCAAGCAGTTCCATGTCCTTCTTGAACTGTGGGGCCCAGAACTGGACACAATACTCCAGATGTGGCCTCACCAAGGCAGAATAGAGGGGGAGGAGAACCTCTCTTGACCTACTAACCACCCCCTTTCTAATGCACCCCAGGATGCCATTGGCCTTCTTGGCCACAAGGGCACATTGCTGGCTCATGGTCATCCTCCTGTCCACCAGGACCCCCAGGTCCCTTTCTCCTACACTGCTCTCCAGCAGGTCAGCCCCCAGCCTGTACTGGTGCATGGTGTTGTTCTTCCCCAGATGCAAAACTCTGCACTTGCCCTTGTTGAATTTCATTAAGTTTCTCCCCGCCCAACTCTCCAGCCTATCAAGGTCTCTTTGAATGGCAGCACAACCTTCTGGTGTGTCAGCCACTCCTCCCAGTTTAGTGTCATCAGCAAACTTGCTGAGGATACATTCTGTACCCTCATCCAGGTCGTTGATGAAGATATTGAACAACACCGGTCCCAGTACCGACCCCTGAGGGACTCCACTAGTCACAGACCTCCAACTAGATTCTGTCCCATTGACTACAACTCTCTGACTTCTTCCCTTTAACCAGTTCTTGATCCACCTCACTACCTGATCACCAAGCCCATACTTTATCAGCTTATCTGCGAGGATGCTGTGGGAGACAGTGTCAAATGCTTTACTGAAATCGAGATAAACCACATCTACCGCTCTACCATCATCTATCCACCTAGTTATTTCCTCATAGAAGGCTGTAAGGTTGGTCAAACATGACTTACCCTTGGTCAAACCATGCTGACTGCTCTTAATGACCCCCTCATCCTTGATATGCCTAGAGATAGTGCCAAGAACAAGTTGTTCCATCACCTTTCCAGGGATGGAGGTGAGGCTGACCGGTCTATAGTTACCCGGGTCCTCCTTCTTGCCCTTCTTGTAGACTGGAGTGACATTAGCTATCCTCTCGGTTCACTTTTCTCCATGAATGAAGTGCTGCTCTATCAATTTACAAAGATTAAATTTATACAAATGGAATTTTATCAAACAAAAGACTAACTCTGATGCTGTTAAGAAAGACTGAATACATCTTACTTTCTCAGAGCATGTATATATAGTCTGTAAAGAAATCAGCAACAATCCCACAGCTCTTATCTGACTGCATTATGTACTTTCTGGAGGACGTAATGTTGGCCTTTAGCAGACATGACAGCCTCAAATCCTCCCAAGATTTATGGGACAATAGTGGCTTTATTCTCTTTCATATTTCCCATCGTCCTTAAGGCAGACAGTATGCTTTGTGCCTGACTGAAATGGATGCAAAACATAATTGTGCCAAGAACAGCTCCAAATCCTGTCACCTTTCCTATTTTCTTCTCCATCCTGTTTTCGCCGTGGCTGTGTATTTATTGAGACGCGGGGACAACACCACAGACACATTTCTCAGCCTGTTGCAGCCGCCCAAGCCTCACGTTAGCAGTGCAGAAGCTGCTTCAGCCCCAGGCATCTACAGCTGGGACCTCCTTTTCTCCAGCCCACGCGGGAGAGCTTGGATTCACACTGACTCAGGGCTGTCAAACTGCGGCACTCTGATCTGGGAGAGATTAAAAATAAAAAGCTGGGCGAGAGTTTGCAGGCTGCCCCTCCAACAGGGAGCGGGACCGAGCCGCCCCGCGCCTGAGCGGCGGCTCCAGGGCGTTCCAAACTCCCCCGCCGCCTGAACGCCCCCCGCCCACCGCCGCGCCCTCGCTAAGCTGCCC
>VZRW01009126.1:247479-366960 GCA_013398125.1 Aegotheles bennettii
CCGAGCGGCGGCGGGGTCGCAGCGGCGGCCGCTGGCCCGGGGTGTTTGTGCCGGCGGGAGGCGACGGTGCCGCCCGTACGCGGCGTGCGGGGGAGCGCTGAGCGCCGGGGACGAACGGCTCTGGCACTGGGGTCGTGCCTGAGAGCTCCAGACGGTGCCGATGTCTCATGCCCGAGGGTTCGAGCTGCTCGCCTCCGGGTAAGAGCGTGCCCGGAGCCGCCTGGTACAGAGAAGCCCTGCGGCGAGGGGATGGTAACGCGGAGCGCTGCGTGCAGCGGGCAGGCTTGGGACCGCCGGTGCCGAAGCGGCAGCACCCCGGGACAGCTCGTGACTCGGTCGCTGCAGGCGGTGACAGCGGTGACACTGCGGTGACGCAGGGCTGGGCACTTGGTCTGGAAGTTTTCGCACTTAAACCATTACATCAGGTTGATTGATTTCTGGTTTTGTTTGGCTGCATAGGGAGGTAGAAACTTTCTCCCGGTATCTTTCTTCCTTGCTTTTCGGTGCTAGGAAGAGCATGAAGAAAGATAGACTTTAAGTAGGTTGTTACATTGATGTTCTTTTCTGTTTCTCCTGTGTTACACGCCTTCATTCCTCAAAAGTAGGTTTGTAGGAGATCTGGCTGTGTCTCTGCCTTAGAAACGTTAGCTGGCCAGGAGACAGAAGAACGCATCTTTCTAAGGAGGAAGGAAGAAGGTACATCCTTCCAGGGACACTTCTGAAACGTGTTTACAACCAGAGCAGCCGTGCTGCTATACCCACAGTGATTACTGGATGCATATAGTGGTACTAGTTAAATGTTCAAATTTTCAGTGCCTAATTTCAGTTCTTTTCCAGACAGTTGGTTTTCACTGCAAGTTTAGCACAAATAAATTGGGAAAACTGATGCTCTCTTTAAAATGGTCTACTTGCAGGAATCTTTATGGTTATTAAATGAACAAATGTGTTCCCTAAAGATAAACGTCTGTCTAAGATGTGCAGATGCAGTAAAAGGAGAAAAAAGAAAAAAGGTCTAGCTTACTTGTATAGTGTTCAAGGTTGGGTGACTGTAAAACAGTTGAATACAGGGTTAAAGAGGCTTCTCAAAAATACTTTCTTTAGGACTGAAAATAAGCATGAAACTTCTTTTAAGAAACTTAACTTTTGGAAAATGATGTGGTAGTTTTTCATCATAGCAGTGGAGTTATTGACTCATATCATACTTTATATAGTACTCTGTACACTCAAAGAAAAATAATTTTTAAACTGTTACTGTTTTCTTACTCTTAATGTCCCACTTTCTAGTTCACTTTATTTATATTCAGTTTGATTTGTTTATACTCGGTCCAGTCACAATGAAACCAATGTCAATGAGTCTCTTACTTCCTTTTTTCTTTTTGATATAAATGGATTCGAAGTCTAGTTAGTCCACACGTTTGGACAGTGTGGCTGGCATTTCTAAACAGTTCTTCATAGGTAAACGTTACTATTTTCTAAAAACAAAAACTCCCAGTTCTGCAGTGTGGTCTTACCCCTGGCATGCGACAGTGACACAAAAGGAACTGTAGAACCCTAGCTCTGGCCTTCACAGGAGGCTCTTGGATAAGCACTGTGCAAAGTGATGATAAGGCTGCCTTCAGAGCCCTTCGCCGAAGTCTCACTGACAGTGCAGAGTCGGAAATTCTTGTTACTGGCCAGGCCCATTTGTGTTCACTGGGAGTCTCTGGTAATACTGCAATCACAAACAGCAGCTTCCATGAGCACTCTTGTGGCATGGACCATTCCTTACAGTAGCCTAGGACTTGTGGGGATCTGATAGACAAGCTTAATATTACTTCCCTTATTCTAGAGTTTTTGTATTGTATCTTTGGGGTTAAGACCTCATTTTTCTCTCCTGTCACTGCAGCAACTAATTTCTGCTTCAGAGACCTTTTCCCTGGATCATGAACTACCTTGTCAGGCTGGACTGTCTTGACGTCACCTCGGAACTAAATGCTCTGTGACATGAAGAGGTAGTAATACTGTTATTAGAGAAAATCAACTCTTGCACTCAGAAGAAATAAACTAAGAACTGTCAGAATGATGCGTACACAAATCATTCCCAGGAACTGGTTGACAGTTGCACAGAAACATTGACACTATGGTCTGTAAATTATTACAAAATAAAAATTGTAGGTGTTTCAACATCTGTAAGAAAATGCTACCTGCATAGAGAAAAGAATTTGATAATAAAGAAACTACTACTTTTGTGACCTTCCAAACCTCTGCAGGTTCTTGTGTTCTTCATAGCTAATGAAAGATAACCAGGCATGCTTAAAACCTTTTTTGATAGATTTTTGTGCCTATTATCCCTGTTGCAAAGAAGAACACCTACAGTTCGCCTTACACCTAGAAAATGATGAAGTTCTAAAGTGATATGAGTGTCAATAAGGTCTCGCTGAAGGCACAGAAGATCTGGACCTCCTAAATGAATTTAGGAAATGGCGCGTGCTTTCACCACCAGTAACCTTAATTCTGAAATCTACCTGGGCTTCAGACAGTTGGTGCTGTGGAAATAGCATCACTGTCATGTATTCTGCAGTTGCAAAACACATGGGGAATTTTGAGTGGTGTAGCTTATATCTAGCTTTATTAAATACAGTAATTAAATGTGGTTATTTTAGCTATATATAGCCGCACAGTTAATATGTGCATCTATTAAATAATATGAAGTGGAATCATTCAAAGCAGTTTATTTCTTTTGAGAGACTCTGGGAAAGTGGAATTATGGGTGGCAGGGTTCTTTGAAGACGCATTACTGCTTTTTCTCCATGTATTGATGGAGTTCAGTGGACTATATTAGGTCATCGAAAAAAAGTAGAAATTTGAGGTGCTGTAGTGCTGTCTACCAACAACAACAGGTAATAACTGCTTCTTCATTTTAGTGGAGGTAAGTGCCTGTGTGAGAACTAGGTTAAGCTGAATTCGTGGAAGATGTGATGACTTTCATGTGATGAGGGAAAGTGTTCTGAAGTTCTGTAGTAGTCATCAGATTATCTTCAACAGACCATCTGTTTTTGTAGTGCTTAATATATCCTTAGGTGTTTCTACACACGGACTGTAGGACTGCATCATATTTTACCAGATGTGCTCATAGTCACTTGTGTCTGGTTTTTTTCCTGCCAAGTCTGTTTGAAGACTGTGTTGAGATTCCAGTGCTTCACAACGGGGAAAAACCTTCATCTAGTTCTAGCACAGGCTTGGCCATCTCGGCAGTAGCAGCAGGTTCAAGCAGGTCATTGCAATTCCCTTCTGTGCTCTGACTCCTCAGAAGGACAGGCTGATGAGTAAGGTTCGCAGTGCCTGTTCTGTGATCGAAGGTCTGTCACGGCATTACAACAAATAAATGTAAAGGCACCTTCTTTTTCACAATGATGCCCTCTTCAAACTGTGCTGTGTTCTTTGGGAATATGAGCTAGCAGAATTACTCGTGCAAGAGGTTCTCTGCTACAGCACCAGCTTTTGAATGCTGTACTTTGATAATAAACATTAAGGAAAGTGAATTGACGTCCTTCTGGTGATTTGAGTGAAGGTTTCCTTTCCCTCCCTTTCTTTCCATGTTACAGTCTGTCTGTATTTACCTTTGTCCATTTCTTCTCAGGAAAATGAGACTGGTTTAAGGAATGTAAGTTGAAACTGTTAAGCTACCTTACCTAAAAGAAAATGTGTCTATAGGGAAAATAATTGGACAATGTTTACTCTTTAGAATTTATTGTAGTTGTTTTACTAATTCAGAAACTTTATTATCAAAACTAATTTAGGAAGAATCCCCACAAATACTGTGTGTTGGAACAGAGTTGCTTTTCCCAAATTTATTCTTGGAAGCAAAAGACAGTCTTCGATGGATTCTCTTGTTGGAGAAGGCTCAAGTTTGTTGTTTGGGGGCTTTTTTTATTTGTTTCATTTGTTATTTATCTGGGCTTGGTTGTTGTTGAAGATGTTATTTTTGCTAGCAAACCTGAAAACATGTATTCTATGTAAAACACACATTTGGTATGAATTTCTTTTTTTTCAGGTATATTTTGTACGGCGGGAGGTAACTACCCTGTCTCCGTATTTTCAGAATTGAGAGCAATTCTGTTTCAAGTTTCTTCTTGCCTTTTCCTACTCTTGCATGTGATTTACTTCCGTTCTTTAATTTTGAACAGATTGAAGAAAATCCTGAACCAGAATCTGTTATTTATTGAGTGACTTTGAATGAAATTTGTGTTGCTTTGGGCTTATCTGTCAAGAATTTCCAGATTCTGTGTTCTGCTAGCAAATAACTTTCGGAGTGCAGAACAAAATATTATGTACAGTCATTCTGGTTAGTGCAGCAGCTTTGTAAATGAACTTTTTGTTTAGGGTAATAGTTGCACTCATTTGATGCCTATTTTCTATTGGTTTTGGCCCTGTAGTGACATCAAATAATAAAATAATCAAAATATATTATCAGAAAGTGGAATTCTGAATATTAAGAGGAAATTAGTTTTGAAACTCATCATTTCAACATAATAAATTGTTACAGTAGTATGACATGTTGGCATTTCTTATTATTCTTTTTAAAGGGCTGATCTACAATGTTTTTCAAGTGAGACGCTTTCCTGTCAGTGGGAGCATAATAAGAATATATGTCATAGAATCTGTTTGATATTTCAGCTGTGGTTAATTATCACCTCAACTGTGGTTAAATATCAATAGGTCTTCAAGCTGCAGCAGAGGAAGAAAAGTCTTGGAATATATTAATTCTTATTTCTGAATTCAGGTCTTCTAGTACAGCATCACAGTTGCTGTTTGAAGTGTGATAATTGCTGTTTTACTCATACTAAGCATAAACCTTAAGAACTATTGCTAAGAGGTACTTCAGAATTTGCTGTGACCTTTAATTGTTGTAGCATTTAGGCCAAAGAGTGATGCTACTTTTAATTTTAAGCCCTGGAACAATGCTTTTCTGATAGCTTAGTGCAATGAACAAACAAGAAGCAAGTTGGGTGCGTATCACTTTAAGACACAGCAGTAACTACACTTTTTTAAAAAAAAGGTATTAGAGTGATTGCTTCCTATTAAGTTCTTACTTTTCTTCTTCACTCTGATTTTTCATAATCAGAATTTTGTAACAGCTAATGCTTTGCTGCTATCTGTGCATATGTTGTCTTTTCTTTCTGTCTGGATTCTGTACTTCAAGTTTTTATACTTTTTTCTTTGTCAACTTTCTGAATGTTTGAGTCAACACTCTTCTGTTGTCTGAGAACCTTCCATTGGATAACAGAAGTTCAACCAACTCTTTAATTCTTGCTTTGTGTTAAATGCATTCTTTTCAAACACACCTTTATCAAAACTTTAGCTACTTTCACCAAGAGGTGATCTGATGAAATTTCACTTCTGAAGTATGGATATGCTTTGTTTGTTCTTGTGGTTACTTGTAGACAGTACTTTTATGACAGACCTCTTCTCGTTTGATTAAATTCTGAGTTTGTGCAAATTGGTTTGATGCCAACGGATCCTCACTTCTGGAGGAAGAAATACAGCACTTAGTAGCTTTTTTGCAAAGTGGTGAACTTTTATGTAGACTTGCTGCACTGAAATGTGAGGTTAGTCAGCAGTTAAGCTCTAGCTTATAGTTTGGGTTTTTAAAATTTTGTAGTAAGGTAGTTCTTAAAAAATGGGGAGTGACATAATGCAGTGTGGCTCAAGTTTGTGAGTGTAGTTTGATAGGCATCCTAGTTCATATTTGAAAGTGAATACTTGAAATGATACGCGTCTTAGACATGATTTCCTGTAAGGTGCCAGATCACATCAGGGATTATAATAACAGAACAAATCTGAAGCCTTTATTTCTCTTGACTGTAGATTGGTAGGCATTTCAAATGAACATATGAACTACCACAGCTTTAATACCCTTCCTTGTTGAAAAGCATATGCCTTTTTAATTTTAGTTCCTGGCATTGTTTGGGCTATTTGCATATCGACTAGTTGTTGTCAAATTCTTTACTCTCCTTACATAAATAAAATACAGGGAAGATTTCCTTGCAGTTCATATTTGGAAAAAAAAATAATTAAATAAAGCTTTTGATGATTTAATCTGTTTATGCTAGATCATTGTGGGCGAGACATGGCAGAAATTGGAAATGCTTTATGATAGTTTTCTGAAGATGTGGCACACAAACAAACCCTGGGAATGCGATAGATAATTTTTAGTTGCAATTCTAGTGAATGCATTATGTGGGAAAACTCCCCATCATGCTCAAGGTGGTACCTATGCACATGCAGTCCTGTATCTGACAAATTAGTGGAAAATTTCACTCACTGACTTTAAAAACAAAATTGTTGTAGGGTAGGCCTGTCCCCCATGCAGGCCAGGGTGGTATAGTGTCCCTGAAGACATTTGGCATGCTGAGAGCCCAAAAAGAGTGCCTGAGCTTTGGCTTGCCTTGTGGCTGGTGCAGCTGAGAGTTCTCTTTGGCCTCAGGCAGTTCTGAAAATCGGCAACAACCTGTCAAGAAGAGTGTGCTCAATTTCTGAGAAGGCATTAGGCATCTATTGGCTAACCAGGACAGATGCATAGCTACAGTGGAGCTGAAACTCAGGTGTGCCAACTCTTGTCTGAAGTTCTTGGGTAGGTAATGCAAGCAAGATGTAATGGTGGTGTTGCGAAGGGTGATATATGGACATTTAAAGAAATGGCATCAGGGGAGGTTAGGGTGTAGAAGCTCTATATCAAATGCTGAAGTAAAATTTCATGTCCCTCTTTTTTTTTATACTCTGATAATCTTACATGAAGGCAGAGCATTTCAAAGAGCATTTTGTATCTTTTGTTTCAGTCATGTAAATTACTCGTATTTACCACTTTAGATGATGTAGTAACTTGAGCAATGTGTGTGTGTATACGCATATAGAGAAGATGCATATACACACATAGGAAGAAAATTTTGTCTCCTTGATACTGAGCTTTGTGTATCAGTCTATTCTGTGTACTTCAGTGGATGTATTCTAAAGTTTAGACAGTGAAGTGTTGGAGGAGGTATGTAACCTTTAAAGCTTTCAGGATAGTATAATGCACCTAGGGCAGGAGAGCTGGGTTTGTGGAAGCTGCAAAGTATAGAGGGCTATGTGTGAGGCTCAGAATTTCTCAGATTTCTTTTTCAGTGAAAATTGTAAAAAAAAAAAGTGAATTCAGGATAGTAGGAGGTGGGGCAGTGAATGTTTATGAAGCTCCTTGGCACCTTCTTGCTGCCGTTTTGAGTAAAGGAGAACAAATAAATACTGTAATACTGATCTATGAAAATGAAGGTCTATAATTTGTCAGTCTTTCTAACAAATAGATAATATATAGTGTTTAATGCCTGCTAACATTTGCTTCAACTCTATCACTGTCAGTATTCAGGGCTTATGCTGGTATGTTTTTAAATGAATGCTTTAAAATTGAAGTAGTGCATTCCACAAAGATGCAAACTCTTTCCTTACTTCCTGAACTTAGTCAGGCTAGGTTGGTACATTTGACACATTACTTTCCAACTCTTCCACCTAAGTGCTCTCACAGGAGCTGTATTTTGTGTTCACTCCTTCACCGAGCAGCTGGAAAGTGAATGTCCTAAACCCGGAATTAAGGTGCACTTGCCATGTGATGGATTTGAGCTCAGTTGGGTATAAACATGTGATTGGATGTGCACCTGTGGCTTGTCTGAAAAACTAGGCTTCTCCAAAATGTACCTATATCCAGCTGTGTTAAAGGGATACATGTTTATGGAGTTGTGTGCCGGAGGTCATGCATAGCCTGTTGTATGATAGCTTTCAGTCCAAAGAAAGGTAATGACAAGAATGGGAAATGGCATGCTTAGTCTGTCACATGCGCCTGTGTGGTTCCTTGAGTCAAGGAGTATCGTGTGGATGCTTGTTCAGATGGGCCCAGCCTGTTAGGCTGGCTGCCCTTCCTCTGAAGGATCTTGAGGCACGTACTGAAGTTTGAACAGAAGTGCTGGATGTGTGTCTTTCACTGCGGGAGCTGGAAGGAAAGACATAGAAAAATCACAGTGGGTGAATGTAGTAGTGGGGTTTTACTGCATAGTAATAGAATATGTGAATTCTGAATGGCAAATGGGATGAAATTACAAGTTTCTGCTGAGTTTGCACAATGTATGGAGACTTGACCTTGCCAAGATAGTGTCTGTAAAGTATGTTCTGAATATAATAGTTAAGAGGCTATGTAGCTGACCAGTGTACTGGAGGATGACTTTGCATAATCTGTTCGTAAGGATTTATAGAACATGTTAGATGTAATCTTTAAGTTTCGATGTGCAGCCTTAATTATCCTTGACATGCACATACATACATTCTGATATAGTTGCATTCTAAATATCTTTTTCTATTTATCTTTCTCATTTGGCATACAGAATAAACACTGCTTATTTAACAAGCAGCTATACACACAAAGATTATTGATTTAAAACTTTTTGTTGTTTGATTTATGTCATACCTGTGTTTACTTTATAAACTGCAGCCTGAATAGACTGCTTAGGCCTGTTGGCCATAAATATAATGGCTCAGTGGTTGACAAAACATACATGAAAAGTCTTGAGAGAGAACATGTTGGTATCCCCATTTACAGATGAAAGTCATGGTGCAGGTTTGTACAACATTCCTCATAGTTTATAGAAGAATATGCACTAAGCTCAGCTTTCACTGGCTGGTGCAAGCTGGAAATGTCAGTAAGTCTAATAATACCATTTCAAGTTAAGCACAGACAAAATGAAGGATATACTGATGTCACTTCTCTGGGAAAAATCTGGCTAGTGTCATGCAGAAAATTTGTTGCAGGTGAAGGAATGTTATCTCGTTAACTGACAGATGCTTAGTGACCTTGACTTCCAGGAATTGCATCCTTTCAGCTAAAGTCTGGTCCCTCACAAAGAGCAAAAAACAAGTGAAGGTGCAGTAGGACTGCATGAATTAGCAAGGAGCCCCTGGCAACACTCAAGTGTAGAAAGGGAACGTACAAGAGTTAAAAGCAGGGACAGGTGGCTGGAGAGAAGTATGGAGGGATGGGGTTAGCTAGCAAAGCTAAAGCCCACCTGGGGTTTAATCTGGTGAGGGGCTTGTAGAAACCCTTTTTATCCTCCTTCAGATGTAACATCAGGAAGAGATGACTATGGGAAGTGTAGGTCTGCCTGCTGAATGGGGCAGAGAAGCTGGAGACAGAGGATGCAGAAGATGGTGCAGTACAAAGTGCTTTCTCCACTTTGGTCTCTACTGACGTTTTGGTGGGGCACAGGCAAAGTTTGTTGGGGTTTTTTTGTATGCTCACTTTGGGTTCAAATACATCAACAGGCAGTAGTTCATTTCGTATTGCCATGAAGTGGCACAAAGTATTTAAGTGTACTCATAAGTTCAGTAGATTTTACAGTTATTCATATCTTTACAAAGCATCTTGACTATACAGTTGTTTTTTAAATTATTAGTACTTGCAAGAAATGCAGATGTGTTGAGTTCACACGCATAATGGCTGTCTTCTTTTGTCATGAAATGCCTTAGATCTTGTGTATGTGTGTATATAAATCTATTCATATGGAAAACCATGCTGTATTTTTACAGGCTATGAGAAGACAGATGATGTTTCAGAGAAAACTTCTCTAGCTGATCAAGAGGAACTGAGAACAATATTCATCAATCAGCCTCAGTTAACCAAATTCTGCAATAATCATGTCAGGTATTAACTAGTGTTCTTTTTCATAGATATTTAATTTCAGAACATTGTATGTTGCATAGCAAAAATGAAGAAAATATTCTTTTTATTCTGCTTCTGCCATTTCCTCTGACCACAAGCTAGATTCTCAGACTCTGGAGGTGATAATGAAGTGAAATGAGGAGAACAGCAGAGCTATTTCAATTACAAACCTGACCTTCTGCATTTTTAAGAACAGGGTGGGGAAGGTACAGATGCTTTACAGCTGTACCCTCAGCATGTCCCTGCAGTATGGATTTGTTCTTCAGCATTCAGTTCAGTTGAAGTTCGGTTCATCTTTGGATGTATTTCTAGTAGCTGGATGCCAATGCAGATGTACTTCACGTGAGCGTGGCTTTGTTTGTCCTTTGGAAACTCTTGTCTTTTTAAGTCAGCCAGCTACAAAGATGCCGTGGTTGCTTATGAAACTAGGTTTTAATTTCAAGTTCAGACTTTAGGACTGAGCTAGTGGTTTATGTTGTGTTTTTTGTTTGTTTTTGTTGAATTTTAAATAACACACTGAATATATGTTAAGATCTGGTAACATCCTCAGTTCTGTTTTTAAAATCGAAAGTAAATGAATGGCAAATATACCCATGTCCCAAGCAGGTGTGTTTTCTGAAGGTAAATTTGATAATATGCAGAAATTTTATAGACATTGAGAATAATGTGGTGGGGTTTTTCCATGGACTTATAATGCTTTTTTTTTTTATGTATGCAACTTGTCTTTTCTGTCTTTGCTTCGTTTCTTGACAATGTTGAGCTTTTTTGCAGGATACATTCATTCCACCTTTAAATTGACCCTTATGCAAAGTCAAAGTAAATACCGCTAACTTAAAAAGGGGTTAAATTTTCTTGCAGGTCTTTTGCTTGTAAGTTTTTGTAATGATTATTTTCACTGTTACTGTTTTAGGACCTTTGATGGTAGCAGTCTGTTCTTAAACAAATGTAAGGCTGACAAAGAGCTGGGAGCACCAACGTTTTGTGATGGTGGCTTAGCAGAGATTATTACACTGGGATGAGATGTATTCTGCTCTTCAGCCTGACAAAACTGTACTTAATATCCAATATTTATCAGTTAAAAATAAAAAAATGAACTTTCCATTTAGTGAAAGGCACAGGGTTTTATATTTTAATAGAATTTTATGATTTTAATTATTTCTTAAATGCACAAGTTCAATTCAGTTGATCCTGTTGCTAGTGTTCTTGCATTGAATTTTGCAAACTCATACTCAATGCTCCACAGCTCCTCAGTCTGACTTGGTTCCCTCCTTGTTATGCTCATTATACCTCTTTCCCCAAGAATTTTGTCCAAATTGGAGCCGTCGTGCAGAGTCACCTGCCCAGCGTGTGCCATGGCCTGCGGGGCAGGGGTGCTCCTGTGCAGCCGCCTGACTGCTGCCTTACCTTTATCTTCCTCTCCTTATTGACTGGAACTGAGTGGCAGCAGAGCTTGACTGCTTCCCACAGAGCAGGCAGAGGTGATGGGAAATTCTTGCCTCAACAATGGAGGCCCGGAGCAGTTTCTGCGTGTGGGGGCTGGTTCATGGGCGCCTGCAGAACTGTCTCTGCAGAAGTCCTTCAGTTTCTCTTTTAGACAAAACAAGTCTGTTTGCTAGCACAGAAATCACAAAAGTGTTCTGTTTTCTTTGAAAACTTGTGTAACTGAGAGGGAAGGAATACAATTGAAGAATTTTATTATGCTGTAGTAATAGTGCATGTTTTTGTCTCTTTCAGCACTGCAAAGTACAACATAATCACATTCCTGCCAAGGTTCCTTTATTCCCAGTTCAGAAGAGCTGCTAATGCATTTTTTCTTTTTATTGCATTACTTCAGGTAAGATCAACAATAAGATGCTAATGTATGAAACTTGTTGAGATAGCATTTGCACCATAGACAGTGTCTTGCAGAGGTACTGAGGCTGGAGTACTGTTCTTTCTGAGCTCGTTAGCCTTGCAGAATAGCTGTATTGTGTAGACATACTTTTAATAAATGTTTGGTTTTGTGGGTTTTTTTGCTACTTGGAGATAACACAATATACAAAGATTTTTCTGCAAAATAGGATAAATATATCTGAAGTGCTGTCAGGTGAAAAAGACTTGTGACAGGAAAATCCTGTTTAAAAATATCTGGCATACACAGAAAAATGTTACCTGTAGTTGGCATTTCTCGTAATGAAGAGTATTGGCTAAAAACCTGAACTTTATGAACTTCAATCCTGTAGTCTGTTTCGAGGAAACGTGATTGTTTGTTCTTAGAATGAAGCTGATATGAATTGTTGAGCCTAGATGAAGAACAGCAGTGGAGTCCAGTACTGTAGCAGCTATTTTTCTGGTGCCCCAGCTGGTTAACTGTGCTGGTTAGGAAGAAATCATAGTCTTTCTGTACCAGCACTGTAGCTTCAATCAGTACACTTGCAAAGGGCTATCCCTGACCCAGCTTACTGAGAATTTCTTGTACATAACGTTTTGCAGATGTATCAGAATAGTTTTGCAGTAGTTCAAGTTGATAAAGCAGATTGTGGGGTCATACTATTCTATTAATTCAATAGCTGCTGATGAATGCATATTTAACTGTTGGCAGGTGCAGTGGTAATTACCATTGGCTAGTTCTGTATTCCAATCGTAGTTGATAAAAATACATTTTCTGCATAATTTCTAGTGCATTTTTTAGAATGTGTTGATTTGTATGTTGTGGAGGTCATTGTGTTGGGAATTGTCACATCAAACAAAAATTACTGAAACAATGGCACATATACTGCCATGTGTACTTTTTCTTCTTTTACTTCAGATGTTTTAGCAAGTGAAAGTTGACTCTTCTGTACTTACTGAGGTTTCTTTGCTTCTACCATAAATGCTTGGAGCAGTTCCTTAGGACAGATCTGCACAGGTACCTTACACTGTTTTCTGGAGGGGAAGAAAAAGAACTGAAGTTCAGGCTTTCATTAGGTTATCTGCCTGCAAACCTGGGGCTTCTAAATAAACATCCTTTTGACCCCATCTGGCATCTCGGGCTAACCCAGTGATTCAGCAGCATTTCTTATGGTGCCACTGTGCACATCAAACTGGTGGCACAGAATATGAGGTTTCAGAGGCTGATTGAGGTTTGGCATGACTGGGTGAGAGGCTGGTAGGTTAGGAAGTGGGATGTTAGGAAGTGGAATGTTAGGACTTAGAAGGCCACCATCGCCTATTAGGCTATCAGTGAGACTGCACTGGCAGAAATAAAAAATATGGGGTGGTGGAACCAGAGTATGGGCTGGTGCCCTTTTGCTTTTATATCTTGTGTGGAAAATAATGTGTGATTGGATTGGGGGAGTTCAGGCATACATGTAGGGGAGAATAAAAGGGTAGGAATAGCTGCAGAAGTGAAAGATCCTTTTCCTTGTAGGCAACACACAGACACTTGCCCAATAATAGCTTTCTGTCTGGTTTCCATTTAATTGCTTGAAAAATGCGTTCTAGAGTAACCTGGAAAATAGATCTATATTGATCTTACTCCAAGAAGTACAGAATACATATATAAAACATCCTGTTTTCTCTCAGAAGCACAATGTGATGATAGCAAAAAAGAAATGTATATAATTCATAAATAATGTTGGCTGTTTTTTAAAACATTTTATGATTCTACATTGAGGCACCACGTAATAGTGTACTCTCTTTTTGCAAAGATCTTACTGTAGTCATATGGGCTTGCATTGCCTGTTATAACTCTGTTAAGGCAGCAATCCTCTCACATCTGTTTGCCATTAAGAATTCTAGTCAGTATAAAGATAATTATGGATAACCATCCATGTATATCACGTAAGTAGCTGCATCTTCTCAGAATTTACTCTACATACACCTTCACTTGTATCATCTGTGCCCATACCTGCTTAGCAAAAATGGATTTCTTGCATTAGTCTGACAGAAAGCAGCTATTTGAAATTCGTCAGTTAATAACTAGTGTGGTACAAAATGTCTCTGAGATTGAAAGTATAAGGAAGTAAAAATACCTTGGACTTACATTCACTTTAACAAAAAACTAAACTGAAAAAAATAATTGTATTTTATTAATATTTTAATTTAATTTGGAACACAGAGAAGGAAGGTAAATATCCTGCAGACACTAAAACCTCTGAAAGTAACTTCACTGAATACTATGCTATTTAAAATGTGTTTTATTGTATCAGCTGCTTTTGAATTGAAGACACTAACCCTCTCTTGGAAATAATCAGCACCAGGTCTACAAAGTGACTCCAGTTGCCTTGTCTGTATTTGCACAGAAAATACTGCTGCTTTTCTTAAAAATATTTTTTCAATCAGCAATGCAAACAAATTTTTTCTTTTTTTCTTTTTTCTTTTTTTTTTTTCATAGCAAATACCAGATGTATCACCAACAGGCCGTTACACAACATTGGTCCCTCTCTTATTTATTTTAGCAGTAGCTGCAGTGAAGGAGATAATAGAAGATATTGTAAGTATTTAATAGCAATATTTTGTAAATATATTTTAAATTTTTCATAGATTATATTACAAAAAATTTTGTTGAATAATTCTGGGTTGAACCATTCTTGCTTTCTGGATACTTTTGAAAGCTTCTAAGGCTACTTACTTCAGAAGATGAAATCTTCAGAATATGGTGTTAGGATTTGAAAGTGTGTTTACTATATATACAAGTGACAATAATACGGCAAAACAGCAACTTGTGTTTATTATATAAATTGTTTCTAGTCACATAGTTCTTAGTAATGAAGTACAATCATATTTTTAGAGTGTGAACTGGAACCAAAGACTCCATAGAACCCAGTCAAGTCCAGAATATTGCCAATTTTCTTAAACAAGGGCTCTGCTAAAAGAAGATTGGAAGCTACTGAATTAATCTCAGGTGGAATCTGTTTTAAAACCAAATAACCTTTAAGTATTAATTCGGTTAGAAATTTTTTTTCCTTTCTGCATGAGCAGGAGCAAAGTCCTTTACTCCCACTGGTTAAACTTGGGAGCTGGATTTAAGTTCAATCTGTGAATGAGGTACTGGAGTAACATATTATAGAAACATTGGAAGAACTTCTGGCTTTAGTCACAGTGAAGAAGGTATGATTTGGAAAAAAAGTCTTTTCAGGATCCTTTTTATTTTTGCATATTTATTTGAGGTGCTTTTTTAAAAAATAGATAAGCCCTCAGGAACTCAGTTTAGGATCTAGGGGGCTGCACAGTGTCAAGCATCTTCACTTGTCCTCTGTACCAGAAACTGGATGGATTTTTGTTTCATAACCTTTCTAATAAGTGTCTTTTAACTTGCTATTGGAATTATAATGTGACACTTTTAGTATGTTTAAAATATTAATCTGTTTGGTTTAATACATTTTAGATTAATTGAGTAAAGGTCACTAATGTGCTATTTTTAAAGTTTTAAAAATGGATTTTTCCCCAGTTGTCAAATCCAGGTCCATGCATCTGGTGTATCTCTTTATTTCTAAAGTCACATGCATAAATATCCATGGTTTCACTGTTGTGACTTTGCATGATTTTGCAGACAGCAAGGGAGTAGGCCTTTTTCAGTTTTTCTGGTTGATCCAGCCCATTGCAATTTACTGCTAGTCTTCCGTGTCTTGGTGCTAAGTGGGATCTGCTGCTGGCCAAGAACAGACATGGAATGCTTGTCCTTCCTAGGCAGGTGCCCCCACCTATGCTGAGCTTTCTTGGCTCTCTCCAGTCAGTTTGTTGTAGTGGTTGTTTTGCCTTCTTGCATTGAATGAAAACTTTAGAGGAGCTGGGATATTGTCATGACTTGGAAGAGTCCACTCTGACTTCTTCTATTTTGTGGATAGGGAATGAAATTTCAGGCTCTGTTTCACTTCATGCAAAAAAAGTTGTTTTTTTCCGAGTACCTTCCTTCTTGCTCTTCACTGGAAGTCTATGGTAGAACTTGTCTCTCTAATTTGCATAATAGTTGAGTCTTTAAGTTGATGTCTTTTGTATCTAAGTAATTAGTATTGATTATTTACCATATCAATCTAGATGCTAAGAATTTCTTCATCCACTGCTGTTCTGTTTTAGTTCTGCAGATATGTTGCAAGACACAAGAAGTTAGATACATCATAATACAGCAGAGCACCTTGTCCCCTAGAGGAGTAGTGTTCCTTTTTTTTTTATTGTGGGCTGTTCCCTTGATTTTTGGAAAGGGGCTGCAGGTAGTATAGTCTTTCCCTGCACACAAATAGTAGGCTTCCTGGGAACATCAGATTTACTGGTTTTGAGCAGAATTACAATGTGTGCGCAGAGACATGGTCAAGTGTAAGAGTGGTGAGCTGCAAAGAAGCTCTAAAATGGAGGGTGGCTGTTCATATGCTGCCTTTTTTGCTAGTAGACAACTCTGTCTTCTCAGTTACCTCTGTGAATGGATAGTAGGCAAGATATATTGTCCCCCTGAGTTATATGAAGCTCCTGGGCCACAGAGTTGAGTGGTCCTGCTAGAGACAATGATGTTTCCGTTAAATGTTTTTGATCTATTTTGCGTTTCTAATATTTGCTGCCCAATAGTCAGTTACTTCTTAAATGTCTTTGTTGCTTTCTCTTTACACAAACAAATTCCCTTTTAAAAAAAACATAAAATAAATTAATGTTCTTTCAGATATTTTTAACCTTTCTGCTGTTAATGCTTACAGACTTACACCATCTGTCAGTGTCTAAGCAAATAAAAAACTGAGGTTGCTGCTACTGTACAATGTGTCCTTTTTTTTTTTTCCATCCACTGGCTTTTATTTTATGTCGTTTGTTTCTACCATTTTATTTGTGACACGAAGTGTACAGTTTGGCATGGAAGGGAAGATGGGGATCAGGTTTAGTGTTTCTTGCATGTATCAGCTAAAACAGTAAGGTTCTCATTACCAAATACTATAGAGATACCTAAGGGCAATTCAAATAGTATTTTTCTTTTTGTTAAGTTCACATTGTCTTAGCATGTAGTTAATTCCTTCTGAATTTAGTTGAAACTGAATGAGATGAAGGAGCTGATTGAGAGAATTTAGGTGCCAATTTAAAGGTGCTGTGTGTGTGTATATATAAATATATATATAGCTGATGGTAACCTCATGACTTTCTCACTAGCACAGGTAAGTTTCACAGACAATAGTTTAAATAAAAGTATACTTTGTTTTTGTAGTCAAACAGATACGAAATTTAACGTTGCCTGCTGGTTATATTGTGCAGGAATATATGGCTGACTCTGACAGTTGTACTTTTTTTCCTGGGAAAGCCAATCACTTGCTGCATAGTAAAATATTCAGTGTGTTTTCCCTTAACCTTTAATATTTATTATGTCTTGGATATCTCACTGTGTTAAAAATACTAAGATCTCTAAAAATGTTTCTCTTCATCTAATATTAAAACAACATTTGCTTTTGGATAGGAACCTTATGCATCAATATCAAGAAATGTACTTATTAAAATAATACTTCCAGCTCAAGCAGAAGATGTTAGCAGAAGACATTAATCACGAACATCATGGGTTTTACATCTATGCTAGCTAGTGCTAGCAAAATTTGTGACGTGCAGTGTTAGATTATCAGCTGTTTGCAATGATTTTCACTGATCATAGCTCAGAAAGCAACTGACATTAAACTGTTACTTTTCAAGCTGGAGGAGACTCTGCCTGTGGGTAAACAAACACCTGCTTTGGTCAAGTTATTATGCCTCTCTACTGATCAAAGTTTATCTGTAAAATCAGCCATCTTTTTGAAAGGTGAATCTACTGATAATCTATGAAAATCTAGTAAAAAATAAATAATACCTTAACTTAGTCTTTGCAAGGTGATAAGGTGGCCTCTTAAGAGCTGCTAGCTCAGAGTTATACCAGCATTTGATTAGAAATAAATCTCTTGAGTATCTTGACTTATTTTTCCTTCAATTTACAAGATTGCTTCTGATTTTCTTTGTATTTCAAAGGCATGGATTTTGTAGTTCTATTCAAAAGGCTTACCTAAAACAGTTAATTCTATTTCGATTAATTTTCTATCGTGTTCCTGCTCAGGAATTACTCTTAAATACTGTGTCTAAACTAGTAGTCTTCTAAGCTTTCAGAAGCTGAGATGAGCTTGATTATACCTTGAAAATGCTGGTGGCTAGTAGCTGCATCAGAAAATTTCTGTCAAAACATTTCTCACAGCTGTGTTAAAACTGAGAGACATCATGGTCTGTTTAGGATGGAGAGTGAGGGGGTTTGTTGATTTTTTTTTTTTGTTTGTTTGTTTGTCTGTCTTTGTTACTGCTGCTGAAGTCTGCAGGTACTTACATGAAAGTGAAGTCACATGCTTACACAGTTGTTGCTTGACTTCAGATTTGTATGAGACACTTGAATGAAGAATGGTCCTGTGATCAGAAATGCACAGCTTCCTTATATAAAGAATTTATTTAGATAGCAGTTGCCCCCAGGAAAGAACATTTTAGTACAATACGGTTAGCCTGGAACTGAGTGTAACTTTCCTGATGATCATAAATATGCAAGTAATCCGTAGTCCTGTTGAAAGTGCTTTTAAAATTGGTTTAATGAATTGATGAATAGGAGGGGGTAATACATGTGGGTTTTATCTTAAGTGTGAAAGCTTTATCATGTCAACACAAGTCTTTAACCCCTGTGCATTTTTGATTTAGAAAAGGCATAAAGCTGATAATGCGGTGAACAAGAAACAAACTCAAGGTAGGACATTTTTTTAAGCCAACTATTTGTGGTTTGGGGGGGTTGGGTTTTGATTTTTTTACAGATAGCAGTAATGTAATCTGAACTGCTGACAGGTAATCGACTGGGAAATTGTTTATGCAGATTACTTCAAAATTTGGCATCTAAACATTTGAAATAACAATTTGCAGTCACATTAGCCCCACAAAATGGAATATGTTCTAGATTACATTTATGAGAAACTTTAATGTTTACTCATTTAACACAGGTGATGCTGTAGCTGGTAAGGGATAATAATCACCACTAGATTTAGTAGGCCTAGATTATGATGCAAAGTCTATGCATTTCGAAGCAGAAAAATCTTACTTTTTTTCAACCAGCAAATCTATTTCTGTTTTGGAAAACTCTGCAATTGGAAGGAAAAGTCATAAAATGGCGCTATTTTTCTATGGTGCTTCAAAACTGTGGATAAAGATGAATGAAGTTTTTTGAGTTTGTTTTTTTCTTTTTTTTTTTAATACGAAATCTAGGTAATGGTTTGATTAGAGATATAATAAGATACTTAGCCACTGTACCCAAACTAAAACTAGTGAATGTGATTTTATTTTTCTTTTTAAGTTTTTAATATAGAAAAGAAGAAGTATTAAATCAGATGATTATTTTAGCTCAGAAGGTGAGGGAGATGTGAGCCAATATGTCCTAAACACGCTTGTCAGGTGGGAAGTCCAAGTTAAAGTTCCTGCTTTGCTGCTCTTTAACTTTTCATGTCACCTGTCCTCAGGTAGGCCTCTTGTGATAGAGCTGATCCTTTTTTTTATAAATATAAAATTTGATTGCAGAAAGTGTGAAAAATACCGCAAAGAGGAGACTCTTACATGGAATCTCTTTTAAGTAAATAAAAGACATAACCGTAAGTATTTTTAGGGAGGGATGTAGTCATTGACTGAAGATAATCAGAATTGTTTAGTACTGCTTACCACTGGAAATGTCTCTGATTTAAAAAGGTAAATTATAAAGCCTACCTAAATTGTACATAAATGTTAAAGTTTACTGTAAAATTTATTGGGGACAGAGAGGGCAAGAGAACTTAAGAATCTACTGAGCATGTAGCTCAATAGGAAGAAGAGAATTATCAAAGTTGGAAGAGACCTTCAAGATCATCCAGTCCAGCCACCTACCTACATCACCACTAACCCATATCACCCAGCACCATATCCAGACACATCTTGAACGCTTCCAGGGACAGGGACTCCACCACTTCCCCAGGCAACCTATTCCAATACCTAATTCCCCTTACAAAATTCTCAAACCATTATATAAAAGGTGCATAGTAACACCACTTCTTTTTTTAATTGTTCTCATAAGAAAATGGGTTTAATTGAATGTCAGTGTATGTTAATAGTGTTTAAAAGCTTATTGAAGCAAGCTCCGGTTAGAGTACTGTTAATATTTCAGGTGTCTCAGCATGTTTTCATGAGTCTGACTCATCCATTTGTCTGCTGATTTTAACCAGCTAAACCAGCAGGCAACAAATCCAGAAAGAAAAGCTGACAGTTTCCTTCCATTTAGTGGGTTCAACTGGCTTATCAAAGTGTGCAGCAAACACCAGAGGCAGCACGCGTTAAGCAGTGAGGTCACGCACCTTGGCATGGGGTGAGGGCAGAACAGGACCTTCCCTTTACAGTGGCAATGCTGTGTTAGGTCACCTTGGCTGCATGTGAAACAGCCTTAGGATGCATTTCAGTAGTGCAAGTGCTCCTGCAGCCAGCAATTATTATTATGATATAGCAGCCAGCTCTTGGGCACCTCTGGCAGCCTATTTACATTTCAGACCTGCAGAACTCTGACAGAAATTCTGCTATAGCTATTTTTGAAACTTAGTCATCTGGATTGCTGCAAGGTGTGTTTTTAATCCTCATCAGTTCTTTCATCTGGTTGATACCATGGCCCCACAATAAGTATATTGCTGACACAAGCGGGTGGGAGTAGGTAGTTGGTGACACAATTACCAGATTTCTTGAGTTCCTTAGAACAGTATTACAACCAGTCCTCACTCTGGATCTGTAGTTTTCCCAGTGGAGGGAAATGGTTTGTGAAAACTGATTTTGTGTAATGATCAATTGATTGGTGAGACAGTCATTAAAATATCTTGCTTACTGTATGAAAGACTCCTCCATCTACCACGGCTGTGAGCATATCAGCACTAATAAATTTGGAGGAAGGAAGGTAAGAGAATTTATCTCTTCTGAAGAATTATTGAGATATACAAGAAGAGGGGTCAGTCCGGACAGAACCTAAGGAAGACTTAGATGTAAAAGCCATATGTTTCCTAGATTTTGATCCACTTTTTTGCAATGAACATGTGCTTGCATAAGAATTTGATCCTGATCAGGTACTTAAACATCCTGACAATTTGAAAGCTGGGAGACACATTCAAAGACAACAATCTCTTGGAGCTATCTGAATATTGATACACGGCAATACATTTTCTTTTTGCCCATCAATCTTCAGTAGCTTTGTAAATGGTGCTAATGAAAAAAAGTCACCTTTTTTATTCTCTGAAAACACAATCTTGGCAATTAACTGGCAACTGGTTTTTGTATCATAGTACCAATACTTAAAGCTAGAGTAGTGGAGCGTGCTTGCCGTATTAATTGCTGCTGCCAGGGAAGATCTATACTAAATCTTATGCTAAATGTTATGGGTTGATTTTGGGGATTTCAGATATATTTATCGAGGAAATGACTGCAATGGTCCTAAAGTTCTCTGTTATGCCAGTAGCAGTAAGAACAGCTGAATCCTAAGATGACTTCTGGTGACTTTTTATGGATCTTTTTTGTATGAACCTCATCAATATTTGAACTGAGAAAAAATTCCCCCCATAAATTCATAACTTTTTTACTTTGGAACTTCTATTCCAACTACTAACTTATTTTAGAAAACACCACATTATCATATAATCTATATCAGATTTAATTGATTCTCAAACCCTGTAAAATGTTCTGATTGACATTGTATTCAGAGTCTACGTTATAAAAATTGTTATACAGAATATGTGCTGTATAATTGAAATGCTTCACCTGAATTTACAGAAAAAAGGCATGCTGTAAATGTTGTGTAGAGGACTGGCTGGCTTTTCATAAGAAATCTGACATAAACCTGCATACTGCAGTTATCCTGTACAACTGGAAAATTCTTTCTTTTTTTTTGTTTCTTTCAGTACTACGAAATGGTGCATGGGAGATTGTCCACTGGGAAAAGGTGTGTGTTTATGTTGGTGACTTTTAAAGCATAATGCAGATTTAATATTTGCTTTATTTCTCCCAATAATTGTAATTGATAAGAATTAACTGGTGTGATGGGAAATACATAATACTTTGTATTCTGATTTTTATTTGTTAATACTTGCCTCTTAAAGTGTACTTTTAAGTCTAGTCAGTTTTGGTGGAATGTGTCAGGCAAAAGTGCCATTGAATGGTGGGCTTTAAGTTCAGTGGAAAAAAAACCCCTGAGTAATATGATTAACTCGGGAGTATTCGCATATGGCAAAATGACACGGTTCCATTACTCGGTGTGCCGAGGCAGAAACTTCTTTCTGGAAACTGGTTACTTTGTGTATTTGCTCAACTTCTTCGGCTTAAACCATGACAATGCTAAAGACTTACACAGTAATTAAGAAGGAACTGTTATAGGTAACTTTCAAGGACTAAATGTTATGCCATCTTTTTAGACCTGTAGTTTCGTTGGTTTTCATAACCTGACAGCTTGAGAAAATTTGACCCACAGTGATTTGCAGGCAAGGTTCAGAGGAAATTGGTTTCCACCTTTGGAGAAGCAAGGATAAGATACATAGTGTGATGCCACAGAACTATGATCTTAGAGATTAATTTCTTCTTCAGGCTTCCAATAAAATATTTTACAATAACTACCAAAAGTAAAGAACTGCATAGAGACGGGTCAGGACTAGTCCTATTACAGAATAGATTTCTAAAGAATTTCAGTGACTTTTGAGTACCTAATACTTACAGACTTCTCTAAGTGTGTGAATTTCTAACAGTCTTTCTAGCAAATTCAGCAGGTAAATATTTACTGTGCGTAAAACAAAGGGATAACATATTTTGTTTGAGACCATTAACCGATTCCCAGTTTTCTTTCAGGTAGATGTTGGAGATATAGTTATAATAAAAGGCAAAGAGTATATACCTGCTGACACTGTACTGCTCTCATCAAGGTAGAGATGCCCACTGATGCTTATAGTGTAGAGGCTGGTTTCTCTACCCTGCATTTATTTATTTATTTATTTGTGATTGCTCCAAGGAAATAAGGAATAAACAAAAATGCTGCTGTTCTGAAGTGTGGTCTTTTGTTCATTCAGGCCTTTATCATTTCAGCAGTGTTTCTTTAAGCTGTGACAATTACAGTCTTAAAATTACACTGGCATTCAAGTCACTCCTAAGAAAAACTTCATATGTTCTTTTGTTGTTGGATATAATACAAAAAAGGGTGATTCTCTGTCTCAAAACTGGACCTCAAGGGCCATATTTAACCAGGTTGGCTTTTTGATATGTACCTAACAAATTGCATCCCATAAATAAATTAAAATGGATATATAATGGAACAAAAATGTTTTTTAATGGATATAGTTTCCAGTTTGATAGTTGGATCAGGAAAAAAAAATTAACATGAGATGTGAACCATCAAATTAGTACTGTCTATGAGCTGAACATTCACTTCATTCTCTAGTGTATATATATATATTATGAATAATTTCAGCACTGAAAGCAAGAGTTAATTTATAGCATGTAATGCTGTGACTCTTCTTACATGGACAATCAGAGGTTGTTTATCATCATTTCCTTGGACAGTTTTGTTTAAGAAATCCACGTTTTACGTGGAAGATGCACATTTTTCAACACCTATTTGATCAGGTCAATAGACAACGTATTCTAAGATTTTGTTTAAAAGAAGATTATTTTTAGGTGTTCAGTTGTGTTGATTTGTTTTTGTATGTTTACAATGCAATTTCCGTATATTTTTCTGGCACCTGCAGAAGCATTATTGTAATGGGTATGATTATGGATTATATATAAACCCTCTATGATCCCACTGAAGTTCACAAGTCCACTCATACATACAGTTAATAATGTTAGGATCTTACGGGTTTCTGTGACAGACTGATGTAGACTAGTATGTTGTTTATTCCGTTATATCTCAAAATCAAATGTAGCTGCTTTTAAAACATTTTTAATAAATTATTATCAAGTGTAAAGTAGTTGCCAGATAATACTGTAAATTTTTCCAACAGTCTGTCTTCAGTACTAATGTTTGTCATAACTTCAGATGGTTTTGTATTGAGTAGCCTCTATAAACTTTTTACTTCTGCACTTAAAGAAGCATTTATAAATTTTATCAGTGCTTCCCCACCAAGATCTTCATAGGCAATACACCATGCAGCAAAAATAGTTGTTCTATTGGCCTGATAATAGCTTCCGTCATGCTAACCCTGGTGTTTTGCAAGCGAAACAGATTACATCCTCTCAAGCAGCTTCCTTATAATCTTCCTGAGTAAGCTCCTAAATTTGAGCCTTTGCCTTCACTCTTTTGCCCTCTTGGATTTGGAGGGCACTTGCATTGCAGTGCTCTCCAGGTGTAGTTTACACAAAGGAAAATGCCAGCTGCCTACAAAGCCTTCTTTCCCAGCCTTGTGACCTCCTGAAGGAATCCTACATCAGGTGCTGATAAATTGTAATAAGAGTCAGCTGCTACTGGGTTTGGCAGGAATGGTACCTGTTTGTTTAACCCCACTTTACTGCCCTTGTCAGCACACAGTGTCACAACTATGACCATTACTCACCTTGAATTTTCCTGTCAGGTTTTCTTCTAGGATCCACTTTACACAGGGGACTCCTTGAATCGTGATAGCATTTCTGGGCCCAGTTTAGGCATTTGTTCCAGCTAAAATTTCCTTCTTAATTTATATTACTAGGGTCCTGTGGCGGCCCTTCTTGCAGGAGAGAACCCTGTGCTACTACATTACCTCTAATTCTGCCTGCATACCAGCATGTACTCTCCTCCACCTCTCATCTCCACGTGGCCCTGTGTTCTCCAGGAAGACAGTCTCATCAGTTTTGCTTACCAGGTGTTTACTGTTGCCCAATTACATTTTTGTGTTTCAATAGCAATGTAAGCCCGTGAGGCTGGTTTTAATTCAAACTAACAATATTTGGGTGTTCTTACCAGCAGTAGCAGTTTGTGGAGAGTAAGAGGATCTTAATTCTTTTAGGAAGCTACACCAGTGGAAGGTCACAAATCTCTGAGATTTAAGTTTATTTGATTCTTGCTAGTTTAGTGTAAATTGAAATTTACAAAGCTGAAACAAAACAGTAAATAGTTTTCAGGATGTCTGTGTAGAAGGGTTTTTGTCACCTGACTTTTCTGGAAAGTTGATGGAAAAATCTTTTCTTGTGGCCTTTTTTGTTTAATTAATGTATGGAGTGGCTAGAAACTTTTTCGGTTGAGAAATAAACATAAGAGCTTTTCATTTTTTCTGTACGGTATCAGCGTGTTCTGCAGCTTAAAATTGGTGCCTTATGGTAAAACAGTCCACTCAAGCAAAAATGAAAATATTTTAGCTGTTTTCTTTCTGACCTGATTAAAATAGATTTTGAAAAAATTGTCATCAGACATTTTAATTAACATGTATTATTCGTATAATAATTTCAAACTCTGTCTTTTTGTCTTTGTCCATTTGTTTGTTTTGGTTTGTTTTTTTTTCCCCTGTCACTTATTTTTGTGTTCTAATCATTTTCAAACTGGGATGTGTAGGTGGCAGTAGGGGAAGTAGTGAAAGTGACCAATGGGGAGCATCTCCCAGCTGATCTCATCAGTCTGTCATCAAGGTTAGAATAAACTAGTTGCACAGGATACGTGTATGTGGGTCCTCGTATACCAAATATGAAGAACACTGCCATGTTGATAATCTTTGCTTTGCTGTTCACATTCTTCAACACACATCTATAAAATAGGAAGGGTTTGGTTGATAAAAGTACAGATCATCAAAGTACAAATACATGATAACACTCCAAGAAATGAAAATTTACTTCAGTCCTCTTTGGTTTTACAGTATCGCCATGAAATTTTATCAGACGTGTTGTCATTGAATAAACACACAGTAAAACGCCAGGATAAATACATGTTTAATTCCTTAGAGCAAATTAAGATGAATATACATGTTTATACCAAACCACTATTTTCAGCAAAGGCTATAGTTTGATGTTGGTAGGACTGGTAGAGGACCCTCTGCACAAGCTTGGATGTTGCACAATCTCTGCTGCATGCGATTGCAAAAGCAGCGCTGTTCTTGTGTATCGTGACAAAATGCATGTTTCTTAGACAAGTCAGCTTTCTGCAATTGTCTGCAGTGTTACTGCACTTTGTTTTTCCCTAACAAATCAATGGGCCTGCCTTGATCTAACTAAATTACTTACTTTGGAGGTCGCTGTTATCTGCTACAGTAATTACAATGAAGCATGTGTCTCACTTTTAATGTCCTTGCTGCCTTAGTTTGTTTTAAAAGGGCTTCACAAAAGTATTGTTTGTTTTTTATTATTAACCAATAAAAATGCTAGAACGGTAATAATGTTTTATACAGGTGATTCTATCCAAACAATCTAAATAGAAGTTATTTACATTTTTAGAAAAGTTTGCCAAGAAGAAAATGCTAGCCTGAAAGCAATTTGTGATAAGGATCACATTTTAATGCTTATGCTTTACAAAAATGTGTTAAAATAACCTACTCACTTTATCCTGCAAACATTATAAAACTAGGTCACTTTATCAGTAGCCGCTGTTGCATTAAGAAATAAAACTTTGAAAAAAACACTTGATGCTTGAATTTTATGCTAGAAAGAAGGAAATCATTAGAAGCTTTTAAGTGGTGTAGAGAGTAAACCTTTGTTCTTTTACGTTGTAAGAGGTTTGGATGACCTATTTGGTCCTTTACAGGATCAGAACTTCTATTGTATATAGAAGTAGTAGGTGATTGTCCTCATGTCTGGAAAATGGGAGCTGATTGGAGTAATTCCGAAATCCTGACTTACTAGACCTATTCTTGTTTGCTGTCTACTTGTAGAAAAGTAATTTTTGCCTTCTGTATCTCTGTTTTCCTAGTTAACAGTTTTATAGTTGTTGTAACATAATTTAAAGTCTAAAAGTATTTTACAAAATATAAAATCACTGCTGTGTTACACATCAAAAAATTGTATAGAAAAAATTAAATGCCAGGAATAAATCATTTATCAGTATGTGTCAAATAGATGAAGTATTCAAGTAGAAATGTTCCCCATAAACTTAAAACTTTTAATTTATAACAACACTTTTTAAATTGCATAAAGAGGACACATATTTCAAAAACTGTATTTTTATCCTTTAGACTTTTTTAATAAGAAAATCCTTTTCAATAAAACTTTCATGTCTAAACTACTGCTGTCTACAGTAATAGGCACTATATATGTACTACACTTGTGCCTGTATCTTGATCTCACATAAAAACAGGAAACTTTTGTTGTGTACAGTATTTTTAGCAGCGTTTCATCTAAGAAGATGGCAAACTTCTTTGAAAATGTAAAGTACTATTGGTTTTTACAGATTTGGCTACACATTCGCATTCTGAAGATTTGATAAGAAAAAGAAAAAAACTGATTGCATAGATATTAAAAGATTATAGGAAGTTCATGGATTTTTACATTTATAATTTAAAACTAAGAAATTTTTTTCTTAATAGTGAACCACAGGCTATGTGCTACATCGAAACATCTAACTTAGATGGTGAAACAAACTTAAAAATTCGACAGGTAAGAATTTCATTTTTTATAATATTGCTAATATTATTTTCATCTATTACTGCTTAAAAACATATTTATATGCTATATAAATACTAGTGGCCATTTTAGAAAACTGTGACATTCTAGTGGTTTGAATAAAAAGCTGTGGGTTATTGGCATCATAAAAGTTTTCATTCAGTTACTCGATTGGATGGAATGAATGGTTACTCATAAGCCATGCTTTGAGCTTTGTTTTAGGGTTTTTCTTTGGGGAAAATAGTTTGGGTATTGGTTTTATTTTGGAAGGAGAGGTGAGGGAGAAGCCCTGAAGAAAGAAGCTGATAGTGCCAGCATTGTCCTTGAGGGGCAAGTAGAGAATAACAGGTTTTTGACTGAGTGTGCTGTCTCTATGCAGGGACATTCTTGCTGAGCTATGATTGGTTATGACCCTGTCATCTTCATGATGTTTTAAGATACCAAGATGACTCTTTCACTGTCTGTAGCATCCAGCAGTGTGACAGCAAAGTGTAGCAGTCCCATTTTGCCCTCATAGGGATACAGATTTTCTGGTCTTGCGCTATCAGATTTATAATACAAAGATTTATATATTGGAAAGTGATTTTTAATGTTATGATAAATTAATTTTGCAGGGTTTGCCACTAACATCAGAGATAAAGGACATAGAAAGCTTGATGAGACTTTCAGGCAGAATTGAATGTGAGAGCCCAAACCGACATCTCTATGACTTTGTTGGAAACATCAGACTGGATGGGCATGGGTATGTAAATCCAGGGAAGGTGTCTCTGGAGATTCAGTCTATCTGTAGATAGCTATATATTGTTAAACTACTTAAGTTAAAATGTGAATAGTAAAGTCTTTATTCTGTTAAGACTAGAGAAGTAAAAATGTTTTCATATATATTCTTTATTAGACTTTTAAAAAACTAGAGGGGTAAAACTTTCCTTCTAATGTCTACAACTTGAGTTTTTATACTAGTTGACCTTCAGAAAGCAATTAGCTATTAATAGAAGGGAGTGCTAATCAAATTCTAGTAGTTCTGGAGTATGTACCTAGTAATTCACGTCTTAAGCATCTTTTTTTCTCACTTGTCAAGTTTCTATTATAGAAGCTGAATAGTAGTTTCTTGTCTGTTTTCCTTATTGTTGTTTTCTTCCATTTCTCTAAGTCTGGAGTGAAACTGAGTCCATCGCTATATACCTCAAATTCTTCTAATGTGGTAGCTGAAAGACATTTAAAACCATAGCTTACCAAAAGTATGTTTCTGTAAAAACAGACTGCCTCAGTGCAGTTACAACATACATACTTGTAAAACTGCTTCAAAAATTTTTAAAATACTGAAGTGCCTACCAGATACTGATATTTGGAATCTTCTCTGGTTTTGAACCGAATATGATGCATTAGGAATATAAAATTCATTACTTGGTCCAGAATTGTTGAGTCCTTCATTCCCAGAGATTTACAGGATTTTTTTTTATTTGGTAGGCATTTATTTCTCCATATACAATATTATTCATGTATGTGGTTGTAGACTGATATATGTGTATATATAGTACTAACTATTAAATACCTTTTTTTTTATATTCCATTTTTTTATTTACTGATTTCTTACAGATGCATTCCAGAAGTTTTCAGTCACAAGAGTGTGGATCTATTATAATTCCACTGTACTTGCTGTTAAGAAGAGAAAAACATTTACCTGTAATTCTTCTCTGAAGGTAATAGTTATAATAGATCCACACATTCATCCTTCCTCTCTGGCTAGAGGGAAAACCTTTTTTCTTTTAAATCTAATTATTTAATTTTAAAATTTGATTTTAAAAAAGAAACATTGGTTGTGCTGATGGCTGTTGTGCCACAAGAATGTGTAGGAGCGTGCCATCTGCTGGTCAAGCAATTTGTCATTTGAGAAATTCAGTTTTGGACTACTTTGAATATAGTTCCTGTACAGTAGGGTAGTTCCAAAAGTGTGGCTCTAATATAATATTTACCTTCAGTGAAAAAGAATTGCAGGTAAGTAACTCTTTTTGGATCCTGACCTTATTTCCAACATGAAAAATCAGGGATGAGTTCTCTTTCTGCCCATATTAGAGGTAGCACAGATTCATCTAACTGGTATTTTCGTATCCAGACCTTTAAGACTTTCCTCCCAGATTATGTAGATCCAGCAGTTGTGATTTCCACTTTATCCACTACCATCTTAACATTTTTGCAAAAGCAATAGAAACTACTGAAAACGTATCTCCCTCTTCTTTCTTCTTTCCCTTTTAGATAACTCATTGGAGTGCCATAAATGTTGTACTTGGTTGGCCTTTTCAATCTGTTTCCCTTCATGGGAGGTAGAACTCCACTGCAATTATTTTGCCTTTTGACTAAATCTGTTGAATAAAAGAGGCCAAAAAAGTTTTCTTGGTATCCTCAGCTTTTGAGTGAATAAACTCTTATCTACAAAGTATGCAGCACTTAGTTATGCTCATTAATATACCAAAGCATGACAGTTTGTTTTAGTCAATGAAGACAATTAACCAGAGAAAGGAGAAACCTTCTTTAGCCTGGACAAATTTGAAATTATGATTATACAATGGCTCAGAGAAAAAGGGTGAGCAAGTTAAAAACAAGAGCAAGTATCGGTTATCCAGACCTAAGGTGAATGTTTTCCTGAAAACATTCTTAAGAAGATTTTGGGTCAGAGTGAAGTATGTTTGTTAAGAAAAGCATTTTGGTGTGTAAGCTTTCAAATGCACCTTAGAAATTACTAGCTCTTAATATATCCTTGACAGCCCTGGCCAGAAAGTGTGCTTAAGGGTATTTCACCATTGAGAATATTCCTTGCTGAATACAACCCAGATACGTTGCTGAGGAGTCATTGGTTATGTAGCATAGAATAAGAATCCGATGAGTTGGAGCAGTTTTGAGAAGGCTGAGGCTGGGAAATAGAGACTTGAGAGCTCTGTCAAGTCATCACACCATCACCTCTTTAGAGCATGGGGTAGGATTACAATGTTAAGTAGCATGACAATTGGCAGATCTGGGCCTTCTATGCCCCTGGTTGTTTTGCTGTCTGTTTTCATCTCCTTAGTCTGCACATCAGTTCTGCTGGAGACAACTCCTGCTGGCTGCAATCCCAGTTCTCTTCTTATTGTCTTCCCCATAACAGACCCTTGAGGATAAACTCCTGTCCCAAATTGGAGAAGGGTATCCATTTGAGAGCCAGTGTCCTGTTGGAAAAAATGAATCAATGGATTCTGCAATAGGAAGGACTTTGCTGTGTATTCATCACAGTTTTTAAGAAGGGAAAACAAAGAGGAAGAGACAGGAAGAGTCTTAGAACTCACCTGACTCTTTAAGGAGTCCAAGAATTAAGAATTGAAGGCTTTGACTTCTGCCTTCCTAGACTCTCTTGTATGAGTAGAAGAGACAAAGTCTTTTGGCATTCCAGAGAAGGTCCATAGTTGAAAAGGTTTCCAATTTATCTGTGGGGGACTTGCATATAAGCAGAGAAAGTTATTTTTCTTTTATCTTTTGTGACATTCATGTTAGTGTTAATAGACGTAAAAACACCTAGTTGTTCTTGGAATGACATTCATTGATAATCCATTCCTTAACTGAATGCTTTGTGTTGTGCTGATGGATGTTCGTGAGGTCTTAGAATTATTCTGATCAAGGAAGGTAAATGAATAAATGTAAGTGCAGGAGCAGTCTTTGGCAACAGAAGTCTCTTAATGATCCTTGTGTAATTCAAACCCCAGCAGTTCCTTTCATACTTGAAAGGACATTTATTCTCTTAATTTTGCCGTGATACGAACATATTTTAAATACAAGAGCAGCATGGTTCAGATTTACAAAGCAAATCTCAGTATGTTTTATATTTCATTTTTCTTTTCCGATTCCTACTTTTGATGAAGTGCCTGCACCTGGATATTGTTTTCCATGGCAATATCTTTCAACATTTTAGTTGCTGAAACCTACTTGGTGGGTGAATAATTCCTTAAACAGTCAGTGTGCTCCATGCTAGTTTCCTAGAAAGCGGGCTAAGTTGTAGTGGAGTGGTGTTTGTTAGTTGTTTGGGTTTTTATGAAAAAACATTAAAATATTTTTCCAGATAAACTTTTCCTAGTTTCTGCAAAAAGTGATTCCAAAAAAACTGTATTGCCACTGTTAATTTTAGGGGAGAAAGAGTGCGTTGTTTCCTCTTCACTTGCAGTCTTTGAATCTTAAAAGTGTGTGTATGAGAGGCAGAAAGGGGACATGACAATCCAGAAGAAAATATTACCTGAAACTTACTCACTGAGACTGACTTTATACTCTTTGTGCTTCCAAAAATGTTACCAAATATCATGGCTTCTTCAGACTTTTTGTAGCTTACATATCAGAGATAGAGTTGCTATCATTAAGCAATAATGTGTTGGTTTCAAACAACTCTAGAGATAACAGTTTCAGGTAAAAATGCCAAACACTAGAGTGCTGTTGACAGGTCTGAACTGCTAGGTGGTATTTATAGGAAGAAAAGTGCCAATAATAGGGTCCTGTTTGTCCCAGGAAAAGAGTAATAGTTATCTAAAATTTTTATATTATGAAAAACCCGAGCTGCAGTATATGTATAAATAAAGTCAGCTATCTGAATTTAAGACAGTTAAATGTTTCCAACATCTTTTGAGGTTTTGTTGGTCAATTACCCAGTGCAGTTCTAAAAGAATAGCACAAGTAAATTTACCTAGTTTTGCAATTTAAAGAAGATGCAGGAAATATTGTTGTGAATTTTAAATAGTTGATCATGTTCATAAAGGATATTTATGTCAGAGGAAGAATGGATTGAGATTTCAAAAAATTAATTCATTTGAAAATTGCTTTGTAAAATCAGTTTCGTAAGAGTAGTTGAACTTCTGCTTACACTTAAGCAAAAGCTTTGTAGTCTTAAATTGCAGGAAGATTAGCCTTTGTTAGTTTCAGCGTGCTTGCTTAGTAGTACTGTATCTCAAGTTTCCACAGTCAAAATTGTGGTAAGTAATATTTTTGCAAACTTAAATTTTTGGACTTGCTTTTAACTGTGAAGTTTTCTCTCTGTCAACATTGCCAAAAAGTTAACTATGAAAATTAGGTTCCTAGCATATTTACAATAATTGTCTAAATTTTTAGAAACTAGTTTTCACAACTGCTGGTGACGTTCATTCATTGGCATGGATTGTTTTAATGCTAAAATATAAAACTTGTTTCTTTTAGTACTGTTCCATTGGGATCTGATCAGATTCTTCTACGAGGAGCTCAGTTAAGAAATACTCAGTGGGTTCATGGGATAGTTGTCTATACAGGACATGACACAAAACTCATGCAGGTTTGTCACTTGGATTTTCTCTAAATTGTGTCTTTTGTTACCTTTATTATGCCATTACACAGCACAGAAAATCCATTCAGAAAACAGGAGTAGATTCAATATAATAGTTGAAATGTCAGTAGAAGAGCATCTTTAGTGTTAAATAAAACCAATAAAAATAAAGCAATTTCTTATTATTATTAGTCACTTAGCCACAGAGTAGTTTTTTCACCAGTAAGCATATTCATTGTTTATATTTTGTAACTTGTGTTTTGAAAACTATTTTATTAGCAAGTTGGATCATTATATTTTGCCTGTTCATCTTTTTTTATTTTTGACTGCTCCTAAAACTGTCCTCTTGTGGAGCTTTCTTTCAAGTACAAAGGTAAGCATTCTTGCTAGAAAACAGTGAAACTTTATTTGCAAAATGAGAAGGGAAGAGAACCATTCTCAGATTATGAAATTACTTTAGTGCTATTAGAAATACCAAAATTGAGATGCATTTGTCAAGAAAAAAGAATGCTTTCAGATTGGTCATGCATGTCTCTTACTTATTACTTTTCTGATTTGTAAAGCAATTATTTGAAAAAGTTTGATTATTTGTATTAACAATTGTCTTCTATAGCACTGATAAGGTAATGCACCACATTCGTTTTTAATGTTTACTCTTAACTGTTGCTATTATGAGTGTTCTGTGTGATTGTTTAAACTGCCTGTGACACAAATCCAAAGCTCTAATTCATGGATTTATTTCTTTTTTCCTTTTGAGTGAAACTGTTACACTGTTTATAATGATGATGTATTTGGGGGAATTTTTAGAAAAGGATGCAGTAACATGTAATTTGAAAAACAAGAATTGTGTGTACCCCTTCTAATATTTAATAGCCGGTGTTGTTTTTTGTCTTTTGCAGAATTCAACAAGTCCACCTCTTAAAATGTCTAATGTGGAACGAATTACAAATATTCAGATTTTAATTCTGTTCTGTATCCTTATTGCCATGTCTTTGATCTGCTCTATTGGTTCAGCTATATGGAATCGAAGGCATACTGGAAGAGACTGGTATCTTGATCTAAATTGTAAGATGTAAAATAATTTATTGATATTTTAGTGCTCAGTTGCCTTTCTTATTTGGAAAGGAGAATGATTACCATCCTTTACACAGCATGGTCTTTGCCAGACTTTCTTTATTGGTTGTTGACTAAAGTCATTAAGCTAGATAGGTCACAGCAAGTATAAAATTTATCTTACTGTGCTAACTGAGCTTTTGCTAAATTCAAGAAGAGGACCTTTGTTGTTTGCTTCTACATCTTGGCAATTCAGTAAGGTATGTGCATTCCACTAGCATAAACAGTCAGCTTCCTAGACATCAGACTAAAGCCATTTTCAGCTATTACCAATAGGTTGCATTTAAACTGCAGTGACTTTTCTGAATTTTCAAACTCCCTCATCCCAGGAAATGGTGCTGTGGCTTTATACTTTTTATTATACAAGGATCTAACTAATTATTGGCTGCCAATGTCAGATCTTGGCAAACTGCTTCTAAAGAAGATAAAACAGGCACAAAAGATCTCATCTAGCATATTATACCGGCAGCTGTACTCATGATGAATGCACGGCAAAGTGATGTTATGTGGGCCTTCACAGCAGCGTGCAACACATCAATGTAATTTGACTGTCAGTGAGGGACCTAAATTTATAGGAAGTTTTCATAAATATACTTTGTGGTCAGTTATTCATGTTTTCAGAATTTCTTACGTTAGGTGTAGAACCTTCTTTATTTATGTGGTAGAGCCAGAACTAGACTTATGTTAACAATAAATATCTGAATATTATTTTACTTACAGATAGCAGTAGGTATCAAACTTCCTGTCATATCGGTAGTCATTACTGAGACTATCCATGTCACGGTGAATATTGGCTCCCTGGTCTGTAGACTTGTACTTCATTTGATGCTGGAGTTGGTATTAATGGAGGTATCTAAAACATGCTTTCTTGGATCTTAGAGTAACAACCAGATTTGCATTCCATAGGCATTGGAAACCTGTCTGAGGCTGGTTTTCTTTGAGATGTCTTTGAATACACACAGGCAGGCTACATCTTTTACCCTTCTGCTGTACTGGAGAGCAGACTGCTATTTCCTAGTAGCATCCTTTCTGAGGTGCTAGTACTAGAGTTATCTAAAACTTTAAAAGGAAGAAGTAGTATAAAATTGCTTGTTGTATATGTTGATATTCACATTTCCAGTTCTTTCAGAACTTTCATTAAGCTCTATAATCTCTTCATGTGGCATAAATTTAACTTTTTCATAGTATTTTGCTGGGTTGGCATGGGGTGGGTGAATAAGAAGGTGTGAGCATGGATAGAGAAAAAATTACTTCCGCTCCACATTTTGCCCTTTAAATATATAAAACTCTAATCTAGAGCTTAGATTTGGTTGCTATGTATAGATATTGCCATATTATGATCTTAAAATATAGCAAAAGAGGGAATGACCATGAAGTTTTCTTTTCAGCAATCAGAAAAGATGGCAAAGATATCTAAATTTTAACTCCACTTTATAATAGACATCCTTAACTCTTATGAAGGTCATATTTATAGGCAAGTGATTTGTAGTTAATTCTTAAGTTTCTTCTTAGACACAGAACATTTTAAAAATGAGCAGTTAATGTGATACTCTGAATACACACTATATATATACTTTTAAGTATGGTCTGAAATGATATTTGCTTTGCTTTGTTTTTTTGGCAGATGGTGGAGCAAGCAACTTTGGATTGAATTTCTTGACTTTCATCATTCTTTTCAATAATCTTATTCCAATCAGTCTGTTGGTTACACTTGAAGTTGTAAAATTTATCCAGGCATATTTCATAAATTGGGTAAATATTATTTTTAAAATATGCATTGACTTCTAAAATTCAGTGGTTTACACGTAAGTGAAATGATGGATTGCTTGTCTATGTATATATTTTTTTCAGACTTTTTCTTATGTAAATACTTAAGTATGCTGTTTTACTTATTATTACTGGAATCTGAGAAGGTAATAATAAATGGTTTTACTTAGTGGTTTTACACCTGCACCAAATTGCTTTCTAGAGCATTTTTTCATGTGCCTTGTACTTTCTCATTATTAATATTCAGGTATCAGTTTCATCTAGAATGATCAGTAGAAAGTGTTTTTGCAGTCCAGTGGTGTTTTGTTCAGTTTAACTTCTATTTTAGCATAGCCCTAGTTTTGTGGGGTTTTTTTGAGAATATGCTGATTTTACCACCACCACCACAGTTAATGGGGGGGTGGTGTTATACAAAGCCAGTGTCTGTTACTATGATCTCTTACAAAATAGATAAAGATTATTTTGGCATCCTTGAATTTTTTTTCTTAATTAATAGTGTAAAAAAAGGGTTTACTCTGTTGGGGGTTGAATTTGAGGTATTCTCCTTAAAGCCATGTAAGTGCTTAAAGCCATGTAGCATGTCTTCAGTTTTTCCATTTTTTTCCAAATGTAAATTAATCACACCATTCTGAACTCTTTCATATGGTTCCTTGGTCAAACGTGTGAAATAGGTTTGTGTGTGTGAGATATTATGTCATGCAGCTATAGATAAAAGTGTATGTGGGGTAGCAGGTGAAGTGTATGCTTTATTTTTAAAATTAAAATATTTCGTGAGCAGTCAGCTGGTTTTCATTTCTTTGTTTCTTTTGTGCTCTAGAACAAATTATTGACAAATAAGAGAATGCAATAAAATTTTCCCTTTATGTTCTGTATTCTAAAATAAATACTCAACAAAGGCTCACCCATTTTGAACGTGTAGATCTGCAACTTTTATACAAAAAATCCAAAAGATGGTTTTAACTTCTGTTCTCCCCCAATCTCATGTCATGAGGGATTAGTTGTCTTTAATTTATACTAATCTGGGACTCTGGATATATATTAAACATTATCTTTGGGTGTGTATATTTCATGTCAATATGGAGAAGTTGGTCGTCTGCAATCTGTTGCACATTGTTGCCATAATTCACAATGTCATAACTTTTTACTGTATTTTTTAAAATTTTTTTTAGAGAAGTAAAAAAATAAAAACACACCACCAAAAAAACCCACCAGAACCACCATTTATAATGTACCCTACCATTATTGTGTACTTCTAAATTTATCTTTGTTTTTTATCTCAAGGTATATTTATCTGGCTATTTAGAAATGACTGGTTGTGCATACATTTTAAGTAGATAAGACTGACTTCTCTTGAAGTATCATGATGCAGTATTTCTGTGCTTGTTGCTAAATTTTATTTTAGATGCATACGTACAACAGTTTTTCAATAATACAAATCACTGGAAATTATTAGAGTAAAATCTCAAAGAATCGTATAGATTTTTGTTTTAAAGAGGAAATTATTTTTTTCTGGGGATTCTTGGAAGTGATCTGATTGTATCTGTGGCTTCCCATGTTGAAATAATCATAAGTAGATAACTTGTATTCATGTTCGGTCTGCTCTTCTACACTTACCTTTTCTATTTATGTACTAGATTTTTTGGTAATGAGTTATGGAAGACAAATTTTTAAATATATGTACTTTCTTTTATCTGTAGGACATAGATATGCACTATGAACTTACGGACACTGCTGCAATGGCCCGTACTTCCAATCTCAATGAAGAACTTGGACAGGTAGAAAAAAACTACTGGTTCTACCTCTGTTTGTGAAATTATACATGTGATTTTACAATCTAAACTGTTGAAATAGTTAGAATTTATTTAAAAAATCTTATATTCTTGCATTAGTCTTTTTTTGCTGATTTCTATTTTCTGAACTCTGTCAGATATTTTTAAAAACACTTTGCAATATGTGGGAATTTGATTTTTTTTTTTAATGGTATTAAATGAACAAACACTGCTTTGTGTTTTTTCATGTTTGATGCACACATCAGTGTGCATGTGGTAATCACAAGGTTGAAGTGTATCATTAAAGTTAGAAAATCAGAGGAGGCATTGAGGCTCTGGCACAAAAATACAGACTCTGTATATACACTATGATAGTATGCACCTCTAGTATGTCATTTTTTTCATACACTGCCTTACCTCAGAAGAGACTATGAGGGTGCTGCAGGACGGAATCACGGTTTTGTATACATCCCCTCTTTTTTTGCCACTCAAGATTGGAAGCAGCAAATGGAGCAGAGGCTCACAGCTGAATTAAGCTGTGAAAATTTGGGCTTAATTCTTCATTTTGCTTTAGAGTTCTCTTTTAGTACTATAAAATCAGCTAGGCTTTTCACAAGAGATCACTCATTGTATGTGACTTTGTAGAAGTGTGTCTGGGGCACAGGGCATGCTTCCAGAAGCACTACACATTATATTTGCTGTTTCCGTTGTATTTGCAGTCTTGCTTTAAAAACATGCTAAACATTATGCTTCCTGTTACACTGGCTGGTGATGGTAAACTGATTCTGTGGAAAAAATATTATGTGCTCATTTAATCGAACTGTACTGTATGCACAAGAATACATATGCTTGCATTTCCTAACCTAGAACTTTTTTATAACTAATTCCTTAGTTTATTGCATGGGAATGTAAAAGTTATTTTTAGCTTTCCAAGAATAAATAATAATTTTAGCCATGCAGCAAACAAGTGTTAGGAACTAATACTTAAGAGATCTGCCTTTTGGGAAAACAGTACCTGCAGGTTTGCATGTTCTAACATTGGTCTACATAAAGGAGCACAGGAGCTTTGCCTGCTGGGTGTAAGCAGTATGTGCAGCTGGCAGAAAATTCTCTTCCTGACCTTAAAGGGGAGTACAATCTCCTCTAGTGGGGAGAGACTCTGATGAATCTTAACTTTCTTTCTGTCTCATTTTGCACAATCTTTTTTTTCCTGTCTCTGCTGTTATTCACGTTCCCAGACACATTCACTCTTTTTTTGATTTTGACAGTTCTTGTCTTCATTTCTCAAGTTTCTCATCAAAGTATCCTTCGCCACTAAGATCTAGTCAGACTTCTTGGGATCTCCACTTTCACTTTTTTGAAAGATACTTAATTTGAGCAGATTTTTGCAGGGAGACCAAAGGAGTCTTTGCAAACAAACAGAGCAAGTCTCCTCTGAAGTACATGAGGGCTGCATAAGATGAAGAGATTTTCCCCCAAGAGATCTTCAGGTTTTAAAAAAGGCAAAACTTTGGTGTTAGAAAAAGAGGTTGAGCCACAATTCGTGCTTTCCCATTCTGCCCACACAAAAAAAATACAGTTTGAGGCATAAACATAGCCCGGCAGGTTTCTTCTAACTGCTGATTTAGCTGTCATAATCCCTCAGAAAGAGAATCTTTAAATAGGAGATGCTGAGTAAATTTTACTAATACATAACCTTATTAGCTCCATCTATAATACAGTTAATTACTAATTAAGAATACTGTGGGGTTTTTTTAATGAAAAATAAATTTTAATCAATTACAATTTAAGTTTACCGCTGACTCGCAGAGCCTTTGTTTTATCACAGACCACTTAATTTCTTCATATATTACCTTTTTTCCTTAAGATTAGGTTTGAACTAAATTTAAATGCATCACAGATACATGCATTTCAGCTTTAATTTTTAAAATACTTTAACTAGTAGTTTCTGGAGAGGAAGGGTTTACGATGCTATGGAAGTAGAAGACCTGGAGTATATAGAAATAATGTATTTCTTCTACTCCTCCAACTTGACATTTCTGAACTGTAGTTTCTGTACTAATGTTTTGGCTTTAAGAAGATATTTCTATGTTGTAAAGAGGGGTTTAAAAATGCTTTTAGATATTTTTTTTTACCGTATCACTTTCTGTCAGAAATGGAATGTTTTACTAGCAAAGCCATTGGTCTCCACTAGTTTCTTGCATTTCAACAATACATAGAGTGAGGAATGGTTAAGTATGCCACTGTGTGATGAATCAAACAAGCTCCCTGACTTCTCACTTCATTGCCATATTTGGAAATGAATATCATGACTGTGCATCTGCCATGTTCATGTACTGTTATTTGGCTTTTTTCTCTATAAACTATGAAGATTGCAGAACTGGTAAAAATACTTAATGTGTTGATAGTCATGAATTGTACTATGTAGGTAAACAACTGCTGGATGTTAATGTATAATGAATTTTATCATTCATTTAGGTCAAATACATATTTTCTGACAAAACGGGTACCCTGACGTGCAATGTCATGCAATTTAAGAAGTGTACTGTAGCAGGAGTTGCTTATGGGTAGGTATTTTCATATACTTTTCTTCATCTGTGTGCCTTTCTTTTCTTCTGTCTGTGCATATGTACCCATGCATTAATACTACAGTTAAAATAAACATATGCCTGGCAATATCTACAACTAGGAGTCAGTTTGTGACTATGGAATCTTACTTATAAGAGATATCATCGCTTCAGTCATGACATCTCTTTTTGCAAAGAGAAACAAAAATGAAGTTTAGCTACCAAATGCTTACTGCTGCAATGCAACTTCAGTAAGCGTGGGGTTTTTTTATTGCTCAGTCTGTTTAATGTTACTGAAAAAAACCCACCAGGCTTCCCTCAGACTTGCAAAAAACTTGGATCGTTGTCCATGCTTCATATTTTATGTTGGCACATGCTTTTGCACTAAATAATGTGCAGAATGAACAAGAATTTTAATTATAAAAATGTAGCATGATCTATAGCACTTGTAGCCACCATCCCAGTGGCTTTTATGAATACTGTTACAGTGGCATAACTCCAAATATCAATGTTGCTATTAAGAAATCTCTCCAAATAAATGAAAACAAAGCATTTTATTATTTATTTGTCAGCAGTTGCAGCCAACTCCTTCAACAAAGTTTGTAAAAGCCTGAAACGTCTAAGGCTGTTTGCTCGAAAAAAAATCATTAGAGCAATAAATAGAGCATAAGCACCTACATTGTAATGCCAGTGGGCTTACCAGTATGTGAGAGGCTGGACCTGGGCTGATCTCAGAACACTGAGTAGCAGATAATTAGACACTTCTAGAATTGGACAAAGAACAGGCAGGGGTTATGAAATTAAGCATCAGGCTTAATGCTAAAGGTGATGATTTGGCTTTTGTGGCTTTATCATTTTGATCCCTTTTGAAAAATTTTTAGAAGTCTAATTAGGCTTTCTGTTTTGAAAAAACTTAGATCCTTAATGCATTAACCATACTGATTATTTTTTTAAATTAACAGTCGTAATAAAATACATAATTTCAATTATGTATATAAATGTGTATTTTTATATATACATAGAGCTCAACTGCAACCACACGAGCTGATTTTGTCTTGAGAGAAACTGCTCCAAGATATTTTCAAATTCTTTGTATAGCTGGTTTTTTAAGATAAAAAAATACATTAACAGTAATAGCACTTAAAATCAAGATTTGATTAAAATGTCTTCATCTGAAGTTGGTATAGCACAATTTCTGAAATATCTCCTTTATGAATGTATTTTTATTTTTTTTTTTAGAAAAAAAATTACCTGATTCTTATTGCTATGCTTCCCATCCCATTTTAGAAAGACATAGACCGATTTTCTGATGTTTGGAAAGCCGGGTTTCTCTTTACAGTGAATAGCCATTACAGCATCTCTCATAGCTACTCAGAGAACAGAGTTACTTTGTCTTTCTGTATTGATGCAGATAAGAAGTTGGAAACACAGAAAAGGGTAAAAGTGGTTGTTCCATCTCCCATGCCTCTTCTTTCAAAGTGTATTATAAATTGTGATATATTTAAACCTGTGTTGTCACAGGGCAGAGTCCTTTGTGTGCTATGGCTAGCTTTGTTCATCAGCATTTTGTGAACTGTGCCAGACAAGCTGCATTAGCGTGCCTTCACATAATTTAAAAACTACCTTTTGTTTAATGAGAAACTGTAACAATGTGTATATACTGAAATATAAAGTGAGATTTGTAAAGAGAGCAAATGCTTTTATATCTAGTGGTATAAGTTAGCAAGTAGACAAGTTCTCAATTGAGAAAAAATGATCATTTATGGTTTATGAAGCCTCAAGAGAAGCGTAATATTTTTGCAATATTTTATTGTTACCTACCTACTGGCAAAATACTCACTTGAAATACCTTTAAAACTTCTTTTAGTAATTTTATTTCATGGACTAACTTTTTTTATACATGATCCAGTTTTTAGCCTTTGTGATTTTTTCCTCTCCCTGTTTCTATTCTTCCCTTACTCTTGTGCAGCCATTGCCCTGAGCCTGAGGATTATAGTGTTCCTTCAGATGATTGGTAAGCTCTAAAAATCATGTTAGTATGTGGTGTTTGTTGAAGATGCAAGTCTAAAACCAGTGATCTTTGGAAAGCTCTTTGGAAAGAGCTAAATGTGAGATATTTTACTCAAAAGTTCAAATTGATGCAGACCGACAGTGTTATGCCACCAGAATTCTATGGCATTAGGTTGTGTACTCTGGCATAGAATTGTTATTAAGGACACTGAGGTATATGATATGGTTATTCTACTGACAACCCTGCACAATTCAGAATTGCCTATTGGAGAGAGAGTTTTGTCATTTATTAGGGTAGTTGGTATTATGGTAACTTGATTACCCTTTTCTATTGTTACTTAGTAACAGCTTAGTAATAATCTCTAAAATGTTTGAAGAAAGGTCTGTATTGGAGAGTGAAAAATATGTAATCAGTTATTGTTAAAATTTTACTTCCTACAACTAACTTCTAGAATATTAGTACAGCCTAGTTCTTAACTGAAACTGTGATTAAAGTGCTCAAATACACTTGGGACCAACATTAATCTCTTTAATTGTTACCTTAGGAAAGGCAGTCCTGGCTTTCTTTTTGCTGCCATCATTCTTTCTTAAACTAAATATTTGTGATACCATTCAAAATAAGCTCAGATGGGGAAAAAGATGTCATTTGCATTTTTTAATTTATCGCTGATGTATTTGTTGAAATTCAGACCAAGATATGTCACACAAAACTGTAATGTGTTGTCGTCTTATATTTAAATTTTTTGCAGGAAAAAAAGTTGCTTTGCTAGATTAGATTTAGTAATTTTTTCCCTGCATATTTGTAAAAAGTGGCACACGTGCACACCCCAAAATCTTACCTGACCTGAATATCATTCCGTGTAGCAGCAAGATGTTTCTTACGAAGATATACAGATGTGCTTAACTGCACACAAGTGAGTGGTTTCATTGAAATGCAATGCTTACAATTAAGCATGAAACGAAGCGTGCTTGCTTTTGAGATATTTATGAAATAAGACTGGCTTTGACTAATACACATCAAAATATTTATAAGCACTTCTGAAACGGATAAACTGATGCCTGAGAAGTAGATTTAAAAAAAAAATACCAACAGTACTTCCCTTTTTTAAGCAATGAGCATCTCGTAAATATGTATGAAATAAGATGCTTAAGAAAATTTTTTGTTTTCAAATCTGTTGTGATTAATAATCTGACAGTAACGCTTCTAGTCCTAAAATGACAAATGTACTGAATTCTAAATTTTTTAAATCTTAAATATTTGGTATTAGAATGTTTTCCGGTTTGACACAACATATACCTGCAAATATTATTTTTTGTTTTAGTATTGAGATTCTGAAAAATATTATGAAGTCTTTCTGTTAGAAAGCTTTAAGCAAACAAAGCTTAAACCTTAGACTCTAAACAAATTTAGTGTATCTGAAGTTGTTAACATCTGGCACTTTAAGATCTGTTTGCTTTGCAGTTAAAAAAAAAATCTTAGTGAATGAGGATGCTTCAGATTTCCCACTTTTATAGTAGGTTTTTAGAAAAAGCAGTCTTGATTGGTTATATAGAGGAGGTACTGCCATTTTATATTCCTTTGTGGTAGCGCAGAACTCACTTTTGGTTTTTGTAGAGAATCATTAGATTGTTTTTGGATGTGGCTTATCCTTCAACTTAAATCATCAAATGTGTTCAGTCTCTTCTAAGATGATGTGATCCAAGGCAAGATACAAAGTAAATGAAAAAAAGAATACTTTCCTCCATCTGGGATCACTTGTCAGCACTGTTTTGTTTCACTGAGATTCGAACTAATTAGATTGTCTTAATACTCAACAGTCAGCTGCAGTAACAAGTCTCCCTAGAAGTAGCTACATTTTTGAGCTTTCAGCTTCAAGCAGAGGATTTGTACAATTTGAGAGATGTTAGTGTATGACTATTTCTCTAGAACCATCTCCACCTTGGATCTCCTCAGTCCCTTCCTACTTCACTGATGTTGCTGTGTCTTCTTTATCCATCAGTTTACTAGGTTCCGTTTTGGTCATAAGTAATAGAAAAGAAGCTGTCTCCCTGCAGACTTCCCTGTTGGCTGAACTTCTTTTGCTGACTGCTTTCAAATACCAGACTTTTCCTACAAACACTTGCAAACCTCTTCCAAAACAGTTAATTTCTCAAAGAAATGTGATCTCTTCAGGCATATCTTGTTCTGACTCCCTGCAATAATCTCATTCTAGAGATCAGAAGACAAGAAGCCACAGCCTTACATTGTAAATTTCCTTTAATTCGTCCTGCATTGCCTGAAGTCAGCAGAAAACTTCCTGGATTTAGATGTATTTGTGTAAATCAAGGTTTCTTAAAATTCGTTAGACTTTAGACATGTGAAAAAAGTACCCTTTCACTTCATCTTCTGACAGTATGTGATTTCAGCCATCATTGTAACAGCTACAAACCAAAATTTGTGTTTGACCTTAGCACGGTAGTGTGGATGATTTGTATATGAATTGTTAAGAATATGCTAATGATGATCCCTTTTCTACTTAATTATTTCTAGTCAGGATTCACAAAATGGAGAAGAAAAAACATTTAGTGATTCATCATTACTGGAGAATCTCCAAAGCAATCATGTAAGTTATATACAAACAATTACCATTGTTTTGTGAAATCAAACCATTGCTTTCAGTAAGTCAAAAGATTATGTACTTTGAAGGAAAATGAAAATATATATATATTTACATAAAATCAGCATGTCTGCATGAATACTTTTATAATTGCTTGTGCCTGATACATGTTAATTAGATCTAGCTGGTTGTTTGGGGTTTTTTTTATGGTATGAGTCAGATGTTACGAGTCTGAAATATAATAGTGTTATGTTCTTCATTCTATGGGTGTTTTAACATTAATTGTGCTGCTCATATGATCATGGAATCACAGAATGTTAGGGGTTGGAAGGGACCTCAAAAGATCATCTAGTCCAACCCCACCTGCCAGAGCAGGACAACCTAGAGGAGGTCACACAGGAATGCATTCAGTCGGATTTTGAATGTCTCCAGAGAAGGAGACTCCACAGCCTCTCTGGGCAGCCTGTGCCAGTGCTCTATGACTCTGACAGTGAAAAAGTTCTTCCTTATGTTCATCCGGAACCTCCTATGTTCCAACTTGCACCCATTCCCCCTTGTCCTATCACTGGACATCACTGAGAAGAGCCTGTCTCCATCCTCCTGACACTCACCCTTTACATATTTATAAATATTAATGAGGTCATGATGTCATGACATCCATCAAAACTTTCAGAATCAGTCAAGTTAGTTTAATGTCCTGACATGACTTAGCATTTCTGTGTCCAGGCTTAGACAGGAGTTAGAATCGTAGAATTACAGAATTGTTTGGGTTGGAAGGGACCTTAAAGATCATTCAGTTCCAACCCCCCTGCCATGAGCAGGGACACCTCCCACTAGACCAGGTTGCTCAGAGCCCCATCCAACCTGGCCTTGAACACTGCCAGGGAGGGGGCATCCACAGCTTCTCTGGGCAACCTGTGCCAGTGTCTCAGCAGCCTCACAGGAAAGAATTTCTTCCTAATATCCAATCTAAATCTTTCAGTTTGAACCCATTCCCCCTTGTCTTATCGCTACATGCCCTTGCAAAAAGTCCCTCCCCAGCTTTCCTGTAGGTCCCCTTCAGTTACTGGAAGGCTTCTCTAAGGTCTCCCTGGAGCCACTTTTGTTCTTTGGAGAGGTGCTCCAGCCCCCTGATCATCTTGGTGGCCCTCCTCTGGACTCTCTGCAACAGCTCCATGTGCTGCTTCTGCTGGGGACTCCAGAACTGGCCACAGTATTCCAGGTGGAGTCTCACATGAATGGAATGGGGGGAGGGGGGTTGAAATCACCTCCCTCAACCTGCTGGTTATGCTTCTTTTGATGCAGTCCAGGATACTGTTTGCTTTCTGTGCTGCAAGCGCCCATTGCCGGCTCATGGTGAGCCTCTCACCAGCCAGTACCCCCAGGTCTTTCTCTTTGGGGCTGTTCTTAATCTATTCTCTGCCCAGCCTGTATTTGTTCTTGGGATTGCCCTGACCCATGTGCAGGACCTTGCACTTGGCCTTGTTGAACTTCATGCAATTTGCACAGGCCCACCTCTCAAGCCTGGGAGGGTCCCTCTGGATGGCAACCATATACATTCTGTTTGTGTACATGCTTCCACGAGGTTACGTCATTAGTTCATACGATGAAATGATACATTCTGGAAGCTGATATTTGCCCCAAAGAGACAATACATTTAACAGAAAGTTAATAGCTTAGTTTATGGTTTGACTAAGAAACAGTACCATTGTTACCATTTTGTTTGTCATTTGTACAAGAGAGGTTTTTGTCTGGTCATAATCAAGAACACCTACTTTAAATAGTGTAACTGTTTGTTCTCTCTTTGAAGAGTGTAAATAAATTCCTATTTTTCCTTAAATTTTGTCTTCCCAGAAGGATATTTTCAGGGTAACCAGCAGACAGTGAAGCACTTTGTTCCTACAGATGGGGTGGTCTTAAATGTTAGACACCCAAGTGCACCTCTCTGGTGTGTCTAAAGCAGAGAGGGCTTTTATACTTACCTGCACAGGCTATTGTTGTTTTCAGTGCTAGTAATACAGACTGCATTGAAGAGGTATTGTCCTGTTACTGCTGTTGTTAAGAGAGTCCCTGGTGTGAAAGTAGTTGAATCCTGAAAGTTTTCTGGTAGATATGCAGTATTAAGTATATATACCATGAGCTTACAAGCTCTAAAGATGCATTTGTGTACATCTTGAAGGTAAAAATTCAGGCACACATTTAAAGAGAGTTTTCGGCGCTCTGTGTTAAATGTGTTTTGAGGTGCTTTCGAAAAGTATCTGTAATTCAGCCTTCTGACTACATCGTAGAGGATTAGTGTTTCTGCACTATGGAGTTGTTAGGTTTTCAGAGATTATTGTATTTTATAAAGTAATTCTATTGTTACCTTCATTGTTGACAGTCTGCTGGTAATCTGAAATACTGTAAATGTGCCACAAAAAACACTCAGTTGAGGTGGAAGCTGCTTGGAGCTTATTTAGGGGGAATGCTGGGATTTTTGAACAACAATTCACGAGTCAATTAATTCATTTTGCTAATTTCAGCTGTACTAGTAAGGTTTTTAGCCGTATTCATCATTCAACTGTTTTGCTTACATAACACTCTCTTCCTCACTTTTGGCTAAATAATTTAAAATTATTTCAGCTTTGCAGACTCTGAAGTGCCAGAGACATTAATCTGAATGTCTTCCTTTAAAAGCTGTCTGCATGACCTTGCAGCATTTTCCACATGATTTTTCTGGTTTAATTGCTACGTCTTTCTAAAGTTTCTTAAAGTGTTGTCAGATACAGTATTAGACAAAAGTAATGCAAAAGGGAATATTTTTAGTAAGAAAGAAAACATCCAAAGAGACTTCAGTGAATAAAGTAAAATCATTTCAATGCAGCATTCAGACTTACCTTCCCTATAAAATGCTTATTTGAATTATTTTCTGTTTCTGGTTATCTGCTTTTGATTGTTACGATAGAAAATGCCGCTAAATTCTATTTATATAGCCAGTATTGGAGTACAGGAGCAAGAAGTTATTATGCATGCTGAAATTAGTGTACAGATAATGTCTGTTATGTTTAGTTGTTGATAATTTTGAAAGAGGAGAGGAAAAATCTTTCATTAAATTTTTCTTGACTATTATTTGGCCATATCTATTACTACATTTCTGTTAGTTACTGCTTAGAGGATTAATCACTCCCTGACATCTATTGCGGGTTTTTTTTTAGCCAACAGCACCTATAATATGCGAGTTCTTGACAATGATGGCAGTGTGTCATACAGCAGTTCCAGAAAGAGAAGATGATAAAATTATATATCAAGCAGCATCTCCAGGTGAGACTCAAATAACTCCTCAGGTGGTGTCAAATTGCTGTGAAAGTGTGAAGGAACTGCTCAAATGCAAATAGAAATCAAACCAGCAGACAAAATGATGAAAATATGCTCAACTCCACTGAGCTAATGTATTATAACAATTTATGATGGGTGAAATGACAGGAAGTGCAGAGAGTCTCCAGCCTTCCCTGTCCCTTGTCTGCCCCAGCTCCTAGTCGGCTGTTTCTCTAAATTTTGTCCTTCAATAATTGGAAGACGGGAGTAAGGATAGGGCTGTAAATAAAGCTAAGTGGGCCATGTCAGTGTTCTGTTGGGCATTGCAAGCAAGTTCCATTCTAACATCCTGAGCCATTTGGAGCGAACTGATGCCTATGGGAGACTGGGTCGCTGCTTGAAATGTTTCATAACTGCAGGCGTTGAAGTTATCTATTATTTATGGGAATGACTGAATGACTTACCACTCTTCTAAAACAGAACTTGCACAAAAAGAAATGTACCTTGTCCAGTGCCCCACTGAGGAAGATGCTTGCCTAGGAATTGGAAAGTTTTTTCTCTAAGTAACTTCTAGTGAACATCCAAACCTCTAGCTCACTGCAGATAGACTCACAGGGAAAAGGAATGCAGGCAGTCTTGTCTCTTGATGCAGCAGTATCATTGTGTCTACAGAAACATAGCCATGTTCTTTTGGGGGCTTTTTTTTTTCTTTTTGAACTGTAAACTTTCAATTTTAACAGGAGAAATGGAGTTCTTTTCAGCACCACATCTAATCTTAAAAATCTATAAAGGAAAAAGGAAGTCAAAAGTAGAAAAGCTTGGACTGTGTCCATTAAGTCATGGGGCAGCAGTTTTCTGGTACATCTGTAAAATAACTAATTGACTTGTTGTAGATGAAGGAGCATTGGTCAGAGCAGCCAGGCATCTTCGTTTTGTATTCACTGGAAGGACACCTGACTCAGTAATCATAGAGTCTGTAAGTAAATTGGAGTAATATTATAATTTGCTGTATTTATTCTTGCCATAATAAATAATTTCTGAAAAACTACATCATGGTACGTATCTAGCATGATGTTTGGTTGGTTTTGGTTCTCTTGCTTGAGGTTTTTTGTATTATTTCTCACCTTTTTTTTCTTTTAATTTTGCTCTCTATTCTTCAGTTAGGACAGGAAGAGAGGTATGAACTGCTAAACGTCCTGGAATTTACAAGGTAAGCACTTAGTGTCTTTTCATGAAAATACTTTATTAATTTCTCTTACGGATAAAAATGTTTGTATTTTTTACATTTGTTACAGGCGAAGTGTGAAGGTTGTGTGGCTTTTGTCTCTATAATTTGTGATCATGCTATAGGAAAAGCGGTGTACATGATTAAGATCACAGTTCTGGTTTTATTGTAAAACATTTTCAGAGGTATATTTTTTCATATTGTCTTCTTTTGGGCTAAAATATTTTGCTTTTGTGCAAAGATTGAAAAAAAACTTAATCTCTAAACTTCAAAAATGATGTGAAAAGACAGTATAGGAAAGTACTCAAACTTTTAAATATATTTCTGAAAGCCCTGGCACCATGTGATATATTAAAAATTTGATATTTGGGAGCAGAGGGGAAGATTCAAGTAAGTATTGTGTTTGCCTTGACTGATGGAAAGAAATTTTGCACTTTACCTTCAATATAATTGCATAATTATGACTTGTTTAAATACTCTTCACGGAAACCCATTCTCTTCTGAGCAGCATCATTAGAGGATTGGCCAGTTAGTTTTCTTGGAAACTGAGTTCATCACATATTTTGCTTTCAGTAAAAATTTTCTGTTAAAGCTGTTGGAATTATAAAGGTACCCATAAGAAACATGAATGCCGTTCCCTTGTTATGTAAACCTGTTTAAATTGTATCCCTGTATGCAGTCTGTGTTCTGAGTATATGTGTAGGCTCATTGTGTACTTTGGCACAGGATGGGGAAGAGGAAGCTCTTTTTTTCTTAGAATGATTACTTGTAATTGTGCCTGCGGAAAGGGATTGTTTTCTTTCCTGTCCTACTATGTTTCCCTTGAGCATAGCTAGAGAAGCAAAAAAATGAAAAAATAAAAACCAGGAGAGACGGGCTGAAGATGTATAGGTTGGGTGAAATAAGAGAAGTAGTTGCCTATAGTTACAATAATAAGTGAAACATAAAGAAAGATTGCCATAGTGGAAAAAAAACAATGTGACAAAGTAATGTTTATAGTTTTTAATGTCTTTTAATGTCTGGTTTCAATTAATGGGATTTTTATTTATACTTGAAAATATACGTGAAATTTTTCAGATTTATGACATGGTTTCATTTTTCTGTGGGCACTTCTTTCACTTTCTGTTCTGGAAAGTTAGCAAGTATGTAGCACAAAGTCTGGTGGTGTTAGTTTGACATCTGTGAGAATTTATACTGGATTCATGGAGAAGCAGTGAAGGATTCCTACTTTGTTTCTGGATTTGATCTTTGTCTTGATTTCATAGATTTTTTTGAACTTCTGTGTTGGTCTAAAATTGTAATTTAAGCAATGATACTTAATGGAGAAAGGAGAATTGCTTTTAAATATTAACCTTTGGAGGGTTATGTTTTTTGGTGGATATCAATCACTCAAATTAATTAAGCGTTCTATTTTTATAGCTGTTTTTGATTTTACTCTGTACTATTTAGCCTTGCTTGAAACTGGCTTGTTGGAAGCACTAGAGGTCACCCTTGTTCCACAGCAAGAAAAATTTTGACTCCAAAACACCACATCTGTATAGATAGGAGCATGTACATTCAGAGAAGTAGTCCGTAGTGATTGAACCATTGAGATAAGAGCTTCCAGGTATTCTAAGTTTGTATTTTTTTCTTCCCAGAAAAAATGCAAACTAATTTCTCGCCACCTTCCAGTACAAGCCAGACAAGAGTCTGCTGCAAGTAGAGCACAATGTCAACATATGTTAGGATAGGCTTTTAGAGAAGTATGTTACAGAAGTAAAACTTGATAGGAATGCTTGGTAGAGTTGTCTTTTATGTTATTCTCTTTTTACAGTGGTCATAGCTGTGCCTGTGAAAAGAGAAGTAGTAGACTTGTGCTCATTATACTTTGTTCATAGCAAGGAAGTAGCGCTCAGTCTAATCAGCAGGTGAGCATACTGAAAGCAACTAATAATTTTTAAACAGCTGACAATTGTTCTTAAAATGTAGTGGTAATCTCTGGAGCAAATAATGTCTTGGTAACTTGTGCTGAGTTTAGGTTGCCTCCAGTAGATAACTCTGCTCAGATGCCACAGCTGCTGTGGTACCTTTACGACTCCCCATACTGTCAGGGAAGGAATTGTGCGGTGTTGTGCTCATTCTTGTACCTGGAACTGTAACAAGTAGAAAAAACACAGCTGTCTCTTGGGAGCCAAAACAAGTTCCTAGGATATGTATCTACAGGGCAGGAGGAAACAACGCACTATATTAGTTAAGAATAAAGAAGCAAAGAATGTCTTATGCTTGCTGTCAGCCCTGTGCTGACTATGTGCACTGTCTTTTCACCTGGGCAGTTTGCAAAGATGAGCATGTTTTTGAGCATGTGATTTCTTGTTGCAGTAAGCATAAGCAATGTCCACCATCAGTGCACAAATTGCTCACCAGTCCTTGCATCAATGTGTCATTACTAGCAGTGCTAATGAATGAGATTATGACTAGTATCTGCTTGTTTTGTTAGAGGAATTAATTGAGTTTTCAGCACCAGAATTAATTTCACTGGCAGGTATTGAGTATAGATGTAGTAATAATACCTCAATATCTAGAGTGTGTACCTGTAATCTGGAGTATTGATTTAATGACTGATTTTGATCTGCATCCCTGAGGCATATCTCCATGGTCTAGCAGAAATTGTCTGCGATACTTAAAGCTTCTTGTCTAAAAACTAAATATTTTTTATTTAATATGCCGATGTATTTGCCTGAAATACAGCAATAGCTTGACTAGTCCTCTGTCTGATCAGTTTTACAAATAATTCACGTTGCCTTGGCTGTTGTACTGGGCAGATAGAAGGCCTCCTCCTGGAGCATCTGAGACCTTATCTCCATCATTCAAGGAGGTCCAGAACATACTGATCTTGTTCTGTGACTAAAGACCCAAAGGGTTACCTGGCCTGCTGGTTTACAGAGATCGCAACAGTGGGTTTGCAGAATTCCATCACACACAGGGACGTGGAGGCTTTATTTTCTAAAATTTATTATGGATTACTACAAATTGCTATTAGTAAAGCAGGTATACTCATGAGTAATTAAGTATATTTATATTTTAAATAGTAGCAGTAAGTGTATATTTCCATGTACTACAAGTTGCTACTAAATTATCACTAGTAAAGAAATACACTTACTATCAGTTACCTATGTCTGTGTGCACACACATAAATATATTATTCAAAATAGTATGGGTAGTGTTCACCAAACCACTCCCAGGAGTGAGACCTCAAAGTCAATGACAGACTAAGTCTTGCTTTGAGGAGTGAGAGCTGAGTCAGCCAGGTGCTCCTGGTGATGGCCCAATAAATTGTCTGGAGAATTCAGAAAAAAATTTGTGCAGGGGGAACTCTCGGAGAGAGAGGCTCCATTTTGGGTAAGTCATTTTTATATGGCAGAGACATAAAGGGGGCGTAGGACACCACCACCTGGAGCAGCCAATAGATGCTGCTAATTTCTATTTTTTGCCTGGGACAGACAATAGATTGATGGCATTTTCTTTTCTCTCAGACCGATTTTTATTTTTGTAGGCTGTTTTCTTGTTCTTTCAGCTAGAATGACCCATAGCAGTTGACAATTCCTACTTTCTCAGGATGTTTTCTCCATTTCTAGACTTTCTCACCTTTCCAGACAATAAGTTGCAGTTACAGTTTCTTGTTTTGTGCTTTTTGATGGTATCTCAGGACATCTCTGGTTTCTAGGTACCCAGCTGTACTTCAGAGATGCCAACTGCGCTTTCAAGGGTGTTTCTGGTTCCCAGACTAGCAGTTCCCAGGCTGGCAGGCATTTTCTCTGTCAGTATTTCAGCAGGCATCTTCTGTTCAGTATTTCCCCCTTGTAACTGGGTTGCTTTTATGGCTGCTGCTATCACTCCTATGGTGAAGAAAACAAAACAAAATAATTGTCTCACACTGACAGTTATTTGTAGTAGTGCAATTTTGTGGTTTCCTGTATTTCACCAAGAAAAATAAATAAAACTGTCACTACAGTGAAAAGGGTCAAAAAAAGTTAGACATCCTGACAGTAAGGCCTGCTCATTAGCTTTATTGCAGTTTTACTAAGAAAATGTATGTCAGTCAAGATTCAATATCTGTCTTCATAGCTAACGTTTCAGAATGCTACAGGAAAACATTGGTTATTCTCTGATAAATCTCCAGTAAATTGATGGGCAGCTGTATGCAGAACTGCAGGATTGCAATCTTCTGGTATGGCAGGACAAGTGTAAAACTGCTGAGTTTTTACCTGTCAAGGGCATATGTATCAAATTATTGTTTATACAAACCCTAAATTACTGTAATTTGTCCACAGTTCCATAACTGAACATTCAAGCAAGTATAATGAATTTAAGTAGTAGTAGGCTGGATAATCTAGCCAGGAATCAAAATAGATCTGAGACTTGCTTTTATTTTAGGCAACTTAACTGCGGTTTAGGTGATCTGCATTTCTTCACTGTTGTCTAAGCAGATCTCCAACCAGACACTGTCTTGAGGGTTTTTGGAATTGTGCTTATCTGAGGTTTTTTGGGTTAGAGATAAAATGGAGAAAGAGTTGCAGCAGTTAATGCCTTTTCACGCTCTCTTGTGCAATATTCAGGGTAGAAATGTAATTTAATATTGCTGTTCAGATGTCTGTATTTGAAGCAAAGTGCACACACAGGTGGAATAGCAAAATACTTTCTTGAAGGTACTGTTCAGGTCAGTTCCTTCACCAGTAATTATAAAATTCTTTCCTCCACCTATCTCCATATGTTCCACTTGCAGGATGTTTTCCATAGCACTCTGAATTTCAGGAAACGTTCATACAATAAAGCTATTTGACGATCTATAAATGGGAACCAGTTCCAACTAGAACCAAAATTGTAAAAGGACCATTTATTTCCATCTGTTTTGTGTATTTTACTGTGAACTGTTGTATGAGAAATGTGTTTTATTCCTTGAATAGTTTCTGTGGATTTATTTTAAAGGTTGAAGTTTGAAAGAACTATAGGTATATATATGAATTTTGACTGGACGTGGTCTTGAATCTAAAATCTGCTTGTTGGACTACAGAAAAGCAGAGAGTGACAGTCTTCTCCATGCTCTCTTCCAATTTATATCTCAGTCCTGACAGACAGTAGTTAAAATGAGGCAAGCCCCCTTTGAATCTTATCATACTTAAAACTGCATGGTAAATGAAGCTCTGGGATTACACTACTAGGTTTGCAGCACAATACGGTGTACGAGAGACTCTGATTTGCTGGGAAGGAAGAAAACACTGAAACAGTCCGTGATGCACTGCCTCTTTATGATACTGGTCACAAGTGCTTTGTACATTTTTTTTGAAGATTCTCAAACTTGTTTTTACAGGAAAAAGGCCTACAGAATTATGCACAGAAAAACAGCGTTGACTGTATTTAGCAGACAGTAACACTGCTTCTTCAGCCCAGTCACCTGAGAACATAATTCAGAGTGGATAGCCCTTACTTTTTTTCCTTTATCTTATATAAGATATATATCGTTATTCTCATAAATATTTACCAACCTTTTACATATTTACAAACCACCTTATATAGAGCATTTATTTCTCTTTCAGCACTAGGAAGAGAATGTCAGTGATAGTTCGCACGCCATCAGGAAAGTTAAGACTCTACTGCAAAGGAGCTGTGAGTTTTATTCTGTTTTCACTGTGTCAAAGAACATGCACTACCAATACAAAAGCAAAATGTTATAACTGCAGTTAAAATATTGAAAAAGGCATAAACATTCCTTTCCTCACATTTTCAATTTATAATTTATGTCATTTTACTATATAGCTGTTTAATATGATGAACTAGTTAATGTCTGTCTTTTTTTCTTTTTTTTTTTTAACTACCTGTGAAGGTATGATAGACCTGTTCATCCTGATCTCTGTACTGGACTAATACCTTCTGTAATTGCTATTAATTGCTTTCTTCTGTAACAGAAGAAAATAGATGAATGTATGTTTTTTTGGTTACTCGCTGAACTAGCTGGAACACCAATCATTTGGTAAAAATAGTAACCTAGCATAAGTAACTAGATGGGAATTTTAACCTACCGTTGATGTTATGTTAGAGGTAAATGTTCATGAAAACAGGATCTGTAGGAAGAAATCTGAATCATAATGTATCTGGGAATGGCAGAGTTCCTCATTAGTTCTTGTTCTATATCTAAAGTCAGGTTTGAGCGGGAGGGGGATGCAAATTCAGTTCCTGAATTATTTAAAAAAATGAATTTGATTGAATATAAATGTCCATTCTGTACCTTCTCAAGTGGAGAGAATATGTTGTTAATATTCTGTATATCAAGCTGGCTACAAATAACTGAGAACAGCAGTTATGAAACACTAATTTTACCTTGTGGGCTTAATATTAAAGAAGAAGACAACATTTTAGGATATCAAAAGAATTCATATGTCAAGCCAAAGAAGAAGATGCAGTGCTTTTCAAACTGAAGGGAAGTAATGGCAAAAAATGTAGGAGAGGAAAACAGTGTCATAGCAGAATATGTACATTTAGAGAATCTGGGGATTTAGAATGTCACTTTTTCCTTCCTCTGACTTCTATTCATTTTTTATGCTGAAATAAATTAATACAGTGCTGCATATTTTTCTGCCATTTTCCTACATTATTTGTATTGTTTACACAAGAAACCTAATTTTTCTATTAAATTGTTCTGAGTTCATTTTATTTGTTTTGTAGGATACTGTAATCTATGACCGTCTTGCTGAAAGTTCAAAATACAAAGAAATCACCTTGAAACATCTAGAGCAGTTTGCTACTGAAGGTGGGTGATATTATTCAATATAAAACTAAATATGAAATTAAGTTACTGCTCTACTTCTCAGTTTTGCAATTTTATGTTGCTGTAATGTTTTATTCATGCTCAGTTTGAAAATTGTTATAGTAATGCCTCCCAAAAACGATCTTCCTCTTGGGAGGAAGATCCTCTCTCTGGGGAGAGAGTAGTTGGGAGCAGAATTATAATAGTTATGGGAATCTGAACTGCAGTTTTTTTACCTTTTCATTTTTTTTAATAGTGTTACTAGAACATTAAAATTATCTTTAATGTATAGTCTTAGGAAATAAGCTTACACTGGAAAGCAAACTTTATTAAAATATTTTCCTTCTAAAATACAATCCTTACCTTTTGATAACTGATATCTGGCCAAATGTTCATATATTGGGAAAGATCCTTTTTCTGTCTGTTATACATATGACTTCTCTAATTTTTCTCTTTTGTTCTATAGTGGAATTTAGCATTTCAATTATTGTCATTTGATTAGTCTCTTGATTATGACAGTGGCAGCAGAAGCAAGCCACAGATCTGTTTCTTTTGTTATTTTTCCATATCAAGGCCTCTGCAGTGAACATTTGGTTAGCCTTAAATAGTCTTAGAGTACCAAAGTTACAATAAATTACACATTAAAGTTGAAAGCAGAACTAAAACCAAACAAATTTGATGGTACAACATGAAGTCTCAGATATGCCCTTTGGGTTCAGCAATCTAGTTGTATGAGCTGATTGGCCAGTTTGGGGTTTTATAAACGCCTAACCAGCATCCATCAAGGAAAAGTTACTTAAATGTGAAATTAGGTTTGGGTCATATGGCTATATATTAGTTTACAGAAAAAGTAAAAGTAGGTCAATATCTGCTATCCTGAGTAAACTGATATGAACATTTCAATCAACAGTTCTTAGTTACTGTTCTCATTAAATCAGTGGTACAACGGATAGAATTTTTTTCTCAGCAGTCAGGTTGGACCAAATGAATCAACATAAAAAATGAAAAATTCCACGTCTTTAAAACTACTGAACATACATATTAGTGTTAAGAAGTTTGTTCAAGTACTTTTTGTACCCTTCTTTTCAACAGATGAAAAGATTTATTGTTCAGAAGAGTGAATTGCTAACCTTTCAAAAGCATAAAATTCAATCTTTAAAAAAAATATTTAAGTACACGTCAGATTTAAATTGCAGCCGATGATGTTGCAAAGTTTCATGTGTATCCTTTCATGTGGTAGTACAGTATGTCCTTGGCATTTGCTGCATGCTCTTGGTATGTTGTTCAAAAATGAAGTGGTTAGCATGGCTGGCATTTATATTTAAGTATTTATTAAGCTTGAGTGTTAATGCCTGCGTGGATAAACAGAAAAAGTGTGTAATTTCTCTGTGTTGTTGTTGCAGTCTGTTAAGAAGCAGACTTAATGATATCTTCTTTTCCACTTTTCATTTGGAAGATTCTTTTAAATGAGAACAAAAAGAATCTTTTTTAAATTATTAATAGAAAAAAATAAGTTCTCTGATTTAAAAAGGAAAATCAAATGCCTTGGAAAAACTTGTACTGATATTCCACACATACTGATTTCTTTTCTTCATTTTATCGTCTGCCTGAAGTATTTTAAAAGAACTGGAAATAGTGTCACTATTAGACATAAATTCCTTTTGTCCCCTTCACTTCATTATTCATTGCTTTGGACTTTGCTAGCATATCCTTATTATGAAGAAAAAAGTCAGTTGATTTGTCAGCTTTACGTTTATTCTTTAGGTATAGGTCGTGAGATGCTGTGTTCCTAATTCTGTTCAGTTGTCAGGATATTAGGATCACGTATTATTTTCGTCCTAAAGATATTAAGTTACTGGGTTAGGTGCAAGACACCTGTATTTCATACCCAGCCTCTTGGTTATTTCAAAATTGCTATTGGTGCTTAGTTGTAGACAATAGAAACCTGTGAGTAAAGATTGCGTTTAGCCATTCCTGGTTGTAGAATCATAGAATCATTGAGGTTGGAAGAGACCTGCAAGATCATCCAGTCCAGCCACCTACCTACATCACCACTAACCCATATCACCCAGCACCACATCCAGACGCCTCTTGAACACCTCCAGGGACAGTGACTCCACCACCTCCCCAGTCAACCTACTTCAACACCTAATCACCCTTACAGTGAAAAAATTTTTCCTAATGTCTGAATCTGAATCTCCTCTGCTGCAATTTAAGGCCATTTCCTCTCCTTTCACTATGGGCACAGCAGAAGAGACCGACCCCTGCCTCACTACAACCTCCTTTGAGGAAGTTGTGGAGAGCAGTGAGGTCCCCCCTGAGTCTCCTCTTCTCCAGACTGAACAACCCCAGCTCCCTCAGTCGTTCCCCATAAGACATATTTGCCAGTCCCTTCACCAGCTTTGTTGCCCTTCTCTGGACACGCTCCAGCACCTCAATGTCTTTTTTTGAATTGAGGGGCCCAAAACTGAACACAGCACTCGAGGTGCAGCCTCACCAGTGCTGAGTACAGGGGGACAATCACTGCCCTAGTCCTGCTGGCTGCACTGTTCTTGATGCAGGCCAAGATGCCATTGGCCTTCTTGGCCACCTGGGCACACTGCTGGCTCATATCCATCAGGCTGTCAGCCAGCACCCCCAAGTCCCTTTCTGCTGAGCAGCTTTCCAGCCACTCTTCCCCGAGCCTGTATTGGTGCCTGGGGTTGTTGTGGCCCAAGTGCAGGACCCAGCACTTGGCCTTATTGAACCTCATCCCATTGGCCTCTGCCCATAGATCCAGCCTGTCCAGATCTCTCTGCAGAGCCTTCCTTCCCTCAAGCAGTTCAACACTGACACCTAACTTAGTCTCATCTACAAACTTACTGAGGGTACACTTGATCCCCTGATCTAGGTCATCAATAAAGATATTAAACAGGTGCTGTTCATCTCCTAGAGCAGAATGGGTAAAAGATCAAAGGCACTAACTACATTAGTCCTGTCTATCCCCTTCCTAAATTAACCCGCCTGCAAATTGTGGCTTCATAGACATCATGTGACTAGAGCAATGCTCTTCTCAGTATATAAAGAGTTATGTCAATTTCATGCTCTAGAAATGGAAGAATCTCATAATATGTGAAAATGAATTTATGATATTCACACCTGGCTACTTAAATTGAATGTAAATGTGTATGGTTGAAAAATAGATGTTTGCTGTAATGTTTTTGTCTCGAATTCTCACTGTAATGCTGACTCAGGTTTCTATGGAAGGAAAAAATCTGTTCAGTATAACCAGCTCAAAGATTGTTACGTAAAATCTCCAAATGTTGCCTGTTACACAAAGATTTCAACAATTTGGAAAGCAGAAAGAATCCATGAGAAGGGCAAATTAAATCTGAGCAGATTCAAAGTTGCCTTCTAGATGGTAAATTTCGAACTTCAACTGAGAATTTCCTAAGGATATTGAGAAGAGGTGAAGAGCATAGTTTTAATACTATGCTGATATATTTAACTTTATTGCTTTACAGCAAAGCTACATTTAAGTTTATACAACTTTTGTTCCAAAATACAATTCAATCTTACAGTTCTAATTTTCCTAAAAATCTAATGTATATATCTGTTCAGCAGGTATAATTTGGGATTGCTTCATGTTTTGTTTACAGTTAAAAATAAGTCAAATCTTCTGTGAAGTTTCATTATTTTTTCTCCTGAAGTACATCACCTGTATTACAGTCAGCTACCTTGAAAGAGTAACTCTGTTGAATAAATTTCTATTTGTTTTTTACTTTATATATATTAAAAAAATTTCTTCAAGACATACAGGATTAAGTTGAAAATCAAGCATAAGCTTACATAAAATACAGAATAAATTCATCTTCTAGTAGTTATTCATGGCAGGCATATCAAGGAAAGGTGTAACAAATACTGAATCGTATGTACTATGTGCTTTCTCTTTAGGCTTAAGAACTCTGTGTTTTGCTGTGGCGGAGATTTCAGAAAGTGATTATCAAGAGTGGTTAGATGTCTATCACCGTGCTTCTACAGCTATACAGAACAGAGCGCTTAAACTTGAGGAGAGCTATGAACTAATTGAAAAGGTATATGTAGCCTTCTGATTTGGGGGGGGTGGGAAGAGTGGTTTTTAATTAGTGTCCTTGCTTTGTACACCATGAAATTTGAATCACTATTGAGAAGTAACACTTAGACAGAAAAAAATCAAGCAATATACTGACAGCTGTGTCATATAGTCCTAGCAATTAAGGTGATCAAAATGAAGGAAAGAAGTTTTTGCAGCAAGTACGTATCTTACCAAAGACTATTGATATTGAGTTGAACTACTGGAAAATATTTTTTTCAGGATTGGTCTGTTGTGTAAAAAAGTGTAGTAGCAGGCAAACATCTGCTTCATTGTGTAATGATCTTTAGTAGTTAAGTTTGGAAGGGACTTCTGGAAATCATCTAGACACAAATCCCTGCTCAAAACAGAGCTAATTTTGTGTGCCCAGCACTTTAAGTTCTGAGTTATCTGCAAGGAGGGAGCTTTCCCAGATGCAGTAGGCAAATTTTTTCCTTAATGCTCAACTATTCTTTTCCCCTTTTTTCTGAATTAAAGTTTCTGTTGCTGCAGAATGTGCCTGTTGCCTCTGACCTTTTCACTGTTTGCCTCTTGGAGGAAGATGGCTTCTATGCAAGCCCTCTTCAGTTAGCAGAAGGCAGCCATGGAATCACTTCCTTAGCCTTATTTTTTTCCCACGTTAAACTCATCCTCTGTCCTCAGACACTCAATGTGCTCTGAGCACCAACCTATTTTTGTGTCCCTTCACTGGACTTGCTCCACTTCTTCGACATCTCTTGTATTGAAGACCCAGAAAATGGAGGTAATACTCAGATGCAGCCTCACAAAGAGCAGAGCCATAACCACTTCCCTTGAGTTTCTGGCAGTGCTGCTGCTAAAGTAGCCAAGCATGCAGTTGGACTTCCCTTCTTGTTTTGGGGTTTTTTTTCTTCAGAAAGGATAAGAGAGATTAATTACATTGATGAAACTGCTTAAAATTCAGAGCCTAAAAAGCCTGCAGTGTTTAACTCATGAAAAAGAAAAGTGAGGGTATATAGCTTAAATCTCTTGTGGGACTTCAGTTTACATAGATGAGCAATTTATCCAGACATGCACAAGACAGTCTTAAAACTATATAACTTTGTTGACACTATGGCAACCTTGCTACCATTACCAATTTTTGTATTAGCTGCACAAGTGCTTTCTTAGCATGTAGTATGCAGGCCATCCTGCAACCAGGTTTAGAATGGTGTTTATTAACAGCATTTAGGCTAGTTTTAAAGGTACAGAAATACAAAAGTGTAAAAATGGCTATATTCACAAAAACCTTATAGGTTTGCTGCATGGGAAGTTAAAACCAAACATAATCAAGATTGTAGTTTTAAGATACGTATAGATATGTATCTTAAAGCTCACAGGAATAAACTGGAGGAGGTTTATTAGTTAATACCAAATCTGATTATTTAATTTATTTAATTTAGAGAGCATTAATCTTGTTGTAAATATGGAAAGTTGAACAAAAGAAATTGAAAGAATAAAACTTAATTTAAACTGAAAAATCTGCATGTACTGAATATTTTATGTTCACAGAATCTTCAGCTGCTTGGAGCAACAGCAATTGAAGATAAACTACAAGACAAAGTGCCTGAAACCATAGAGACGCTCATGAAAGCAGACATAAAAATTTGGATACTTACTGGGGACAAACAAGAGACTGCCATTAATATTGGTATTATATTTGCATTTATTTGGTGGCTTTGTTAGAGACTTAGAGATTATAGAAGTAAAGGGTAAAATTTCTTTCAGAACAGTAATCTTCTAAAAAATAATAATATTATATGGCATTCCAGAATTTAAATGTTACCTTATTTTTCAGTCATTGATAGGGGAAAAGTGAGAAATGGTAGATTCTTCCTCCATTAAAACAGTAACAGCAAGGAAAATTTATGTTATCATAGAGAGGAAGAAAAAAATTTGCATTTATGCTTTTTTGTAGTGTCTAAAATGAATTAAAAAGAATACTTTGTTTGGATTTTGACAATAAGAGGGAATAATATTAAGGAAACTTAAATATTCTTAGCTTCCCTTCTGTATTTTTCCTTCTTTTCAAGAAAGCTGGTAGGGACCATAATCTTAACTAAAGCAAAACTATATAAATTGTGCATTAAAGTACTCTAAGCCTTACCATCATTCACAGGTTTCCTGTTACTCTTTCCTTTTGTTATACAGGGAAAAAATGAACTAATTTCAGCAGCGATAAATCTGTATTTTTAAATAGTAATACATGAAAGCTGCATTTAAGATTTAATATTCTTTACATGTGAGCTTATCAGCATGTCTGCTGTAGCCTAGATAAGTGCCCTAAATAAAGCATTATTTTGATCATATGGATCCTTTTTATTATTTTTTTTAATCTTAAAGAACTTTTTGTACGCATATGATGCAGTTGATATAAGCTTATTTTCATTAGTACCTTCAGTTTTGAGGCAATACATGTATTACTAGTATTGTCACTTCATTAAGAATGGTGGTGTGTATTTGTCTAGGCAGCCTGCATTATTAGTGCACAGCATGCATTCTGTTTAAAGCATCAAAGAATAAAAGAAAAGAATGGGAACATGTATATATGCAAATTTTTGTATGAAACACAAGTTACATTCTGAAAACTTGCAAGGCTAAGGGAGATGTTTGCTCTTTTCTGTGACTCCCTGTAAAGATGTTTCTTGTCCTTCTGCTGACCACCTCTGCGAATAAGGCACAAAAGTTGCAAGTTGCATCAGGAAAAATTCTGACTGTTCTGACTTTGTACTTGTATGTCTAATTTTCATAGAATGCAGTATGTTTTTTCTACCATTGATTTCAGCAGTGGAAATCTTATTTTTGTCTGTAGTTAAACAAAAAAAATGCTTTGTTATATTATAATGGATTTTGTGGAACAAATTTTTGAAAACAAAAATGTTTTTAACAGGTCATTCCTGTAAACTTTTGAGAAAAAACATGGGACTAATTGTTATAAATGAAGGCTCTCTTGATGTAAGTAAACCCTGCAAAGTTTTCAGTTAACGAAACATTATTTTAGTGCTCTAAAATATCCAGATGTCATGGTAGAGGTAAATAATAATTTGGAAAAATAACTTGGAGCATGTATTTATCTGGATACAGACAGAAGATTCTGCTTGGTGGGGTTTTTTTTTGTTTGTTTGTTTTGAGGGGTTGTTTTTTTGTTTGTTTTTATAAACTTCTCGGTTAATTTTAGTATTGCATACTTGGAAGACCCCATGGTTTGTGACAAAATATTACTGAATAAGCAGAAACTTAGTCTTTACCTTTGAAAACCAGTGTAGCTACTACACAAATGAACTTCAGAATGATAAGCAAACAAATTCCGTGTAGTGATGACTCCATCCATGGAGGCACAAAGCCAGGAGCTTCACATGTTTCTCGTAGCACCCAGCAGTGCCCAAGCAAATAATCCTAAATTCCTTTCTAATGCTGTTTCTTACAGATACTTAGTATCTGCCAAAAATTAATTGTTATTGTGTGGTTAAACAGCTGAAATTGTGATCAGATGTTGAGGTACAAGTAAGTGTTAAACCCTGCAAGTATACAGTGCTTTCTAGAGAAGAGATTCCTTAGGTAAGATAGGAATGCAATATTAAGTGAAAAATCCCATGAGGGGAAAACACATAAATCCTGTTACCACCCTGTAAGGGAGCCTTAAATGAACTTAGAAGTGGAAGAATTTCCTTAGTGGGAAGACTCACTGTCCAGAAGGCTTCAGGAAAAAACCTTGGAATGACGTTTGCCTTACTCTGGCTCAAGACAGGACTTAGGGAATGAAAGGGAGAGAAAAGTGCAAAGTGTGAGAATCTGCAAGGGGAGAGTGGGGGTGGGGGGAGTGCCTGAACTGAAGGATTCAATGGTAGTGTGTAAGAGTAGGCTATAACATAAATTAAAATACTACTTTTTTTTAAAATAAGTACTTTTTAAAATGTTTTGACCCATTTAGAATAACACATTTTCACCATTACTATTAATTGAATCATGATGACTATATTTCAAATATATATTGTTTTAAATGACATATTTTTACTGATAAAATTTAATATAAAGCCCCAAACAGAACAGGCAGAAGCGGTTGATTAATGTCTGAACCAGAGTCTGTTGATATAGTAAGCAACTTTTGACACAAGTAGTCTGTGATAATAATGAAGAGAGGCAGTTTTCTTTTCTTAGTTTAGCTCATTGGATAGCTTTAGAAAGAAAGATTGTGATCATTATTTGTTGGAAAAACAGGGAAGGTTTTTGGCTCAAGCCCTTTATTTGCTTTTGACTTTTTTCCTCCTCAGCCAATCTCTGAGTAAAAATTAACCAATGCAAGTGAGAACTCCTGTCCTATATTTAGATTATTTACACAGACTGCTGAATTTCAGAACTACTGTGATACTTAATAGATTTGAAGTGCAAATGATTAACTACATTGTATGCTTCTTCATATGTAATGAAATAAAGTGAGGTGGTTTTATTTAACTGCTTAAAGGAGTCCAATAAAAACTCAGTAAACAAGCATTGCGCAGTAAGCGCTCCTAGTTTGATGATAAAGAAGTTGAATAAATATATATTAAGCAATACATTTTAAAAATAAATGTATGTAAATACAGATTAAGAATAAAAGATAGTATCTGATATGATAGCTGTATTGTACTCTCTGTTTCAAACTGAAGTATCTAGATTGTGTAGAGGTTGAGATATCCCTTCCTTACGTGCACAAAGTACATTCAGAGTATGTGGGGATGGCAGCTGAAATCACATATGCAAACTGGTAGCTTGCAAATCTGTCTATGGTGATAAAATAAATTGTGTTTTTTCAGGAGCAGATAAATATAGTAATTGGATAATCTGAGGGCAGGAGGCAGTTCAGAAACTAATAATGAACTAGTTTTGTGCCAACATTTTAACGAGACACCATTAAAAGTTTTCTGCCTCATTTGATGGTGCACGTTTCACTGATTAAGGTATACCTTGTGTCCTAACTTTTGCTTGCTGATGTGGTTGGAATCACATGTCAGTCTCCATTTCTAGTGTTGACTGAGTGAAAAATGGCCTTGAAAATTGTGATGGAGGAGTAGAGCAAGTCTCAGTAAATGGAGAAAGGGGTGGACTGCTGTGACTGCAGAACCTTGAGTCAGTGCAGCTGCAAGGGTGGATTCCTTCCTTCCTCCCTTCATAGCAACAGTAGCTGGCAATAAGCCATAAATACTTAGTTGAAATATTGTCTATTGAGGAATATGGCTGAAACTTTGGCTTTTGAGCAGCATAGGTCCACCTCTCATACTGGGACTCTGTCCCTTGCCTTGCAGGGGAAATGCGCTGCCATGAGGGCTGCTGGACAACCCAGTTCCCTCAGCACAGGAGGAACTGAGCAGCCATGAAACCATGAAGAAAAAAATCCTAGTGTAGTTGGACCTGTGTTTTTAGGGTCTTCGAGAAAAGTTGCTCTGTAGGCAGTCCTCCCCTCCTTGGCTCTGCAAGGTGTGGGTATAGCCTCCTGGCTATATAAAGATGTTGGGAAGGTTGGCTTCTCTTGGTCTGCATAATCTGCTGTACTGAAAAAAGAGTGGTGGTAGGTGGATGCTTCTTGGCTTGCTGTTAAAATAATTGTACAATACCTGTTGCATACCAGTGGCTTCTTCCAAAAAGGAGCTAGCTCAACTCTAATCCTTTTAGGGACAAGCAAAGTCCCCTGTCCCCAAGTCATGTAAAAAAGATTTAACAAAATAAATACCTCCTCAATTTGGTCATTATTATGACCTTAGCATGCAAGACAGAGGAAGTTAGAGAAAAAAACCCCAACTTGTTTAGACTGTATCCCACCTCCATGAACTGAGTTTACAAAGAATATGCTGAAACAAGAGATACTCTTTTGTAGGAACCAATAACCTTATTTGTGGAATTAGAAGAAAAATACTGCAAACTCCATTCCCAAGTTAGTATTGGCTAGTATAAAACTTGAAAAACTTCCAGGAAGCATTTAGATATCTCTGATTTTTGCAACATTATTTGTTTTGAGGCTCCACTCCCATAAACACCTGCTTAGCTTCACAAAGAAAGTGTGGTTTTGTTAGTAAGTTCTTACAGCTGTCTAAAAGAACACTAGATTTGATTTTGCCTTCATATTAACCTAATGGACTGCTAAATTTCAGTGTAGTACAGGTAATCATAGACAGAAATCATAACATAGCTTTATTCTTTTAGTTGTGAACTTAATAATACTTAAACTGAAAATAGAAAATAATTACATTACTATTCAGTTTCACTGAAAAATACTCAATGGAAATGATGTAGAAGTGAATAAGGGATGTTTTGATACTGCTTTTAATTTAAGGCAGTGGATTTCAGCATAGAACTAGATTTAAGCCCACAAAGGAATTTTAAATATGACAGTTTTACAGTTGGGGTGAGTGTTTGTATTGCCTTGGGGTTTTTGTTTGTTTGTTTTAATATGTAGCATGCCTGGAGCTACGTGATGGTGTGTCTGTGTGATTAAAAAATTAAAGTCAATTTAAACAAAAGAATTTATACTGCATGCATGAGCATAAACAATAGATGAGAGAAATATGAAGTTTCAAGCTCTTGTGTTGTTTACACTTAGAAGCAAAATAGTCCATGGACATGAGAAAAATTGATGCTTTCTTTGCATTACAATGTTTTTTGATCAGAGAAGACACTCTGGAAAATAGTTACAGAAGTTATAATTTTAAAGACTTTCTAATGTGTAATTTTAAACAGTGGTACCTCATTTCCCTTATGGATTCTATGAGGGGGAGAACCAGGAAACCTGAAGTGCAGAATTCTCCAAAAACCTGATCTCTTTTTAGATAAACCAGTGAATCTTTAGAAAGCCAGTGGAAGCAAAGTAGACAAAAACCGTGGAACTTAGAGGAGTAAGTTGGATAGGACAGGCAAAGCAATATCTGTAATTTCATTTCAGAGAGTTTTGGGATTTGTAATTACTTCTCAGTGGTTGCACTAAATATTATTTGCATATGCCTGACAAGGCAAAGTATTTGGTTGTTAAACTTGTAGAAAAATCTAGGAACGTTGCTGTCATGAGATGTCACTGGTTTCCAAATTCAGTATGTTATAAGCGTAAGTTTTGTTTATAATCTTCCATTCTCCTCTAAACCGCTTCTTACTTTTGGGCTGTAGCTCTGTGAAGGCTCAAAGAGAAAGAAATGCCATAAGCAAATATTTATATTTTTTTTTCTTCATGACACTCTGTAGTAGAGCTGCACTGCAACTAACTAGATATTGGTGATCTTCCCAGAGCAGACTATGAGGTCCTGCTGCATAAATACAGATTAATTTATTGTCTACTTGAATATAACTGGATCACAGAATAGTGACTTGTGTAGGTGTGATTCAAGCTGTCCTTAGCAAATGAAAAATGCAAAATATACTTTATAACAAGTAGTTGATGCAGGCTTACCTTAAAATTATATTTAATATGATGGTTAGAATTATCAGTTATAATGTATGTAATTACAAATTACCTTTGACATTTATTTTACTTTTTCTAAGCATTGAGGACCATTTTATATAATAGTGAACAGAAATTGTTTCTTCTGGTATCTATATATGTGAATTTTCTTTTTCATAGATATATAGAACACTTATTTAATAATATTTTTAGCAAACATTTGTGCAACCATTGTTGCCATTCAAAGAGCATTGAAAGTTCCACTACAACTTACACACGTATTTTTTTTGGCAGAGTGTGAGAGCAACCCCACACATCATTTTTACTGTAGTTTCTAATTGTACAGCTATTGGAAATAATTTTTTTCATTTGATGCTGTTTATTTGATACCATAATCAAAGGTAATTTCCTCAAAAAAGGAAATGCCAGTGTTTCTGATAACACTGAAAAAAATTTGGACTTAAGAATAGTAGGAATTAAAAATAACGGACATAATTTTTTTGTACAACAGGGAACACGAGAGACACTTAGCCATCATTGCAGTACTCTTGGTGATGCTATAAGGAAGGAAAATGATTTTGCTCTCATCATTGATGGTAAATCTCTGAAGTATGCTTTGACATTTGGAGTGAGACAGTATTTCCTGGATTTGGCTTTGTCATGTAAAGCTGTTATTTGTTGCAGGTAAGGTTTACGTTATTCTTGCTCTACAGTATTTTTATTGACATATAAAAACAAAGAAACTTCTTTTATTTCAGAGAAAATACGTACATCTATGTCATTAAACCATGAAATATTAAAAAAAAAAAACAACAACAACAAAAAACGTTTAGTAGCTAAACTTATGAAATACTCATTCAAGCAAAGTATTTCTGTAGAGAAGTCTGCTACAGATTGTGCCTGTCAAACAAAGTCATTCATGTTACATATACCTAGAAAAAAATTGTTATCCCTCAAGGATAGTCTCAGCAAGATTGAGATGCTGATCATAACCTGAAGTTGATTAACTGCAGGTTTTAGCACATCTGGATTCTTTTGTAGAGCTTCCTCTTCAGGCAAGGCTTTATATCTGCTTTTTCTGTAAGCCATGTATTACATTGCATAAGAAGTGCACAAAAATGTTAAAGGTACTACTTTGGATCATTTTTATTTCCTGAAGCTGATGAAAACACTAATGTTGTTGTTAATATTATTATTGTTATTATTATTCCTGATTTCTTGGGGATTCTTTTAAACAATCAGGTATTTCATCCTATCCTGTAAACCTCATCTATTAGAGCTGTAAGCTTACCATAACAAGAGAAATTTTTCCAGATCAAAGAAAATTAAATATTTGCATTCTTTAAATATACACAGTATGAAAGCAGTTTGGCTTACCTTTTAATATTTCCTGATTTATGTTAAGGAAGCAGTACATAGGACTGTAAGTGAAATTTTGGGTCCTTGGTAGCTAGATAAACAAGAACTGCTGTTGTCAAGGTTTAAAGAACTTGGCTTAGGCCAAGTGATTAATCTGTAAAATACAGAAGCAAGGACTTTTCTTTACAAGATCATTGGCAACACAAGTAGCAGATCTGCATTAGAAATGCAATCAAACATTCCAGAACTAGGGAAATCGCTTTTATTTTCATCAGTGTCTGAGGTAACTATTACAAGTATAGCCAGTTAATGTTCTCAGAGTATTTTTTACTATTTTGACCTTTGTAGTAGCATAGAAAAGCTGTTTCCTATATTAAAACAGGAAAAGTTAACTCAGAGTCAAGTACTCAGGCTCTTCTGGAGTCCCCATAGCTTGCTGTTTCTCAATATACAACAGTATCACAAATTCAAGTTCTCACAGTTAATGTAGTACTGAAATTTTTGGGGTTGGCTGTGTATTCAAGTTACATCTAATTTCATATTTAAATAGGATGCTATGTCTCATTATAATTTCTTTAGAAAAAAATCTGTGAAAAAGAAAGTCAGTCTGCATTTTGTAGAAGAACAAAATAATTCTTAGAATTCAACATCACTCTTATCAAATTGATATCTTCTTTCAATAAATAATTAAATAAGCTTACTGCCTACTGCCTTGGTATTGCCTCTCCTTTTATCTACCTGTACATGGTGTGTTTAAATGTGAAAGCTGTTGTAAATATGCATTGACTGTCTGCTTTTGATTAATAAGATAAATAAATGGAAGGTTCTTGTGTTCAGAGAGTTTAACAATATTCATCAAGTTAAAGCAGATTCAGCTGAAAAATCAGTGTTCAAAATGGAGCTATCTTTTTGCCTTGCAAAAGGACAGGGAAAAGCAAATGAGATTATAGTACCCAAATAAACACCTGGTTTGTAGTCTTTCCATCCTTTCTGTCAAGCGGTATGTTATGCCACCAAGTGATTTATTTTTTTCTTTTATGGTTTAGCTTTATAGCCATGATGCAGCATGAAGCACTTGGAATTTCAAACCAAAGTCTTACTATCTTTTAAACTGAGATCTTACACTGATAACACAGTTCATACTGTGTCTAAACATTTTTTTAACAGCAGTAGTCTTTCTGACAGGCAAGTTGGAGCTTTGTGCTTGTTCTACTGGCTCAGTTTTGCTCAGTACAGTAAGCAACAAGCAGGAGATGCATGTAGAACAGTTTTTTTAAAAAACTGTTAGTTTTCCTTCTCTTTCAGTGACTTGAAACTATGTTTTATGCTGTTTGAAGAAACAATATTGCTATTTCTATTGAACTATAGAACCATTGAAGCATATTCTGTACATTTAGCTGTCCTTTTATTGGCAGCATTTTTGTCATGAAACAAAGTACAAAATGAAAGTTTCTGTTGTGGTAGTGTGTTCTCTGCTGTTTCTCAACATTTCTTTGGTCAGCTGGTTTCAATTCATGTCTAGGTATATATTCTGACATATCATTCGGTTGTTTAAAAATTGGCTGCAGGTTTAAAACTAAAACTCTCTTTTAGTATGTGCTTTTTTAATATCACATGCTTCTCAAAAGTCAGAATTCTGTCAAAAAAAAATTTCTGTCAGTGCTCCATCATTAGTAACAAAAATTTCATTTCCTTGTTTGTAAGCTTGAAAATTAAAAAAAAAGGTAATCTTTTATGTAAATAGCTTAAATTTGCTATCCTGATTAAATGAAAATGTAGACCTCCCTTCTTTCCATATGAAGACGGTAAACATTTTAAGCACTCATTGGCTTTAAAAGTATGAATTAATCACTTTCTTTGAAGTTTTCAGACTGGGTATTCACTTGTTCAGAAGCATTTATCACTAATAGATTCTGCCTAAGACTTCATCTGTAACACAGAGGAAGCTGACAAATATTCAGTAGACATTTCACTTCTCTGTATGTTATTAATTCCAATCAGATGTTTGGCTTAAAGGCTTTGACAAACTGAATTCCAGTTCTGTATTGGTGTGCTGGTTTAGCAAACGGCCAGGGCAAGCCACAAACCAGACAGAGTTTTGTTTCTATCACCCCTCCCAGGAAGCAGAAGGGGAGCTAGGAAGAAAAGGCTCAGCGGTTGGAAAATATAACAAAATTTAATGGCACAGGGAGAAAGAGTAACAGGTGGGGGAAAAGGGAAAATGCATATCTACAAATATATACAACCCAAGCTCCGATGACCGGCGATACAGGCTGCTGAAAGGTCCTTCACTGCAAAGCCGATGGGAAGAAAAGAGTCCAAACCCCAGCACTCGGTGCAGTCGGAGGCCGCAGACCACGTGGCGAGCTGGTAACCAAAGCTGGGCCTTCTTTGTGCTGGCTCCACGTGGCGACCGGCAGGGAAAGGGAGCGTGGCAGCAGAGAGCAGCGGAAGAGAGAAGAGCCGAAGAAGAGACGAAGAGACCAAGATGAGCCGAAGAGACCAAGAGGGGAGAGTCCCCTGTCCTCCTGGATTTTATAGAGTCTGGCAGGAAATGGGTGGAATACTGACACCTGACACCTGACACCCAGACCCCTTTTCACAACAGGGGCCTAAACTCCACCCCTCATTCACTGGGTCCTGGCAGCAAAAGCCAATAAGAATTTTGCCTGCCCTTTTCAAAGTATAACAATTGGCTTTAGAGTAATGTGTGCAAGAACGTTAAATAGATTATTCTGTAGTAAAAATGTACAGCTAAGAGTGAACAAATTGAACAAAAGATATTTTTTATTGGTTTCCTCATGAATTTGATGCACCAGGCAATGAGAGTAAGTGCTATCTTTCAACTGGCCCTATAACATTGTCTGAAAGGAAAATGGAACTGGAAAGTTAAAAAGATGAAGTTCTCAGATAAGGAATCTTCTACAGAAGTTTGCTGTAGTGAATCTTGATACAATACTCATTGGAGTTCAAATAAAACATATAACAAAAGATCATAGAAATGCTTTTTGATATACTTGGACCATACAATTCTTCTAAAGAGCTGTTGACCAGAAGCTTTCATCCCAAGTTCTTCACAAGGTTGTCCTCATCCAAAGTGCCTTTCTCAAAAGTGTGATAGCATGTCTTGCACACACACCTTTGATCCAAAGACTATTTTTTTTAATTCCTTTATGTTTTTTCTTTTGAAAAAAATATGCAATTAAATTTTATGCAACTGGTCTCTGATTTATTGTACTTAAAGCTTAAGAAATTTTACTTGGTGCAGAATTAGGCATTGAGTTTTTTCAGGTGATGGGGCATTGCCCACAGGTGAAGAGTGAGGTGTCCTTTGGCACGTGGAGAGGAGAACCAGTAGAGCTACAAAGATGTTACTGGAACCCAATAGGAATTAGAATATTGTATGTGAGCAAAGATGAATGTAGACACCATGTACCCAGTTTCCATCAACAACACTGTTTCAGTGTTAAGCACCATAGTCTAAGAAAGAGAGGCAACCACCATTAGTGTACCCCTATGCTGGGAACTCAGTAACCTATCTGATGTTGAGGCTTACTCTATCTGCTGCAACACTTTTTTTTCTTCCTATAGCTTTATCTAGTAGACAAAAAGAAAATAGTGACATTTGCTAAAGAAAAAATAGAAAATATGTTCTTCTTTGTTTTACAAATGAGCTATGGAGCTTATATTATCCTCTGTATTTCTTCTGTGACACTGAAATCAGATAAAGGTTAAGTCTGTTCCACAGTAAAATTAGTACCTTGGGCTGAAATCATAAATTTATACCATGAAAGTATGGTGTAGAGTGAAGTTGTGTGATTATGACAAGTGTGACTTCAAGCATTCATAAGATCTCATTCTACAAAAGGCAAGGAGGATTGTAGTTGAAACAAATAATGTAACAAATATGCTTCAAATGTAATATTCATGAGTTTGTAGAAGATAGTGTGATTTAATTTCAGAAGTTGCGTATCTGGGTATAAAATAATATGCAGGAAGACAAATCATATTGTATCATTTTTTTAATAATTTCTGTTAAAAAATTGATGTTTTAAAACAGTTTTCTGTAATATGTTTTTGGTAAGTTGACATCCTCCATCAGTAATAGTTTGGGATCCTTTCAGCTATTAAAGAATCTAAGTTTCAAAAATGTTATATAAGATTTAACTGGTAAGAATTGTGAGCAAACTACGGGCTAGTCAGTCTCACTTCCGTGCCTGGTAAGATCATGGAGCAGATCCTCCTGGAAGCTATGCTAAGGCACGTGAAAAATAAGGAGGTGATTGGTGACAACCAACATGGCTTCACTAAGGGCAAATCGTGCCTGACAAATTTGATGGCCTTCTATGATGGCGTTATAGAGTTGATGGATAAGAAAAGAGCAGCTGATGTCATCTACTTGGACTTATGCAAAGCATTTGATACTGTCCCGCATGACATCCTTGTCTCTAAATTAGAGAGGCATGGACCTTACGGATGGACCACTTGATGGGGAGTTGGCTGCATGATCACACTCGGAGTTGTGGTCAACAGCTCAATGTCCAAGTGGAGGTCAGTGACAAGTGGCATTCCTCAGGCATCAGTGTTGGGACCAGTGCTCTTTAACATCTTTGTCAGCGACATGGAGAATGGGATTGAGTGCACACTCAGCAAGTTTGCCAACGACACCAAGGTGTCTGATATGGTCGATGCACTGGAGGGAAGGGATGTCATACAGAGGGACCTTGACAGGCTTGAGAGGTGGGCCCATGCAAAAGACATGAAGTTCAACAAGGCCAAGTGCAAGGTCCTGCACATTGGTCGGGGCAGTCCCATGCACAAATATAGACTGGGTAGAGAATAGGTGAAGAACAGCCCCGAGGAGAAGGACTTGGGGGCGTTGGTTGATGAGAAGCTTAACATGAGCAGGCAGTGTGAGCTTGCAGCCTGTAAAGCCAATGGTATCCTGGGCTGCATCAAAAGAAACGTGACCAGAAGGTCAAGGGAGACAATTCTCCCTGTATACTCCAGTCTTGTGAGACCCCACCTGGAGTTCTGTGTCCAGTTCTGGAGTCCCCAACATAAGAAGGACATGGAGCTGTTGCAGAGAGTCCAGAGGAGGGCCACCAAGATGATCAGAGGGCTGGACCACCTCTCTTTTGAAGACAGGCTGAGAAAATTGGGGGTGTTCAGCCCAGAGGAGACATGGGTCTTCCCTGGTCTCTGGCAAGACCTTAGAGCAGCCTTCCAGTAGCTGAAGGAGGCCTGCAGGAAGGCTGGAGAGGGACTTTTTATGAGGGCATATAGTGATAGGACAAGGAGAAGCAGGTTTGAACTAAAGGAAGGTAGGTTTAAATTGGATATTAGGAAGAAATTCGTTCCTATGAGGGTGGTGAGACACTGACACAGGTTGCCCAGAGGAGCTGTGGCTGCCCCCTCCCTGGCAGTGCTCAAGGCCAGGTTGGATGGGGCTTTGAGCAACCTGGTCTATTGAGAGGTGTCCCTGCCCATGGCAGGGGGGTTGGAACTAGATGATCTTTGAGGTCCCTTCCAACCCAAACATTTCTAAGGTTCTGTGTTTGTTACTGTAATTTACTGTTTTAGACAAAATTAATTATTCATGGATGTCATACACATAATTGTATCTTTTAGGACATAAAAAGCATGTCTAAAAAACCTTGGGTTTCTCCTACAGTCTTAAGCTATGTTTCAGAATAATCATGAACAACCTTAGATGGCTAAAAACTTAACCAGCCTTTATTTTAGTGGGAGAGTACTTTCCTTTCACAGGAAATTTATGTTGATTTAGTGAAATTTGTATTTCTAAAGGACATAGTCATCAAAATTTCTCAAAGACTGTTTCTACTTTTGCCCTCATTACTTAGCTTTTCTCAAATCCTTGGAACTTGAATTTGTTAATAAATTAAATGGATAATGGTCAATATCAGTCACCAGCCTCAGCTGTCAGTTCTAAGAAAAACTTTAGTTTTCTTGCATTGCCATTAGTATCTATGTGCTTAATGTAAGGAATACAATTGGTCCTTTGGTGTTCTTTACATGTAAAAATTTGATTGTTGAATGTGGAGAATTTAGTGTCTTGTGTTCGTTTCAAAGGAGATGGGGGATTTATTCAGGCTTCGGTTTTTTTGGAGGAGAGATGGTAAGAAGTGTGATGAGGAAATATATGACCAGTTGGAAAAGAAAACTTTTTTCTCTCAAAAATTGGATTATTGATCATATATCTGGTCCAAATGAAGAACAATGCATTTTTAATTCATAATGTCCATCAGTCTAGTGTCAAGACAGGCAAATCATTCAACCTTGGTTGTAATGCCAGAGATCACTGGGCAAACGGGAACATTACGCCATGTACTGAAAAAATAACATTTATTTATTTACTTATTTAGTTGGAAATATTTTGTTTCTTTTCTAGGTGGTTTGGTTTTATAACTGCCATCATTAGCACTGGTTTCTGATCTTATAAATCAATATAAACTGGACAGGTTGGGGTTTTTTCTTGCTGCGTCACTTTGCAGATTTGATAGAATTCTTTCAGCTAGAATTCTTCAAACTAGGAAAGGATTTGCCCATTGGGAATCTCATTAATAATATAACAGTATAATTTTCTCAAGTAACCTGAGGCCTTCCACTATTCACGTACTTATGAGAATGATGCCTTTGGGACCTTCAGCTGGCAGGATTTTTTTGTGAGGATCTTTAGGAATGCATAAATGCCATAATAAAGCTGAATTTTTGGTGTCTGGTGGTAATGTTTTTTTCTTGTTACTGAGCTTTTGAGTGCTGTACAGCAGTCTTGGTTCAGCTGAGAACTGTACTCATGGACTCCACAGGCAGTGTTACTTGGCAGTATTCCAGTGAGTAGCAATATACAGAGCATGTTCAGGAAGGAACATTATTTACAAGTAATTGCTCTTTTGTGCTTTTTTTACCCCCATTTTTTTTTTTTCAAAAAAACTTGTATTTTTAATTTCTTGTATATTCTACTGGTTTTATTTTATTTTTATGTTTTATTTTTATGTTTTGACCCGAAAGAATTAAGTCAGGGTATGAACATCCCTATATAATCTTTGAGCCTGAAATTTTAATGCCTCAGGGGGAATCTTTCACAGCCCCACCTGGAAACATCAGAAGCTTTTGGTGCAGCGGCGTTATTGCAATGTGTGTGTATATAGAAGACTTGTAGGAAATTAATTCTTAATACACCCTTTTTTGCCCAGTTTTTGGTGTCAGTGTGTATCCAGTGACAAGATCTGCTTCGTATCCTTGTTAATTTTTTCCATGGAGGCATCTAGAATGAGTTGATCTGGAAAGCTGGGAAGATAGATGAGGAAAGGATTGTTCCATCTTTCCTTCACCAGCTGCACATCCCCACCCCTACAGCAACTGCAGCTAGAAGCAGTGGGAGTCATGCTCTGGTACCAGAATTGCATTCTGTAGGAAGTTGCTTCTGGGGGAAGCAGTGAACAGCCAAGAGGGAGAGACACTCACTTTTTTTTTTTNTTTCTGTTTATATCACGAAAGGAGTGGGCCAGGGTCTGAATATTGAACGGTGCCAGGAAACACAAGAGTGGATTGCCACACTGCTTAGGGTTTGCTTCTCCCCTTTTCCACCCTTTGAAACACATCAGTACTAGCACAAAATTTCTGTACATTATTTGCAGTTACTCTATCTCAAATACTAGAAGGACTGAATTTCAGCATAGAATAGAACTTTCACAACATGAAATGGAAGGTACGTGTATGACACGCACAATGGTAGATGGAGCCAAAACTGATACAATTTCATCATTAGAGCTTTTGAGTCATTTCTGGAATAATTTGTCCCCTCAACTGTGGGCAGGCATTTTCTTAATGACAGACAATTGGAGCAGCAAGGGAGAAATTACAGGCAGTTAAAGTGGGGATCAAGAGTCAATGTTCAAAGCTGCTTCCTCATTTAGCAAGGCAGGCTATGTTAAGATAGCGGTGGTCACTTTGTTCCTCTTTGCTTTGACATTCATGTCTTAAATATCTTGTTGTTTATAAAATGCATATTTAAACAGCGGGGGAAACAGCATAACAGCAAACAGCATAACAAAATATTCAAAAATCTGCAGTTGTTGTAAGTTAATACTGGCAGTTGATGGTGTTTGAGGTTTCTTCCATTACTCTGTTTCAGGAGTCCATTGCTGTTTAATCTATGTGACTCCAGTCCTGTTAACATCTTGCTTCAACAAATTCAGGGTTTCTATGAATTTTGCTGGACATGTGCTTTTAGCATATAGTCTGAAGAGCAGTAACAAGACCATGTCACTGACCAGGGTGTTAGTTACCCTGCTTTTATTACCTTTTCACAGAATATAAAGCATGTTTTGAAAGTCCTGTATTAAACCTTCTTCTTTCTGTTACTCCTTAGAGTATCACCACTTCAAAAATCTGAAGTTGTAGAAATGGTTAAAAAACAAGTTAAGGTAGTAACTTTAGCGATTGGTGATGGAGCAAATGATGTTAGTATGATACAAACGGCACATGTTGGTGTTGGTATTAGTGGGAATGAAGGTCTACAGGCTGCTAATTCTTCAGACTACTCAATTGCTCAGGTAAGTCATTACGCTGTAAAATGCTACAATAAAGTAGTCTAATATCAGGCTAATATTGATGTATGTATGTTCTGATTCTATGTTCATTTTTTTATTATTTTGTTTTTGCAGTTCAAGTATTTGAAGAACTTGTTGTTGGTTCATGGAGCCTGGAATTATAACAGAGTAGCTAAATGCATCTTGTATTGTTTCTACAAGAATATAGTCCTTTATATTATCGAGGTAATTTTGCAGTACAGTAAATGTTATTACTTGAAAGTAAAAACTTTATTATTTTGAGCTTACTATTATATGATTTTAAAGAAGTATTTAAACTGTCAATACTTACTAGTACTGAATCTTACTTTTTAATAAACTGATTAATATTAGTGATTTTTTTTCTTTAGAAGACCCAATTGTCTTAAAAATATGTACTAAATATTAGTATTGTTGCATAATACTGTTAGCTTATTAAAACTCTGTATCTATAACATCATTACAGTATATAAGGAATACAGTTACAAGTAACCTTAAATTCACCAAGAGTTGTATGTGCTTAAGCTGGTGTCAGTAACTGTCCAGTTCACAATCTGATGCCTTTTTTCAGGCCCCTGTTGAACTGCAGGGCTGTTGCTGTTCAGAACAGTACTTAGAGTTTTTACATATATGTTTAGTTACACTATTGCATACCTTTCACTTGTTGATGGGGTAGCTGTGCCTCCTTCGGCTCTAGTTCATGAACAGGGATACTTTCCTGAAAGTAGCTGACCTAGTTTTTTTACCGGGGATTTTAAGGAGACTGGAGTCTTGTGAAAAAAACATAGTAGGAGAGCACTGTGTTGTAATAAATGTATGTTTATTGGCAGGTATGGTTAAGACAGCATTTATAGTTATAGTTTTCATGACCTTCGTCAACCTTAAAATTTTGAGCATATTTTTAAATGGATTTTTAAATTCTTGCCTCTCCCCCTTCATTTACTGTTTCATTTTCAACAGCTGCTTACTTTCTTATAACCAAATAGGTATCTAGTAATTATGTTTATAATTGATTCAAATCTTACATTCACAATGATACTTTAGGTTACAAATGTGAGAAAAAAATAATTTGTTTCAAGGCTTGATCACAAAATAAGTTTTATAGGTCAATCCTCTTTCTGTATTTTTACATTAACAGTTATTCTTAAAGCTTTCTTAGTTTTTTTAATATACTTTCAGATTGATATCTTAAACTTGCACAGTATGTATCCAGTTTCTGCTAAAAGAAAATGCCTTATTTCTGTTAGACCTGATGAAAACACTAGGTTAATATTTGTGATTTTGATATTTATGTATGAGATCTTACACTGTTTGCAGTGTTTGAAAATATTTTACATATCTGTCTATATACAAATGTTGTAGCCAAAAAGTGTGCATTTTTCTTAGCATATTTTTTACATTTTCTAAATTGTCCTTTTTTTTTTCCTTTTTTGGTGTTATTAACATAAATAGATTTCAGTCTACGTGGTAGCAAGTTTGTAGCCTGTTGAGAAAAACATAAAGTGGGAAGCCACAGAAAAAGTAAATCCATTAATGATCGTTTTTTTCTTCGGAAGTGATGGCAGAATTTTAGATACTGCATTTCAAAAACTGAATATCTGATTAAATGATCAGAATTCCAGAAGTACTGATTAGCAGTAGCTCTTGAAGTATTTGAAAAAACAATATTAATGTATATTTTGTGTTTATAAAAAACACAGAAAGTTGGGCTTTAGAATATACTGTTCATACTGTTTCTGTTGTTGCCACCTGCAAACACATTGTAAATTTATGATGTAAATCAGATATAAATATCCCACCACTTGTATTCTTTGTGAAAGTTAAATGCAAGGTACAGAGATCATAGTCTAAAAATACAAAAGACTAGAAGAGGTAGTCTCTGCCTTCTGAGCAGATGGAAAGACAGATCATTTTTATATGGGTTATGATCCTTTATATATAATGCATACAAGCATTTTACCATATACACCTTCTCTGGAAGACCAGATGACTTATACTTGAATTCCTGTATACTCAAATTTGTCAGCTCAAAAACTTTCACAGATGTTAATAGCTCATGTCAATACTGTGAGTGAATGGGCAGAAATTCATCATTGAATGTCTCTAGAAAGGACAACTGCCAGTCTTGAAGCTCTTTTTTCACTTTTTTGTACAGATCAGCCGTGGGAGCAGAGAGCTCAATGAGTATTTGTAAGCTGCTGCTTAATATGCAGAAATGCTACATCAGGAAAACGTCTGTGAAGCTTTTGTGGCCACACCTCCTCTGTCTTGGAGTTTAGAAAATAATACTATGAAAGGCATGTCTGGAAGTTGCTTTAAACAAATTTCCTTTTATTACCTGACAATAACTGAAAATACCTACCTTTACTTAGTAGATGCATATTATATTTCTAAATGTCCACTCATACTAATCAAACAAGTAAGATAATAGATTCTATTTAATCTGAAATACAGTCTTTTTTCTAGACATTTGTAGGGTAATAAGAATTAAGCGCCATTGGTTTCTTGGTTCAGAAAATGGTAAAAGTCTGTAGTAATACTCCTGCACAGTGATTAGTGCTTATCAACATTTAAACTCCTATTCATAAGAAGCTAGAAGTAGTCTGTAATAACTTTTTCTACTCTGTGTCTTGACACAATAGATACTTAAACATGGGCCTCATCTTTTGTGTGGGACTAGTCCCAGTAACTTGAGGTTATATTCTGAAGTATCATTCTAAATTGCAAGTGAAAACTTTGAGTTTCTAATAGACTGCTAATGTGCATTATTAAGTCCGTACTGAGCCTTACGCTCACATAGGATAAGCCTTTGCAGAACCTCATGCTTATTTTGAGGGGGCTGTCATTACCTTATAATGATGGTTGGGATTGAGATTGATCTAGTGATTGAGAACTCTTTTGTGGATTGGTTTTGGTTTTATAATTACCATTACTGCGTGTACTCTTTTGTTAAACTACTCATTTTGTGAATTTACACAGATCTCCAACATCGGAGGGACAAAATTTTCCTAGTCCTACTTTTTGTTCTGTTAGCTAGTAATAACAGAACTGTTTTATGTTAAATAAAAAGGGTTTACAATTTTAAAAAAAGAAGATCTGCATAGGTCATTTATATTTTCTGTATGGGAAAATTCAAATAAAAGTAAAAGATGAGGACACAGAAAAAACAGATGTGTGGAATTCACATTTAAAATTCTGTCAGATCCTTAAACATGGCCATGTGTAACAATTTAAGTGATATTATGTAAACAATTCAATTACACTAAGTAATTAGAGCTGTTACAACCTTTTTTTATTTTTTGTTACATAACTTTGGGTAATAGTTATCTTTCTGTTTTTGTACCATGCATAAGCCCAAACATGAGCAGGCTTTCTCTGTATACTCACACTGCTGCTGAGCTATAGAGTTTAGGTGCTGTTGTTCCATATGCCATGACTTACTTAATGTATGCAAACTGCACCGAGTTAAGTTTAAAACACAAACAGCAGAAAGTTATTGTACTCATGCCTGATTTGTTGCATTACATGGTTTGAAAACTTAGAAATACGAGGATCTGCATTGAAGCCAATCTTATTTTAGATGTGCTGTGAACCTAAATCTTTCATTTTCGATGGAAATTATCTAGCCATTGAACTATAAAATGATCTGAATTTTCACTCCCCCCTCACTTATGTAGTTTAAATCACTCCTTAAGCACACCTATCACTTGTCTTTCTGTACAGGCGTGCTGAATTAGTAATTTGAGCTGCTAGAGTAGGACTTACTCCCTAAGAGAGAAGTGGCTGGGTATGTTCCTAAGTTAGTATCATGCACAACATGTCCTAAAAACTTATTTTGCAGGTACAGCTGTCTTCATTGTCCATCATAATTAGGATGAAACACACTTGTCCATGAATAAATTCCCCACTGTGAAGCATGTCTTTTTTGTTACTGTCACTATTAATACTGTAGTGAGATCCATAGTAGTTACAGTAATTTTTCTAGGGTCCAAGGTTCAGAACTTAGGGTAAGTAGCTGGCTTATTTTATTATCCACTTACAGTTTGAGATGAGGGCTGTGTTTATCCTATCTACTTTTTTTTCCCCCCTTTAGATCTGCTAATTATTTTTGAGCCATAGATGTTCTTAATGTGCACATACAAATACTATCTTGTAAATAGAAAATTCAGGTTTCTTCTTAGATATTAAAGATGCTCTGTTTCTTAAAGCAGTATATCTGGTGTTCCACTGCAGAGGGCATTGTTTTTAGCCACATTAAAAGGTTTCTATTCCCAGTAATTTTTTTGATAGTTTCAACAAGAACTTTAGAACCCAGGGGTGCTACCCATTTCTTCTTGGCTTGCATCTATAGCTTTGACCCAGATATATTCCAGTTCCTTATTACACTAAACTGAACTAAAATGCCTATAACTTGCATGCTTTCTTTGGAAGAAAGTAAATGCTAAGATTTAAGGTAGTTAATATTATATCTTTACAATTCTACAGTAAAACTGTTTGCAGTTTAAATAGCTTGAAAATTTTAACTTATATTCTGTACAAAATAAAACTGAAAGCAACAAGGTTTTTAAGGAATAAAATGATGCATAGGATTTCTGAGAGTCTTGGTAGCAACTTCATATATGCTGTTCCATTGTAAATTAAAATTTTATATTAAATACGTTTCTTTAAAACAGTCACTCCGAAACATTTTCAAGTGTGGCTTCACTTACCTTTAAGAGTAGTGCATATTCGGAATAGATTCAATACAGGTATTCGGGCCTTTCTTTTTAAATTAGAGTTTTATAACATTTTGACTGCTAATTAAATCACAACAGAAAGGCAATGTTCTTTCCATATATTCCTTGGTTATGAAGGGTTAAGTATATGTCTACTTGCAGTCTATTTTATTTTCTTCCTAGAGACTAGTACTTTTGTTAAACTGTGTCTGAAATTACCAGCAATGAGAAGTACACATATTTATGCCCAGCTTTTGAGTAACGTTCTCTGTTAAAACTGTCCTTTTCCACCACCCTAACCCTTTCAAGCTAGGAATTCTGAAATTTACTCCAGTATTTGATATAAACAAACAAACAAAAAAACAGGGTAAATCACATAATAATATCTGTCCTTCACTGCTCTCTCCAGGTCTTCCTAGCCATCTTCCTAGGTTGGGAGTGAAATAATGTAGGAACTATGTATAATAAAGCTGAAAAGAGAGAAGGCAGTTGAAGAGCAGAACTTGTATACTGCAGTGGTGATGAGGTTCTAGATTAGGTTCACACATTTAGCTTAGTTGTAAAGCACCCAAAAAAAGGTACTGATGTTGCATGTATAACGAATTGTTCGGTAATGAACAACTACTTATGCACGCATCTTGCTCTTTCATACTCAGCTACTGAGAAACTGCTGCTAACCAATGTCTCCCAAATTCCTCACAGTTAAATTGTAGCTCCTATTGCAAAAATCAAAATACACAAGAGCTTGTAAAAATCTGATTCTATTGTCTTTTCAGTCAATAGTCTGAAAGGTTAAAAAATAAAGTTCTTACTGTTAAATCAACCAAAGTAAAGAAATACAGCATTATAAGACTTGAGAAAATTCCATGTATTCTGTATCTTTTTTGCAGCCTCTAACATTCATGACTTCATATCCAGTCTTGTTCCAATTTGCCACCAAAAAAATCTATTTACTTTTCATTTATTGGTTGAACAAACAGCAATTTTGGCTGGATTGTACCTCCCATTTTTATTGTTAATAGTTGCTAATTTAAGAGGTTTTTCCATCTTAAAGCATTTACAAACATGTTAAAACATTCCCCTACATGGTAAAAAAATCTGAGCTTGATTATAGAATCTGGTCACCTGGAGGCTAGCCTGGGTACATACTGATACGTAGTGATTGTAGCAATTCACGCTTCTATAATAAAGTCAAATGAAATGTGAACTGTAGAAAAGTCTCTGCAAAGCAGCATGTAAAAATCCACTTGAAAAATATGAGTCTTAAATTGAGTAGAATGTTGTTTAGATGAACCTGACTTCAGTCACCTTACAGCTTATGTTTGTCACAGGCAATATAGTTTTCAGTGTAACAATAAAGATTCATCAGGCATGCTGCTTCTCCACTTTGTCACTGGGCTAATAAAAGCATGAAGAAACAGAAGAAAGCAGTCATGCTGCATGCTATACTGAAAAACAGGAAAATCTGTTATAATGCCTTTCAAATTACATTTATTTTTTAACCTTTTAGCAAAAAATGATGAAGCTTATGCAATGAGAGATATCCGATTGCCGCTCTGAAGTATTCTGTAGTTGACTTAGTGCTTATTAGCTAAGTAGTTGTAGTTGATTTAGTGCTCTGGTAAAGCCTCATCCTCCCATGAGTTTCATGCATGAGTGAGGAACATTGGTACAGTTTTAAGTTTCAAACGGCAGCTTACTGTAGGAATTCTATTAGTAGGTTTGCTCTTGATGGGAAGAAGTCTGTAGGCTCCCCCCCCACCTTGTACTTACCAGAATTTTTATTGCTTTAAGTAGAATATAAATGCAATGAGCTTAAACTGCTCCTAAATACTTAAAGAACATAACATTTCTTCTAAAAATAGCTGCGTTCTTTAAATGTTTTCATATTTAGATGGAGTTGCTCTCATACCGGACTAGATTACCCATTATCTGCTCTTGAAGGCAAGTTGGGTTTAGTATTTATTTTTTTTCATACAGGTATAAACCAGAACATTTTCAATTGTGTTGTAAATGCACTGTAGGGTTACTTCTTTTTGGGAAGCTGAGGAAAAATCTATTTATCATGCCTTGCAAGACATTTTAGTAATATGTGGTTCTCCGCTTTTTCAGATCTGGTTTGCATTTGTCAATGGCTTTTCTGGACAAATTCTTTTTGAAAGATGGTGTATAGGTCTTTACAATCTGGTAAGATGATTTGTGTGTTTTCAGTCATTTTCAACCATAATCATGAAAGTTTCTTGAGTAAGCAATCTCTAAGCAAGTCTTCACCTCTGAAGTTTTGCCTTTTATTTTTTTTAATCCACCTACTAGATGTTTACAGCAATGCCTCCACTAACTCTTGGAATATTTGAGAGATCCTGTCGAAAAGAAAACATGCTGAAGTACCCTGAGTTATACAAGACTTCCCAAAATGCACTGGACTTTAATACTAAGGTAGACTTTAAAAAATCAAATACAAATAGTGAGAAATTGTTAGGAATTCAGTATAGTTATCCTTTTTATTCTATGCTGCTCATAATTAGGGATGGAGGGAATTATCGTTACTACTGTTTCCCGTTGTCCACATGTCTGTGAATGGTGCAAATCATACTTACCCATTTTTAGCAAGTATGGAAATGAACAGCAAGCATTTTACTTTTTTTCAGCCCTTATTTTTTTTTTTCTCTGCTGGTAATAAAGTTGTCTTCTATAGGCCAAAGTGATTTAGACCTCTCTGTCACGGAGCTGTATGTGTTGATACTGTTATATGAAAATGGATTACCAAAGCCTGTGGAGAAGTGTTGCAGAGGACAATAAGAACTGTCATTAGATTTTGTAGCAGGAGGGACTTGGTATTATTCCTTGTCAATTTGGAGTTGTGATTTTATGGTTTAATTTTGAGTTTTGGGAAAAAATCTTGGAGTCAGTTAAGAATGTGTCAGGATGGATCAAAAGGAATCCGAGGCTCCTTCTGGTGGGAAATGGACAACATTCACCTTGGAGAGACTAGCACAAGAAGTAGTAAAAGAATGTAGGCCTCTTTAATATATAAAATATGCACAATTTCTACATATTTTTCCATAAATAATCTCTTTTAAAAAAAACTAAATAAACTTGTTCCCGAATCTGCAATTTCATGAATGCTGTGATGTTTGTAAGATTTCCATCTGATTTTATTTGACTTTTCTGAATACAGTTGGTATATTTCAGGTAACGTCATTTTATGTTGAACTTTGGGACATTTTCAGTCTGTCATTGAATTAACAATGCCTACATGTGGTGGTCTGGAGTACATGTGCAGAGCTGATACAGCATACTTAGCTCTCATATCTGTGCCACTTGTGCTGTAAAACGAGTACACCTATCTGTATAGAATTATTTGTCTAAACTTTCTTTGTTCACTGAAGCATATGAGTTTTTTCTCCTTCTTCCTCACTTGATCTGTTCACCTACAAAAACAAACATGAAACCTGTAAGGAAACTAGGGAAAACAAATTTCTTGTGTCTCTGAATGCTCTACAAATACCAGACTTTTCATGGTCCATCAATACAGACACTTTTGTGTTGTGATAATTATGACTTACAATTGTTGGATTTTGAGGATAAGCCTGTAATATTTTTATAATTGCACAGATGTATTATTGACTTGATTGGAAATTCTGTGGCTATTCCCATCCAACACTTGGCTATGAGTAAACGTCTACAAACTTCCCAGCTACAAAATTCCCACCTCTATATAAGTTGAATAGTTAGTGTTAAAGATTTGGAAACATTACTGCCTTGAATGTTGATGCAGATGTTTGTTATGGTAAAAGGGATCAAAGGTTATGAGGTCATGACAGAGGTTAAAGGATTAGCATGTGACAATAAGAATTGGTCAGGAAAATGGAAAAGTAGAACTAATTTTTCTTGCACCCACCTGTGCTTTCTGTCAAATAAAAACTTCTGGTAATGACACAGCAACAAGGAGAGACAAAGGTTAATGAGTAGCACAAGTTCAAATGTGCAAAGTATTGGAGTGTAAATTGGATCATACAACCTAGTGTAGTTGTGTAATTTAACAAAAGACTTTGAGACATTGTGGAAAATGTTGTGGGGCAGGCAACTTAATTTCAATTATTTGAACACCTTAACGTTCATAATACACATCAGTTTGTTACAGTAAAGGCTATGATATTCAAAAGTATTGTTAATGAAAAAACATGATTGCTATACTGAAGGAAATGGGTTGCATATTTTTCATTGTCTTTTTATGTCTCTGCACAATATATTACGGATAACATCAATAGGTTGTCTATCCTTAATACAGTTCTTTGCAGAAGTCATATTTTACAAATGAAAATAAGTTTGAAGGTAAAATTTTAATTATTTAGCAAATACATTAAAGGAAATTTGATGAAGCATGATTGAAGAATGAAGCATGTAAGGAGCAATCTAAGAAAGATACTTTATATGTCCTTTTCTAATTCCTTTGTACGTAGAAATATGTAGGTAGATATATATAAAACTCAGGTTTTGATTGTTCTACCGTCCAAATTTCTTATTACACAAAATACAAATTATAAAAGCTAGAGTCCTTTTAATTCTCTACTTAGAATGTCTCAATTGTTCCAGTTGTCTGGTTTAGTTTATTTTTTCCAATTATATTCCCATATGTATATATTTTAATGTCCCTTCCGATTTGAAATAAAAAAGGAGGAGATAATACACACTTTTTTCCAAAACATAAAAATAAACAAATGACCCATGAAGTGCTAGGAGGCAGAAAGTGCCTGTCAGTTGTGTTACTTCACAGTGGTGGCCTGACAGAAACACATTTTGTGAATCTAACACACAGATAAAAAGAAAGGTCAGGGTTCACAGAGCTAGTTTATTGCAAATGGTTCTCATGCATTTTCTGTTTTCCCTTAGGTTTTCTGGGTTCATTGTTTAAATGGCCTCTTCCACTCATTCATTCTGTTTTGGTTTCCACTAAAAGCCCTCCAGCATGGTAAGTATTATGAAAAATAAAACTATAAACGCTGAAAGGTACAAACTATCTACCTTACTTTTCCTTAGGAAAACTTTATAAATACTAACAGTTTAGGGTGATTACATTACAAGATAACATTTCTAGAACTAGAGCAAGTGCAGTATAATTAAAATGTTTTATTTAAAATCGGTTTAAAAGTAGGAGTAATATTATGTACATATATATAAAACAATATAAATAGGTTTTAAGTAAACTGAAACAAGATGGAGAAAAAGAGATTGTTATTTAACTATGCAATTTTTTTATAGAACACACTTCTGTGTCTAATACCTGCAAGATCCTAAATCACTACTGTCCCTTGTGTTGTCTCTTACTTTTTGCAAACTTTTATTGCTGATATATATTCCTTCTATCCTGTTACTTCAGGGGCATAGTAACCCACTAGTTTGCATCTATATGAGTAGGCTTGTGACAGAGGAAACTGGGGCATCTTGCAGAGCTCAGTCCTGTCACTCTTCTCGTTCAGTTGCAGAAGGAAACAGGACAGGAGAAAGCTGTGTTAATTACAGGAAACTTGAAAGTATTGCTTCCAGTTTATGGGAATGTTTGTGTGGATGGGAGCTCTTATAGGGGTGCGGGTTTGTTTTGCTTCCACTTTGCAGGGAGAAGGAAAAAAATGTGTACCCTGCTGCTTTTCTGTAAACTTCTTAGTCTGCTCGGTTTCCCTGATACAGCCAGGCAGCCTGCCATAGCATAGGGGCAGAAACATTCTTATGGATGTTTTTGGAAGTGGTGAGACTAAATAGTGAGATGGTCCCAGCTGCTTGTGCTCAAAAACATTAAGGGGAAAACTTCTTGCAGTGTTTTACACTCAGTGACTTCTGGTGGTTAAAGGGAAGTAGGTAGCAGTGTGCTTTCTCTGAAAGGTTACTCCCATCACGATGGATGCAAGTTCAGTGGCAGCAGTTTGCACTGGAGGGATTTAGACAGCCCGGGATGAAAGAGGCCCCAAAATGTCAATGAATTCTCTAAAACTACAACCTCAAATCCAAACCAATATCCCCATTCAAAGCTGTAGCCAATCTGTATGAGAGATTTATGCATTACGTGATTGAGAAGTGTTTAATTGAGTATGTGGTGATGCAGAATAGAGTTCATATGTGAATGGCCAAGCTGAGAATCTTGCATGAGCATGTGCGAGAGCACTGTAGCACAGGTCTTTTTGACTCACAGCCCCTGGGATAGAATTGACCAGCTGGCAAGTGGGCCAGATGAGTAAGGGGAGCAGAATGGGGACCTGGGGACTGTGTACATGATGGGCAGTGTACCTTTGTGTGTAAGCGTGCTGAGTCCCAGCTCTCTGACTGATGGGAACAGACTTACCTGTCCGCCTATTCCTCTGTTTTATCCTCATTACTCTCTATACTGCTGGGTATATATTGTAAAGCAGCAGAGTGCATGTTTGTGCAGGTATTTATTAGAACACTGAAAATCAAATCTTGAAGATCATTAAAATCTCTGAGCTCACAGCCGATCCTTTTCTTTGAGCATTTTCAGACCCTTTAGTCTCACTTGTCAACCTTTTTCTTGTCTAAGTAGAAAATTTCAAACTGCATGTGTTGTAGTAGAGTCTACCAAGAAATACTCAATCAGAGAATAGGTATGGATTTGTAAGAATTGTTTGTTAGAATTTGCTCCATGGGACCTAACCATTGTACAGTACACAAAGCTAGAGTCTTTGCACTCCATGTACTGTCATGTGGATTTGAAAAGTGACAAGGACATAAATCTTCACAGAAGCTTCTTCTGATGCAATTTTGTCAACATAACAGTAAATGACAGAAGCTAAACTCATATGTACAAGTAAATCCACCAACTGCTCCCTTTTTTGTATAAACTTTAAAATGAGCCATGGTCTCAGCTTTGTTTTCAGGCTTCCAGAGCTGTTGTAGTCTTTTGTGGTGTGCTAGTCTATCCAGGGAGAAAGTTAAATCAGGGAGGTGCCAGGAATGCAACCAGTATCACTAGACCTAAGGAGGCAGCCATTGTGAGCTCCTCGTCTTGGAATGGGAAAGGGCTAGGTTAAGGACTACTACTTGCAAGCATTTTTACTCTAATTTTTTGTGTGAACTTTCACCTGCTGTAACTTCCAGAATATCAATAAATAGATTTTTTTTCTGTGATAAACTGCTTCACAGCTCCTGAAAAGCTCTTAGAAAGGAGCAGTCTTCATCCATGACTAAAATGAATTTCATTTCAAGAATGTGTGATGGTGATATGAAGGAAAGACACTCAACATAAGTACAAAAACATACTTAATTAGCAGCATTTAATATACCGTATGCTAGCTGAGAATAATGGAAAAATAAGTGCTTCAGCTACAGATCATTTTTATCAGCTTGTCACCTTCCTCTGACCAGCCCGATGAGAGTAGTTTTAAACCCATCTCTACCCTCTAAAAAAAAAAAAACCAACACCTTTATTCTTCTCTTTCCCCCAACACAGCTTTTAAAAAACATTCTTCCTTATGCTGTCTCAGCATTTGTGGTTTTACTTTTTGTTGTTGTCGTTGTTGTTGTCTTCTACTTTTATCCTTCCTTACTACATGCACAGTATTTTGGAATCTATATGAAGGCAGTAAAAAGCAATTAGTGATTAGAACCTCCACAGCAGAGTAGGTGTGGTTTAGTTGCAGTATATAAACAATCTCGAGTGCTAAAAGTACTTCTAAACTGAACACGTGAAAATTTAGCAAGCTCAATACTTCTAACTGAGAATGAGGAATTTCCTGTAGGTAGCTCAGTTGTCTGTTGTTCCATGTCTGCCAAGAACTTTCACAGAACTGGAATCAGAAAAGCCTGTGCTTTAGCAATAGTCATAAAGTAAATTCTGTTAAATAAGTATAAATGCAGTGCTTCAGAATTCTGAATTTTAAGAACCACACTAGATGTGATTTTTATGCAAACACATCTCTTTATGGCACTGACTTTTTGCATAAATGCTGTGTGTGTATCCATATGTGCAAAACAGATATGTATTTATATGAATCCACATATTTGTGTTGGGTAAATTTCAAAAATGTTACAAACAACAAGCATCTCAAAAATTAAGATTTGGTATATTTACATATTTTGGCATATATAATCTCATATAGTTAAGATCAAAGATAAGTAAGGTTCTATACCAAAAATATCCAGAATCAGTGAAAATCTGACTTTCCAAGCTTTCTGTTTACTTACATGTTAAAATGTACACTATAGCTGTTACATTTTATATTTTACTGAAGGTAAGATACTGTGAACTTAAGAGGCACTCAAATGCAATTATTACTGAATACACTATTACATTAATATGTGATGTTACAAAGAGCTCCTGTTTCTAGTATAATCCCTGAAGTCACTGAAAATTTTAAAGGATTAAAAATTATAAAAGTAATAAATCTATTCTTCAATACAGTTCAAGGTGAAATCTGTTGTTAGTACCCTGTAGGAAGTGCTACCATCCTTTTTGTACCAAAAATACGATTTATATACATATACAGCTATTACAGATAGCACTTTATAGATATATAGTGCTATTGTGAATGTTTAAAAATAAAAACATTTAAATATGTATTGCTGTTTCCTTCTTCAGGAACCGTATTCAGCAATGGTAAAACTTCAGATTACCTGCTTCTGGGGAACACTGTATACACTGTAAGTCTTCCTACAGCTATCTGGTGCTCTATTGGCTGACTATCTATGTTGACTCTAACTCTTAAATAGATGTTGTTTTATTACTATTTATTATTCTCTACAGAGAAGACTTGATTCATTGTAGTGCCTTAAGAATAAGAAATGGCACCTGAATGACTCTTTGAGAAGCTTTGAAGTGCATTTTGCTTTCTAATTCCAATTTTTAAAACAAAACATTTAATAAAGATGCAGAAGATAACATCTATCCTTTACTAGAAATTGTCTATTTTTAAAAAATAATAGCAATTGTAGTTTCCTAATTAGCATGTTCATTAATTTAAGGTAATTTCCTGCATTGGAGAAATCCTAGGTTATTGGATACAGAACTGGTTTGTGGACTTGTGAAGATATAACTATGTTCTCCCTCTCTTAATTTATCCATGAAAGAGGGATAGAGCCACATGGAACCAAGATTTGTGGGATGCCTCTTTGGGGACAATCAGACTGGCAGAATTACACCTGACCCACACTTAACAGTAATCTTCTGTTGCTCTCATAGATATTAATTACTGTTGTGTTTTTTCTCTTTTAATCTTTTATCTCCTAGAATAAATAAATGAAACTAAATACTTGGTTTTTACTTGCTAGGTATCAATGTTACCCAATAGGGCTTTCCAAGATTTCTTAGAAGCAAAATTAGACTTTTCCTTACTGTCCTCTTTTTTTTCAACATTAAGAGTTTAATTAATTTTTTAACTTCCTGTGTTGGCAGATACAAAAAAGAAATTAATTCTTCCATCAAAATAAAGGGGCTGTAATACAAATTCACATAAAAATCAAATTTCTTAGGGAATAAGAAAACATCATAACTGACATACAAGTATTCTATATAGATTATAGTCCCAGTTGTTCTGCTCTGTGCTTCCTTCCAAAAGCCAAGCTTGGCACCAGAAGGAAACAAGTTTCATATGCTGTACTAGGAGTTTCCTGGATTACACTAGGTCCTGTGGAACTGAGGGTTCAAAAAGTACTGTCATTTAGACTGTCACCCATCAGTTGGTGGATAAGTCCTGAAATCTTCTGGTACTGCAGAACATCTGAGTATCATCTGTGATATCACAGAATCACAGAATCCTAGGGGTTGGAAGGGACCTCGAAGGATCATCTAGTCCAACCCCCCTGCCAGAGCAGGGTCACCCAGAGTACATCACACAGGAACGCATCCAGGCGGGTTTTGAATGTCTCCAGCGAAGGAGACTCCACAACCTCTCTAGAGGTTTGGATCCTATTACACAGCTAGGTGCATAGACACACACAGTACTTTGTTGAAAATCATTAAGGAAATCACATTTAAATTTAAGATATTGATTATCCTTTCCCGTATTTCATTTGTGCAAGTAAACATGAAGTATGAAAATCATTAAGCTTTTTCTTCTGTTCTCCTGGAAATTTAGCCAAACATATAAATTCTGTTTGTTAAGTAAGATTTCCATATTAAATAAGAATCCTCTCTCTCTTTAAAGTTTGTGGTTCTAACCGTGTGTTTGAAGGCTGGATTAGAGACCTCATATTGGACTTTGGTAAGCAAATATCTTTAACATATTCTCAAATGTTCTATAAATTGTAATGGATGAACAATTGTATTATTTTCTTATTATTATATCATGTCCTTACAGTTTGTCAGCTCTCCTCACAATATCAAACTGAGCTGTGGTTTCTGCATGGAAAGACAGAATATCCACATACAAAAAGTCATGCTTAACATTGAAAAGGAGGATGCTGGGATAAGGCTTAAAGTAATCCTTAAACTTGAAATATCAGATTACTCTGAACTGATTGTAATTGAACTTAACTTGGCTTAAAATGCAGTAATATTGCTGCTGAAAGTATCATCTTCCTTTAAGAAATAGCTAACTGAAGTAGCAGAGTTAAATTAATATAAAGCACGGAAAATCCATCATATATTAGAATCATATTGTGAATACTAAGTATCAAAGATATATTTTTATGTCACAATACATCTGTGATGATTGTTATGTTTTCTTTTTCTGTTTGTTTTAACAGTTCAGCCATATAGCTATCTGGGGCAGCATAGCACTTTGGGTAGTGTTTTTTGGAATCTACTCTTCTTTGTGGCCAGTCATTCCTATGGCACCTGATATGTCAGGAGAGGTAAAAGTATATTTTAACTAATATCTGAATGTGTGCAAAGAATATTGTTTCAGTCTTTAGTATAGGCCTAATCTTTATTGGATCCTTCTGCTAACTAGAGGTGCATAAGAGGGTTGCTTCTTTTATACCTTCAATGTAGTAGCCATATTTATTTAAAATAGAATTCATTTTTACTATTGTAAAAGTGGAGATCAGCCAACAGGCTGTAATTGTATGGTCTAGTGAGGAAGAACAGACAGATAAGCTGCTTTGCAGGTCTTTAAGTTTTAATTTTCTCTAAAGAGATGTATTACTAAATACAGAACTCAGAATTATAGAGCTTATTTGGCTGGAGATTTTTTGTATAGTGAGGTAGCACAAATAGCACATTGGTTAAGGCTGTTTTTTCATCTTCAATTTTACAGATTTGCTAAGCATCTGAAACTATAAAATGCCTCAAAAAAATTGAGGTGCCATAACATTGCATAAGCAGCTCCTTCTCAGGCACACATTTCCTCTTCTATTAATGTGCTGCTTAGAATGCATTATTGTACTGTATCTTTAACCTTTTGACAGTAATTTCTGGTTTCTCTTTTATTTATTACCCCTTTTGTGTAATCCTGCTCTGAATATTGCAAATAGGACTGAATCCATAAAAGATGCTTAATTGCTTCCTGTGCTGATTTAATTGGGACTTCAACCCCAAATTCTCAAAACCATTCCGTTCCAGAAATATCTTGAGTATTAATTTCCCAGACACTGATGTCTCTTTCTGGGCATGGCCAGTACCTCCTGAGTCTCGGTGGGAATCAGAAACTGAGAATACCTTCTCGTTTCAGAAGGATACTCTTCTAATGGTTCTCAAAGCATATCAACTAAATCAAGCCTTATACCAGTAAGAGTGTGAGTGCTTTTAACTCCACCTCTGTGATGTGATTCAGCAATTTAAAAGTTCATGCAGATGTGGGAAATACAGGTGCATATCTTGCCCTCACTTGGAGGTAATTCAGACCCACAAATCTCACCACCGACATAAGCAGTTATATGGAAAATAGTATATATGCATTTGTATAGCTACTGCGTTTTAATGAAAAGCATCAAAAATTAACTTAAGTACTTGTGCACCTAAGAAAAAAAGGAATTTGAAATCACATGATTTCTTGCTGTTTTTCCTCTCTATTATAACCTCTTACCCATGTATAAGTATAGAATTTACACATTACTATGTTGCCTCCACTACTCAAAATTAATTATGTACATTATTCTGAATTAAAGTAATTGAAGCTATCATACTTCAGTATTTTTCTGCATATACACTGTATTTTATAGCAGAAATTGAATAATTTTTTATTTTGTTGGTTTTGGGGATTTTGTTAAAACTTTATACATAGTTCTTTAAGACAAAAGAACTTTTATAGTAATAAGCACAGTGGGAGCAACAGGATGTGTTATACTTGGTATGACGTAAAGGTGGCTGCTTCACTGTTGAAATAACTGAATATTTTATTTAGTACACCCCTGAAGTTATCATGAGCAAACTATGGTTTTGAAGGGAATGTAATTCCTGCAAACTTGGACAAACAACTGTTTGTAAAGAGATGTAGCTATCAACAGCAGTAAATACTCTTGGGGTTTGAATTCAACATAACACCAAAGTAGTCTGACTTATGAACCCAAATTAATTTGTTGTGATAAAACTGTATCTGTACTTGAAATGGATAGTCTTGTTTTTGAGTATGTTCACTTATGCATGTATGTGTATATAGTAGCTTTAGATGTGTGTACGTGCATGCAGTTGTTTGGGGGAGTGTTGTTGCGTGAAGTTGGTTTTGTTTTCTTTCTAAGAATATAGTTAGAAGTCTATAACATCAGAATAAAGTCTCCTAAACATCTCCTGGACCATAAGAGGTTATTTTAAAAGCTGTGGTCTAGTTTTTTGAACTGTACTCTCTATGGCTAAAAGTCTTGTCGGCAAGTACTGCAGCTCAGATTGGAACCAGGATTTTTGTATGCTCTCCTGGAAAGCCCCCTCACTGACCGGGTGGTCTCTGGCAGGACAGGATTCACTAGGTTTCTCTGAAGCAAGTCCAGGCCTTCCATATTCAAACTAGAAGATTAGAAATTTAGCTGTGGAAAAGATTGTGGTGTGATAGAAACAAATCCATATGGACATCTCTGCTTGCCTGTGCAAATACCACTTGTCTAATTTTTTCAAATATGAGAGTCAGAGTTGAAGACTTCATCCAAGTACATGTGGCAGAAATTAAATGATCAAGACAAAGACTGACCTCTACTTCTGTAGCTTTTTGTCTGTTTTCCCGTGGCCCGATCTGATAAATTGTGCCAAAGGGGATTTTGGGGGTTTCGTGTCTTGGGGGTTTTTTTTGTGTTTGTTTTTTTCAACTCTGCTCATTAAAAATTCCCCTATTTTAATAAACTGTAGATTTATAAGGGGATTTATCAACTGTAATCTTTATGAAGTTTAAATGTATTCTCTTTCAGATAACAAGAATTCTACCTTAGTTCACAGTCTCACTAGTCAGTATTATTCTTGATACAGTATTCATCCAACCATTCAGTCCCAGCTAGATACTGGTATCTGTCTTCCACAAACATCTTTTTCATGGCTTCTTTTAGACTGAAGAGAACCTATTGAAACACTCTAATAAGGATTCAATCTAACTTTGTATTAATGTCATGAAAATAGTAAGATTCTTGCTGCTTAGTGCTGGTTCTATTCCAAGAAAATAAAATACTAGTGCTCTTGAAGGGAAGAGGAAAAGCATATGGAGCTGGTGAAAAACCCATTCATTTGATGGAGAGGAAAAGTTTCATCAAAGTATTTTGAAACTTGGACTTTTCACCTATTCCCATAAAATACTTGTACAACTCTGATAAATGTGTTTAAATGGAGAACACTACAAGATAATGCCTCAAGAAAAAAAGAGTTGTAGTAGACAAAAAGAGTCTGTTTATGCTGCAGTAAACACTCTTATGTTGGAGCATCGAAGCTAGCAGCCCAAAGTTACATCGTAAGAACTGTTTTTTTCTATTCCTCTTTTAGTATCAAAGCATCAGCCAATAATCTACGGAACAAGAAACAAGTATGTCATATGTTTTTGCAAATTTTCCCTACTTTTTACACTAACTTTGTTTCCAGCATTTTGTCTATCATTCCAATTGTAGAGAAGAAAATTAAAGTTGGCTTTTACATACACGTTGCTATGTTATTAATACAGAAGGAAAGATTGTAGAATGTTGTGCTCTAAAAGAAAACATACAGAGAAATGAAAAATGGTGGTTTTCCAAAAAAAAGTGCCAGCAGTTTTGTTCTTTGTCTAGGCCCACTACGCCCCTTCTTTGGCATGTCCCTAATACTATATTAAAGTGTATTTCTCTTTTTCGGTCTTTTTTTCTGAGTTATCCTAGAAAATACAAAGACCCCTGTTGATCTAGAATGCAGAGGCAGTTCTGGCATTTACACTTCTGTTTCCTGATCTTTTAAGATTGCTACTCCCACGCCAGACCAACTCATCCCAACTGGACAGTACTGTTCCTCACACTGTGGGTACTAGATGGTCCTCCATGTTATAGTACTCCTATAAATAGTGATAACTAGGTTGCCACATAGATTATTTTTCATCCACATTACCTAGAGCTCAGACTAACTGGAGTTGATAAAAGAGGAAAAATGAGCATCACGGTCTCTGGTTTTAGCTGTCAGGAGAGGATCATCAAGACATTTTGTTCTTCCCAGGGATCCGGTACCTTGCAGTTAAACCCGGTGATGTGAAAGCCAGCCTGAATATCAAAGCTTGTATAAAAGATGAGTTCTTTTCTGGAAGTGTGAGTGACTCACAAATGAGAAAAGACACTTTTGTCTGAGACATGTCAGAGAGAAATAACAGTCTGAAACATGCTCTGCTTCCCTGGAGAGATACAAACTTTTGTTTAATCTAACTGAGTGCCCTGTTCTTTTTCCCAGTCATGGTAGTTCTTTATGCTCAATGAACATCTCAAATGCATTTTCAGTTATTCATCTGAGCTTCATCATTGGTTGATTACAACATGTTTGGGCTTTGCTTCCCACATGAAAGTGTTGTGTTCCCCAAGTGTCCAGAAGATAGTTGCAACAAAGAGAAGTAGCAAACCAAAAGGGGATATGGTGAGAGTCAAACCATCCCAAGACAGCAACTCTTTTCCCTTAGACTTCCCAGTGGAGGTGGAAAGAAGGCCTGTGTAAAAGGACATGTCCCATACAGTTCTGCAACATTAGCTCAGACAACCCTTATGAGAAAAGGAAGAGCCCGTGTCTACAACCACATATCCTGTTTTCATGCAAATGAGCATGCAGTTGGAATACTGCGGATCAAAAATCAGATTCACCAATTTCAGGACAATCAAAGTGAATGGATCTCTCTGAAATTATTAAGCATATTTTAATAATTTATCTGAAGCCATTTGCTAATTCTGTGTAATGGAGTGGTGGCTGGTAAAATGAACTGTGAGAATAACAATCTACTTCTATGCTTATAATTAGACAATTCAGCTCAGTTCTACATTTTCCCAAACTGTGATATGTAAGTCACTCTAACGTAGTGCACCAGAAGAGTCAAAACGTGGCTTCTGGCTCACATGAGCAGAGGTATTCCTGCACAAGTGTTCTCCTGATATGAATAACGGGTAGTTATATACCTGACATCTGTTAGAGATTGATTTGGATGACATTTGGGTGACAGTAGCTGAAAGATGTTTCTTAAGTAAAATGCTGACAAAACCTTAGAACATTCAACATTCAAACAGTTAATTTTGTCAATCTTAAACCAGTTTCTATTCTACTTTAAAAAAAAAAAAGGCCCTAGTGAAGCAAACTTCATTCATTTTCCCTGATGGATGATGTTCAGATGAAAACTGTCAGTTCACCATTGTCTTTCTGCAGACACAGCCCAGAGGGAAAAATGGACCAAAAATGTGAGAAATTTATGTATGAGAAGAAAATAGAAAATAGGCTGTAAAATTAAAGAAGGAGATATGTTATGAAAAGGGGGTGATAACCTAATTAGTTAATTAAATAGCATCCATAGCTAATTCAGATACTGTAGCAGATCAACTTTTAAGTTACGACTCTTTTAATAGTCTGAAACAAGACTTATGTATTTTATCACTAATTAGGCTGAAATTATTTACTTTCATATTCTTTTGTTTGCACTTTAAACTCATTTTAAAATTTCTCTTCTTGAGTTTAGTCTAAGAATGAGGGAATATATTTTTCTAGTCTTAGACACAGATCCTAAAATACTAGGAATTCAGGTTTTATGTGCCTCTAGCAAAGTGTTAAACTACCTTTGCCACCAGGAAGATTTTGGTAGTAGTAGAAAAACATGTTGGAAGAAACTTGATGCACAGTGAAGGAAATAGAAATAGGGAAAACATTTTCAAAGTTTTCAGTGATTTTTATAATAACTTTGCAATCTCTGTAACATAGTCTGTAGTAAACCTTTCCTGCATCTGTTGTCTGTCAGTAGTGTCTAATGTGGAAGCATCTGAACAACCAGCTTTACAGTTTATTTTCATAATATTTTACCTGTAAAACTTGTTCTTTTAAATATGGATGCACAAGAAAGAAAAATGGGGGAAAAAAATAAGGCATTTTCTGGTTAGATTTAACACCAATATGGAGAAGTGGATCATACCATGGGACATCTGTTTTGACCTATTACATGAAACAAGCTCCATTTGATTTGGAAAAAAAGTGCCACTACAGATAAGAACGTTTTCATTGCAGACCTGAGTAAATCAACTCTGTTTCTCTATTACATTGAAAGGAAGTGGATTATACTTTCAACATTTTTTTAAGCAAATCTACAGAATTTTCTCAGTTAAAACCACACATAGTTTGCATAAACATCTAAAAGTAAATGCCAAATCTCTTCATATTTGGTGAGGTATTTACTTTGTAGATTATTTTGTTTGTTTGAGACTCTGCAATACACAGAAAACTGTTCTATGATGCTGAACAAAATGCATTTTAAATCTGCTATCCAGTGAATTACTAGGATATGTTTCCTGTACTCTATGTTTTGTCATGTTGTGCATTATACCCACTTGAAAGAAAGAAATGATGCTGTAATTAAATTTTTATATGTTTTTATAACTATGTAGTCCTTTTGCAATATTGCATTAACTAATGAATTTTCTGTAACTTATATCACCTAATAAGAATAGCTACCATTCATGTGTCCATAGACTATAAGGTTGCTAGAACCTTCCCATTAATGCTTCCATCCTTGCAATTCAAAAGCCTACTTCTTTTTTTTAAAAAGGGCAGATTGATTTTAAAATAATAACATTGATAAATTTCTAAGCTGGTAGAGTTATCTCTTTCTTGAACAAATATGGTTGTGATTTCAGTTGAAAATATTTCATTGGGGAAGGGAAAAATAAACCAATCTGTTATATATTTCACACTAGTACAACTCAACTCTTTTGGGTTTCTTGCAGTTGTGTGCTCTGCATTGTTAGGCCTTTTTTTATTCACCTATCTGATTAAAAAGTTAGCTTAAAATTATAACACTTACTGGAACAAGAGGTATGACATTGAGATTAAAAACAAAAGTTCAGTATCTGCAGAGCTTCTTAATTTATTGTGGTACTGTAGATAATGCACTGTAAAGGTTCCAAGCACCATCTGTTTCTGTTCTGTCTAACCCAGGGGATCTATAAAACTACTGACGGAAACTGAAGTTAAAGAACAAGCATGTATTTTACAGAGTTTGTATCATTTAATTGAAGCTTGCAGAATCTTTGTGAAAACAATAATATTCCTTGCTGGATGTTTTAGCTGTGTGGTGTAGGGAAGATGTATTAGAATATACTTTATTAACAGTATTAGTTTCTTAAATATTGCTTCTCTCTGTATTACTCTACGTAACCTTCTCATATGGAATTGTGCTTGTTAAAATATTCGATACACATCTTTTATTCCCGTTACTGAGGTTTTGTGTGTTTACATTAAAAAAATTAAAAAAATAAATTAACTTTTCAAAAATGTAGCTGTTTAGATACTTCAACCTCTAATGAACAGGTCTTCTCTGAGGAGATGATCTGAAAGGAGGAATTTGTTTTAGTCTAATAGAGAGCAAAGCCAGGATTCAGGCTAATATACAATCATGGAATGGTTGAAGTTAGAACAGACCTTTGGATGTCATCTGGTTCCTGACACCTAGAGCAAGCTGCCCAGGACCACATACAGATGGCGTTTGAATATCACCATGGATGGAGACTCCACAACCTCTATGGACAACTTGTGTTGGTGTTTAGTCACCCTCACAGTAAAAAAAATTTGTAACGTTCAGCTGGAGCCTCCTGTGTTTCAGTTTGTACTCATTGATTCCTGTCTTGTCACAGGGCACTACTGGAAATAGCCTAGCTCCATCTTCTTTACACCCTCCCTTCAGGCATCTGTTTTCATTGATGAGATCCCTTTGAGCCTTCTCTAGCCTAGATAGTCCCAACTCTCTCAGCCTTTCCTCGTGTATGAGATGCTTCAGGCCCTTCATCATCTTTGTGGCCCTTCACTGGACTCTATCCAGTAAGTCCATGTCTAGGAGCCCAGAACACTTCTCCAGATGTGACCTCATTAATGCTGAGCGGAGGGGACTTCCCTCGACCACTGCTGGCAATACTTTGTCTAATGAAGCAGAAGATGCCATTTACCTCCTTTGCCACAAGGGCACATTNGAGACTGAGGGGTGACCTCATCCATGTTTACAAATATGTAAAGGGTGAGGGTCAGGACGATGGAGACAGGCTCTTCTCAGTGATGTCCAGTGATAGAACAAGGGGGAACAGGTGCAAGTTGGAACATGGGAGGTTCCAGGTAAACATAATGAAGAACTTTTTTACTGTGGGAGTGATAGAGCACTGGAACAGGCTGCCCAGAGAGGTTGTGGAGTCTCCTTCTCTGGATACACTCAAAACCCAACTGGATGCATTCCTGTGTGACCTGCTCTAGGTTGTCCTGCTCTGGCAGGGGGGTTGGACTAGATGATCTGTGATTCTGGCTCATGTTCAACTTGGTGTCCACCAGGACCCCCAAGTCCTTTTCTCCCAAGCTGCTTTCTAGCTGGGTGTCCCTCAGCATATACTGATGTATGGGGTTGTTCCTCCCCAGGTGCAGGACTTTGTACTTTATACTTATGTGAACTGCTTGTTTAGAGAAATAAAAGGTTTTAGTGTACATTTGTGAAGAATATTATTACTTCATAAAGGAACTCAGTGATTTATTGAAGATTTTTTTAAGTGAATCAGAATTCATCCCATAACACATGTCCATTTTAGTCATCTATCCTCACCTGAGAGCCTAGTTATGCTACCATTTGATGCTAACATATTTTAACTTAGTTCTTTAAGTACAAAGTTTGCTTTTGGTCTTTCACTTCACAATTCCAAAATGTTTTCATAAGGGACTTTTCCAGTTTAGCTCCCATTGGGTAGTTTCTCTTTTGAGTCCTCAGACCTTCACAGGTTAATTGTACTCAGTCTAGCGCTACGTATTTGTTAGCCAGAGTCTACTATTCCCGGATACACTTCAAAGATCCTATTCCATATTCAATAATTACATTCCCATTCTTGTTCTTTGACAGGAGAGGTACAAACCGAAACAGCAGAGCAGATCTTTGAACTACTAAATTTACCTTTTCTTCTTATAATGGCCTGTCTTGGTAGTATTACTATTCTAATATTCTTCCTTTTTATCGGCTAGTCTTTTCCTGGTATCAGTGTTTAACTGTTGGAACTTCACTGTAGTGGGAGTTAAATGCAAATCTGTTTTAATATTACAACAGTAAGTATTTTGGCATGTGTGAAGGCAAACACACACAGATAACTAAAACTAATGAAGTTGTTTCTGTAGGTTGTTGAGAGGAAAAACTGTAGCTGGTTTGATAGTGTTGAAGAAGTATTATTTTAATAGTTCTGTAGTTTATACGAATAGGACACATACCTAGATGATACTTGAAACAGATAAGCTAAAGATTATTTTTGTAAGCTTTTCTGCAGCAAGAATTTTACTGTTCTTTTCATCTTTCTCTCTTAACTTTCAGAAGGCTTTTTAAAATCTGAGCTAGCTGTTTCAGTAGAACATTTCGTAGTGAAGGAAAAGGGAATATTCTCTGTTCTTTTTGACATGTAATTTCCTAACGGTACATCTTCATCAGTGCATTAAAAATGTTTTGCAGACAGGATTTCTAATCTGCCACTAAGCCATGAAAGGGAGTACTTCTCAGCATTTTTTTATAAGAACTTATATAAAATCTGTACAATGCGCTTAATAAGAAATGTTAATTCACTTTAAAAAGTTCTAATATTGAGCATGAGCTCCACAGACCACAAATTATTTATCCTCCCTGCAGGATTTGCAAGTCCTACAATAAACTAGGCCTCCCAGCTCTCATTTTGGATTACTTCTGAATTCCCCTGGGAGCCACTTTTGTGGCAGATTCCATTTGGTTTCACAAGGCCTAAAGAGGGAAAACTTGGCATAGACCACAAATCTCTCACATTAGGAACAATTTGTAAACCACAAACAGAGGCAGCCAGAGTCCGTCCCCAGAACAGGCTGCTCCTGTTAGTGCCATTGTCTGAAAAGGATTGGTTTGCCATTTCCCAGATGACCTGCCTATGTGTAGAGAGATGTGAAAAGTTAGAGACAAAAATGTTTTCTACAGAGTGAGGGGGGAGCTTTCTTGTACAGAAAGGAAGGAAATACCTCTGTGGGATTTTATTTTTTCCCCTCTTCATCCAAAAAATACAAAGAGGCCCTCTGTCTTTAATGCGAATGTCGGCTTTAAATCTTTTAGGTTTGGATTAACTCTAAAAGAAAAAAAAATCTGACAGGCTTTCAAATATGACGCAGAAAAACTTTTTTTTTTTCCTCAATTCATGTTGTTCATTTGTAAAGCCAAAGGCTGGATGGACTGAATAGTAGGCGCCAGTTGTTCCTTCATTCATAGTTAGCATTACAATGGTCAGAATTAACATCCTAAGACCTACATTATCACTTTTGCTGTTTCACTAGCAAACAGTTAATACAGGGTGGCTAATGCAAGGACAGCTCTTTGCTATGTTCTTATAAATTAAAAAATGTTGTTAGTAATAGGAAGTAAGAGTCGTAATTACTTCAAGTTGTATTTTTATGCTTTTTCTTGTTTTTTAGGAAACTTTGTCTCTTTAATTGCTACTTAATTATAAAAAGTCTTGCAAAATGTAGTTGTGATGGACATTTCCTATTAGCTGCTGTTTTAGGAAATGAGTATTTCATCAACCATGTCAAAAGTGATTTGCTTATAAAGTGGCTATGCTAATATATTTTCTCCACTTCCTGATACAAATTTTTTTTTCCTCTTTTGAAAATGTGAATTCTTTTATTTTGAACCTGTCACTGCTCAGTGTTTACACCTTTGCTGACAGCTGTTGGCAGAAATAATTACTAGAAGCTCAGGGCAGTATCTATGTCCTTTTAACATAGCTGTGGAAAGTTTACCAAATTTTCAGTTCAAATACATTCCAATGCTTTCCAAAGAATCAATGCCAGTAGGAATTTGGATACGAAAACAAGGTAAATAGCACTTTTTACCTATACGAGAATGAAATAGTTTTTTAATGAAAATAATTCACTTTTGTTTTTACACATGAACATATCAAGTATAAATCTAAAATGTTCATGTACACGCGTTCAGATATTAGACTTTAGCTACTGCAAGCTACCTGCATTTGTCTGCTAATTAACACCAGTAAAATTTCATCATGTTTATTTTAGTTATGTACTGAAGTTTAACCTTTGAAAGGAATTAGTCTCCCAAGTAATGAAGTAAAGGATTTGAAAGGCTATCATTGTGTAGTGATGTTACTTTCAATCTCTGTGCAATCTAATTACATTACAAAGGTATTTTTAATACTGACTGCAAAACAATCTAATATGCTTCTTTAAGTATTTATCATACTTTTTTGCATCCATAATATTAGTGATGTAGATACTTGGGCATGAATTACAAGCGTAGGTTAAAGTGTTCTTTTTCCTTTAATAGACATACATTATGATGTTCTGACTTTTTAGTGTGTTTTAATATGTTTACAGACCAAGCAAAGTTATAAACAGAAGAAATTACTATGTATTAATATAAAGCAGTATATAAAAATGCAAACCTACTTCTAAAAGCAGTGGTCTGGCTTGCAGATATTTCACCATGCATTCATGTGTTAGATTTTCATTTAACAGTATGTTGCAATATTTCCATAATTATGTAATTATTTGTTTTCTTAGTTCTTATTTCTAAGCAATTTATTCAACAGAAGTCTCTGGCAGTGTGGGAACTGTGGTACAGTGAGTTCTGTTGGAGATAACTTTGATCCAAGTTATATTGCAAAGTGATTGTAACAGTGTTTAATATCCGTATCAAGGGTCAGGAACCATTATATCCTGTTAGGGTTGATTGCAGATAAGAAATTGTGCTCATAATGTACTGACAAAGATTGTGCAGGAGGGTGGGGGGTGGATTTTTGATAAATCTGATTTTAATGGAAATGTCGACAACCAGCATAGCGGTGTAGAGCAGGGTCGTGGAGGGGTAGGTTTTCTCTCTCTCTCAAAGACCTAAGCAGTGTGATCTTTCTACCAGCCTCATAACATGAATTAGTATTTACTATCTACTGGGTTTCTATAGAGACTCTGGATTTTAGAAAGGAGTTAAAAGTTTTCTTTCACATTAGAGTCTAGAATTTAAATTTGCTTTTGATACTCTTAACCAAGTAATTGATATTTCTAAGGTTTTTTGCTAGTTCTTGTCATAACATCATCACGTTTTGTGCTTTTTTTTCCCTCCAGGCAGCTATGATGTTCAGCTCTGGTGTGTTTTGGATGGGACTTTTATGTGTTCCTATGACAGCTTTACTTTTTGATGTAGTATACAAAGTGTGAGTACAGAAATTACAAGGTTTACGGGAGAAAGTACTGAGTTTTAAATGTGTTTTAGTTATTAATATAAGAAAAGCAAATGAAAAACAGCCCTCGTGGTTACATAAAATTATTTTTCACATTGTTTTTAACAAACAATTACAAGTTTTACTAGTATTTTAAATACTTATTGATTCTAATTTGCAAGAACAGCTGATAAAATATGTTTTAGACTTGCTTTATAATATTTCTTCTTGTAAAGCTTAACTTTAAGTCATCTGGGAAAATGAATTTGTAAATTGAATGTTTATATAAGTGTTAAAACAATCTGTTCTTTTACTTTCAAGCAGAGTAAATCTGGCAGTATTTTGTATTACAGAGTAAAGAGAGCTACTTTTAAGACACTGGTAGATGAAGTTCAGGAGTTGGAAGCAAAGTCTGAGGATCCTGGGGCAGTTGTGCATGGCAAGAGGTACTATAAAAATCTGTGGATCATTGTACCTTTTTTTAAAAAAAAGAAAAAAAACCTAAATGTTTGCAACCTTATACATGCATCAAAGAAAAAAAGATATTTTTCAAAAACCATACAAACAAAAGGCACCTGTAAAAAGGTTTCAGGTCTACTGAGCCCGTATGTTTTTTCATATGCTTAGATGTAGGTTTTTACCAAATGCTTTAACTGATGTGTTTCTCTGTAGCTGACTGTAGTGTCTCTAGTTATTACATGTAAAACAAACTTGAGGAATGATTTTAATTCTGTGTTCAATTGTGTTAACAACTAATACAAAGTGAGTTTAAACCTGCATCATTCAGTATATAAATTGTGCCTAATTACAATAAAAAATTTAAAATAATTTTTTAAAATCTGCATGGTAGCATAGCAAAATCTGCCTAGGGTTTGCTGAAATTGAATAGAACAAGCTGGCTTTGTAGCTAATGCCAGTCCAGAGCAAATAAATTTGACCAGCCAGTATGAGGTAAGAAATACTTAGGACTCCTCAAGAATTCCCTTGTTTACATCCTCCTTCAAGGGTCAGGCAGGTAATTTGAAAAGGGAGAAGGTAAAACTGAACAGTTGGACAAATTCTGTGTGTAAAATCAGCGTAAAGGTGTGCATTCACTAAAACACTTCAGACTTTTTAACCCTAGCTGAAGTTATAGCAAGCGCTTGGTGAACGGGAGTATGAGATGGCAAAGCCCCTCTTCCCTTCCCCTTCCAATTCATTAGTGCTATTTATCTGAGCCAGAGCTTTCTTCCCTTGTCCTCATTTTCATGAGTTTTGTGAAGTCTAAAAAAAGCCAAAACTCTTGATACTTGATTTTCCTGTTCCTTCTTTCCTTTGTACTGCTACTTTTTTAGTATCTTCATGGCAAAGGACTTAGCCAAGGCTTTTTTCCTACCAAGGTATGCATGGAAAGAGACCAGAAAAAAACACAAATAGCCACTTCTTGTAGGTTCAATTTTCAAGAAGCACTTTTTGTTCATAAAGATACTTAAGTTCCCTATCTCCTTCAATCTTACTGTATCCCTCCTCCAGTTCTGTGGGAATCATCTTACTAGGATTTTACCAGGTTGAGACCAAATTACATTGGATACCAAAGTGATGACCACCATTTCTAATTGGTGGAATATTGAGCTCATGTGAGTGCTTGATCCTACTTTTCCTTTCTTTCCCTAGAAATTATTTTCACAGGAATGTTTTGTCTCTAGCGGAGTTCATCTTTCCTGGTACCATAGACAAATACCAGGGGAGATACCATGAGGCCTGGAAGCTTATCCTGTGGAACACCTAGTCTAGTGTAGTGGACTATGTAGGAGCACATATTTGCGTAGTGTCTCCCATCAGGCTCATATATGCTGTCTTTGTGGCAGCAGCTTCATACTGGAAGAACAGAAAGATCCCCTAGTTGTTGATGATCCCTGCATCAAGCATACTTTTCCTTCATCGCTGCGAGACCCAGTTAGTGCTTGCAAGAGTAAGTTCCCTTACCTTAAATGTGATCTAAATTGATTGTTAAGGATGCCTCTCTCCAGTGGCAGTGCTCATTCAGGCCGCTTCAGGGCAAGATCTTCCTCCAGATTAACCAATTTATATGTCAATATGCTGAGCTTTGAGCCAGAAGCAAGCCATGCTGTGTGTTCTTTCGCAAAGACCAAAAGTTGTAAAAGTGAATTATAGAAAAGAAAGCAGACATTAGTGCTAGACAGTTTTAAATGGGGAATATCTTGTGGATGTAGAAGAAAGTAAGGTAATGTACCTTTTTAGTTTTCCATACTTGCATTCCCAAGACTTCCCTTATATTCCCAGATTCAACTACTTTTACTTCAGTTGTCTAGGCAGTATGCTCTTCCTTCACCCTACAGAATGTCTTCCACATCCGTTCTCCTTATTTAGGTAAAAGGAACCACTAATTTCATAATCAAATAAGTAGTTAGGAGAGCTTCATGAAGGTTGTTGAGTTACCTGCCAGAATGCATTCCTTAGATCCATTCCTTCTCCACAAATTTATTTTTAGATCTGTATTCTTTGAATTATACAAATATCCACCTAACATGCAAATCAGTGGATGTCAGACATCTTAATATCGCTTAAGGACTTACTCCCTCCATGATTTTTTAAATATCTTAATTCAGGTAATAGAGCCAAAACTTCATGTTTTATGGAGAATGTATTCTTTGTTAAAGAAATGATCTGATGAATTGACGTACTTGCATCTTCAGAAATTTGATTGAACTATGGTAAACATTTTTGAGTCTCCTTAGTTTCAGAAGCCTGGATTAACTACTTACCAGTGCAGAGGAAGAAGTTAAATTGGTTTTATGGAATGTCCTCTACATCTATTTTAAATACATACATGTGACTTCTTTATTCTTGAGTTGTAGTGCTTTTCATGTATGAACTAATAGTTATTTTTTGACAAACTTACTGGGTATTCTTCAGCACCAAATTTTCTAGTGTGCATACTGCTGGAAGTAGCTGTATTTTCTGCACCAGCAATCAGATCTGTGCAGTGAAAACTTATAAAACAAGAAATTCATGCTTCATGTTCTTGTAAAACTTAAGGCAGTATTTTCAGTGCTTAGCATTTAAGCAGTCTGGACATTTCATTCTGTAACACAAGCAAAGAATTGTGATGGTACCAAAAATGCTAGAATAGGCCTGCTGTGTTTCTAATAAGTTTTTTATTAGAAAATAATGCCTGTCAAAACCAAAAAATTTCATAGCAATTTGCTGATTTCAAGTCACATTAAAAAGGGTTTCTCAGATGTATTGCTAAGGAGATACAGCTAAAAACTGTATCTAAGTATTTGCATGGTCTTCCACCTCTTTGACCTTCTATCTTACATGAAGATATTTATTTATTCACTCTGTGTATCCTTATGGTTTAAACCTCAGTCCCTAATTTTTTATTAATCTTGTCACTTCAACAGTTTGTTGCTCTAAAGTAAAAAACAAGGCTCTTACACAGCCTAGAGGAGCAATTAGTACCAAAAAAAAAAAAAGAAAAAGAATTGCCAAAGAGGTAGCTTATGAAAACACTGAGTAAGGTGTGTCTCAGTACTCCAACCTCTCCATTCTTGTTCAGTCATCAGATGCCAACTGCTTTCCTGGAACTGGTACCTAATTCCTTTTTTACAAGGAAGTATCATTTAACCTTTTCATTCAAAACATGGCCACAGAAGCAGTTTGCCCTACCTACCCCCTTACCCTGTAAATTCTGCAGCTAGCGTTCCTCCATGAGTGTGGGAATAATAGGTTTATTTTTATCTTCCAACTTCGAAGAGCCAAGCTCTCAGCTCCTGGATGTTTTAACCACCAGACTGAGGGGAACAGAAAGGGGCGCTAGACCATTAGTCTCTCCAGTTTAAGACAAACTTCATGTATAAGAAATACATGCTTACTGAAGAAAGAATGAGCATTTCTAATTTAATGATTTGAACGCTAATCTAGTAAGGGAAGCAGTCTAGTTCCATTCCTTGCACCACTTAGTCTGGTAGGTAGCCTGGGAAGGTAAGTCTGTTGAGCTAATTGACAATAATATTAAAAAGTAGTTTGACTGATCAAAACTCTGATATGAAATCTGTTATACTTATGTCCTTACACAAGAGACAACTTTGATAATATAGCAAAACTATAACAAAATCAAATCACTATATACTCAGGATAAACATAAAATACTGTTAGTAATAGTAGTCTATTTTTTGGGTATGATCTCCAGAAAAACACCTTTTAGAGTTTCATTTAATAATTAATTTCCATTTAACAAACTGAAAGATAAAGGGATACTCTAACTAGTAAGTACTTTTCATGTGTCCACTTTCTTTCTAGCTTAACTGAAAGAGCCCAACTACTGAAGAATGTTTTTAAGAAGAACCACGTGAACTTGTATCGCTCTGACTCTCTGCAGCAAAACTTGCTTCGTAAGTGTTCACTGACAAATAAAAATTAATATCCATTGATAATATAGAAGTAAAATTCTACCTTACACTGAATTTATTTATAGTAAAGATGCAGTACCCTAAACCCAGTAGACCATGTTCTTTGCCTGTTGGTAGGTTTGTCTTCATTCCCATGATACTGCACAGAGTTCTTTTTGTTGTTTTATAATTACAAAATTATGTAAGAAACAGCATGTTTTTTCTACCTACTAATTGCTGAAAAGAGGTTTATTCTCCTCTATTGAGCTTTGTTAAGTCGTTTTTATTAAAACTTTAACAAAAAGATAAGATCAAAACTTAATTGGTTTCTGTTTTGTTTTATACCTGCAGATGGCTACGCCTTCTCTCAAGATGAAAATGGAATAGTTTCCCAGTCAGAAGTAATAAGAGCTTATGATACCACAAAACAAAAGCCTGAGGAATGGTGAAGGAACAGATCTCAATATTTAGGCCTTAGTAGTTACTTTTGTGAGACAGACTACTAGATCCTCGCTGGGAGCTGCGACCATGGCCCAGTTATCAGAGATTTAAAGATCTATGATGGTTTTGTTCCATAAAGTTTGGATTTGTGTATTCAGTAGACATAAGCACTGTGCAACTATACTGTAACCACCATCTCTAAATTTTTTAACAAGTATTTGCTTAGCCTTTGTAAACAGATTGGAAATTACCTTGTATCTTGCCAGCTTGCTTATTTTACAGTGAAGTTGAATCAATACTGGTCATATACTCAGAAGGCAATGGTCAGATCACTAAACATACTTACATTGACAGACCATTAGCATCTGTGAAGGTTTTTCAATGTTAATATATTTAAATACAGTTGATAACAAGCCTTTGATTTCAACAAGTGCTGAAAAATAGTATCTTAATGGTGTTAATTCACCTTCTTTGAGAAAGATTCTGAGTCAAGATGTTTATAGATGTTTGTGTCAAACTAACCTAAAAACGTTTGCCAAAGAAGTTCCATAAATGTTTTCTGTTAGAAATAATTTGAAAGGAAATTAACTCCAGTCCTGATCTCAGAACTGCATGCCTGAGTCTCCGCACTTGAGGAGAAAGTTTTACAGTACAGTGAGTCTTAATTTGAATGGCCTTTACGGCATTTGCTTTCAAAACTGCAAGTCTTTGCACCTTTGGCCTTATACAAGCTTTTCCCTTGTTTTCATTTAGTATGGCATATGTTGAAAATGGCTGCCACCTTGTAAATTTGAGTACATATATTTTTGTTCAATTTTCAAGAATTGCGCTGCCTTACGGCCCTTTAGCACACTTTCATTATTTTTGCAATGCTTAGTTGTATCTGCTTATACTGTAGGTTCAAAAGAAAGTTTGTTTTAACTCATTTTTAAAAATTAATTAGATTTTCAACATTTTTATACTAAAATTATTTGAAATGCATACATTGAGATAGAAAGCAAAACATGTCCTTTGCTAGTCTGTGGTATGTACTGTTTTATTTGCACTAAAGCCACTTCCTGTAAAGGTGTGAAATACATTGCAGCAGTCTCTTTACAACTTACTGGTCATGCAGAGTACCTATATACCTTCATCTTTAATTAAAAATGGAGAGGCAGTGACTGCAGAAAAAGATACATACATGGTTTAAGAAGAACAAAAAAAGGAGGAAGATGTTAAAGGAGAACATTGTGATAAGTTTTTTAAGTAGTTATACTTGGTATTTCTCAGCTTATCACCCAGCAACCATCAGGTCTCAAACTAAGAAAAGCTACTTTAAATTTATAATTTAGTTAAATCTTCCAGCTTTTTAGTTCATGTTTATTCTGAATTTAAAAGCCACCATAATTATATTTAAAATACATGTTTCTATAGTAGCAGTTGGTTTTATTTTTAATTAAATTTCCATGAATTGCGTAGAAATTATCTTTTTCTTTGTTTGAATGGAGATCGGCTAGATGGAAAAGGAGAACGAACAATGACATTCCCAATGATCTGTTAAGAATTTCCTCATTCCAATTCATCAACTTTCAACTTAGAACTAACAAGTCATCCACTCTCATCTTTTCTCTGCCCTCCTTCATTAGTCATATACTTAGTAAAGATTGACTTTACCGTCTTGCCGTTCATCTAACTAAACACTTAACATATAACTTTATTGCACTATGCAAGTTCCTTATGCTCCGTTCTAAAAGAAACTTACAAATGCACATGGAAAGCCCAACAAAAGGCACTGTATGAAAGTACATATTTAGGAAGGCTTATCAATGGGAAGGCAGTCTGCATTTCATATGCATGTTATGCAGTGTCTTCCTCTCACTTTCCCGAAGTGATCTTTAAACAGAAAACAGAAAACACAGGGACAAAGGGAACGTATCCCACTAGAAACAGTACTGCCAGTCAGTCATGCAGACAAGAACTGCCTTCAGAAAAGCCATTTCAGGCATAGATAAATAGGTGGATCAATATGGGAGGGCCAAATCACTTGACCTAAGGCAAGAAAAAATTTGGGGGCATGCCCCCTTCCTAAAATGGGGATCCCTATTTTCTGTCATCCAAGGCACAATGACCAACTTCAAAACATTTTTGAAATTAACCATGACACTGTTGCTCTTTATAATCTTTCATTGTACTTAACTCATATAAATAATGACTCAGTCCATACATACTCTCCTTATGGGAAAATTTATTATTATTATTATTATTGAGCTTTTTCTCTTCTAAATGATTTCATTGCTGATTTTGCAGGAAAGGAACATGAGGACTAGAATACATTGCAAAGTATTTACAATGCAAAATTACATGATCTCTTATTCTTCCGATGAAATAAAATTGTCTCACCATTGTAATACAGTTTGTGGAAAATAACACAGTATATTCCCACTTTAACTATCTTAAAAAGGAAGAGAACAACTGAAACAGCTTTCAGATCCTAAATTTAAGACTGTAATACAAAGTTTTTAAGATAGTCTTATCACAGCATTTCATCATTACATCTTTACAGAATTTCAAGTAGTATTTCACATAGAGTATTTTTCATATTTATTACTTTTGATGGGTTTTTCTCCTGTCTCTCTGCTTGTCTGCACAGTATGTGTTACTTATGTCTGGTAATTAGTGGTTGGAAGATACCGCTTCTTGGAAAAAGTGAAAAAGGCAATTCTAACTTTGTTTTTTGATTGCATTTTTAAATTAAAATTGCATTTTAAAATCTAAGATCATCTATGAGTACCCTATTTTAAATCAGGTCAAGTATACAATATGCACTTTATTTTCATGTTTATTACACAGTAATACAATCTATTACCATCCTGTTAGTATATCACATCTCTGTTAAAATAAGGAAATTGTGCAGATGTTTATTTAAAGAAAAAACAGTTCAGGCAAAAATGCTCAACAATGCCTCTGTTCTTATTGTTTGAAAATTCAAATTTGTATCAAATACAGATTTCACATGAACTTCTCCATCTGTTTCATGTGCACTGCATAACAATTACAAGTTATACAAGTTAGTATTAAAAATTTCCATCAAAAAATCAAACCAGTGCCACTTAGAAATCAGATATCTTATATAAATACTGTTGCTTGATTATTTTTAAATATATACATACATATAAATGATTCAAAAGAGTAAGTAACAGGAAACATTTTAACAAAGCTATTGATAATTTGTATTTGGAATCTTTTCTTGCCATTTCTTAATTTTACACTTATTTTTGCAAAGCAGTTTCAACAGATTTATACTTAGTCATCATTCTATTTGTATAAAATGATAAAATATTTTGAAACATTAAGAGATAGCTGAAGATTCCTGTGTGTCCACATACATTCATAAAATACACTGTGTCACAAAGACGTGCGTGTAAGTGTCTTAAGACTTCTTCCGTTACATTTAAACCGGTCTTGAATGATGAGTAATTTGGAATACGTGTTAAATTTAAGGAGAGAAGTTATTTCCCTTTTTTCTTATGTACCATGTAAAAGCACTTGTAGTTCTGATGAATTTATCATTCTGTCTGCATGACTTAATATTTTTAAGTGTTCTGAGGCAATGCATGGTGGTTGCTTTTCCCTGTTTTTTAAAGCCTTTGTTAAAAGTCTGCTCTTACTGTATCAAGAAGCTAGCGCTATGTAAGCAAATGAGTTTGTCAGTTCAACTTGGTACTGGATGTTTCTACTGGTAACAAAACTCAACAAATGAGTTTCTCCTTCCCCCACCTCTGCCCTCACCCCCAGTTTCCTTGCTTTTAACCAATGGATCTTTATTAAACAAAGGAATATTTTAGCATTCCAAAACTGGTTCCTGCTTATGCAAACTGTTAACTGACATAGGCTTCAATTGGACTGTTTGTTGGACTGTTTGTAAGGACTACTCATCTGAGTAATGATGTGCAAAGTTGGGCACTTTAACTTACATGAAAGCATTTCCTTGTAGAGAGGGATTTGTAATTGCAAAGCTGTGACCAGAACAAGTTTGGGTTTTTTTAAATCATGTTTTATGGTGTTTCTTTATTGTAGAATAGAAGCCATAAGTGTATTAATATTGTTTTTCTACTTCAACGTAATTTTTCATTAAGATTTTCAGTGTTTGATATGTATGAACCGCTGCAGAAAGCAGTCAGTCTGCAATAGCAAAATTTGCATTCAAGGTAAAGTGAGGTTTTACAGCTCCACTAAGCCATTACCGCTGAAACTGTTGTGGAAATTATGAAGCTGCATGAATGAAGACTTTTTGACTCAGTGTTTATGATAGTTTCTCAGGTTTAGTTTTAATTGGATGTTAAATGCACTGTGTTTTATAAATAGTTCTTCACTTTTAGTAACACATTCAGTTCTATGCAGTGTTACATGTCATTTGGCATTTGGTGAATGTGCATGTTTTGAACTGCAAATTTTAAATGTTTTGTCTTATTGTTAAAAAATGAATAAACTTTGCCATTAAATGAAGAAGGTTTGTTGAATTGATTTGTTGCAAATGCTTTTGAAGGAAAACACATATCCCATCATTCTTTTTAAAAATTCTTTAAAATTGGATATATCAGAAATAGCATTTCACAAATATCAAAAAATTCTTATGTTACTAAGGTAAACTGAAGAAGTAGAAAATGGCTTTAAAAATTTTTAAACACTTATTTTGAGATGTCTTTCAGTTCTCATGTGAAGTCCAGAAAAATGTTTAAAAAGAAAAAAAAAAGGGCGGGGGGAGCACAGGAGTCTGCAATGTAGTGATCTGCAGCAAAGCCCTTAACATACTCTGCTGGAGATACTCTGTTTTGAAAGAGAAGTATGCAATACAAGAATGATAAGAGTGAGGATAAGGAAACGTCATCTCCTTTCTCAGACAGTGATAAGTACAGTATCCTTTGGCTATGATAGCAGTGGGTGTTTCTTTCCCCTAACAGTGCCCAACCACTGAATAAAAACCAATACATCCAAACCTAAACTGAGTTTTGGTTGCAGATAGGTGACTGACTCTTCATATACACACTAGACAATGAATTATTTGGTAGATTTTGTATTCTGTCAGAGCGGGTTTAATAATAGATGCATCTTTCATGCTGTTTGTTTCATGATAACCAATCTTTAATGGTAGAGCTGGTTTAAGGAGATGCCATCTCATGGTATGTCACTGCCTCTGTTACGCTGGCAGTCATGAGGCCATTGAAATTATTACGGTTATAATCCGGTTTACAATGATCCAGGCTCCCTTTCAAATCCTTTCCCTCTTTTCTTATGGCAAATGTTATTTTTAAGCTAAATCATTTCACTAACCTGATTTACACCACAGCCCCCTGAATTTGCACAAGTCATAGATGTAGAGAATAAAAGGAGCAAGAAGGCATTTCTTCCGCCTTTGCTAATGAAGACAGCAAAGCATGGAATTAACAGCCTCAATGTAAAAGCGAGAGAAAAACTGTTTATGTGAGTATGGTGGAGCAGCAGCCCCTTCAGATGTGGAAGCTCTGTTCAGAGTACCAAGTCCACAGAGCACATCGCAATATGCAGGAAAACAGCACTTAAAATTGACTCCTTACCCTTAATGTTACTGTCAAGCTGGCACTGATCAGTAGTGACAAACTAATTTTGAAATCGTCACTTTTTTTTTTATTCCAGTGTGATTAGCATTACAAATAAGTAAAGCAAGTACTGTGTAAATGTTACTTCTGCTAGGAAGCAGTTTAGTTCAGTCAAACATCTAGCCCTTCAAAGTGTTTCACTAGTCATTAAAACTGTTATCAGAATGCCATTTGTGTTCTGTCTGCAAGTTTTAGGAAAATCACTATTTCCTATAAAACATTGGCACTAGATGCTCCTATAGGTCCTATTCCTTAGGAATGAAATTCAGCATTCTCACCTGCACCCATCTGGATTGGAAACTTCTGGCACAGGCAACGAGAATCTCCATCCATAGGCTTGTATTCTGTCCACCTCCCTTCCTCTCCCTTCAGCTATATAGGTCACTGCCACCGTAGCTACAACAACAATTTACAGATACTTCTTAGCTGATAGGTGCTTCTTTGGCTATCTATTTGCAAATGGTGCATAATCACTACCAGCTATTTTAACTACACCTGATCTTTCCCAGCCTTGGACCCCCATCTGCAGGATTTTTTGCATTCTGGCCACCCATCTGTGAAGTGCTTAGCACTCTATAAAATTAAAGACTTAGAGAAGCCTGATTCAGTAAAATTATTCCTGTGTGTCAAGTTCTTCAAGTATTTTATGAGGTCAAACCCATTATGCAGCATCAGGGGGGTAAGGAAGTAGCTGAGAGGCATCTCCTCTAGTAGGCTGAGATTCACACTACATGGCAAACTGCACCACTTCTACTTCAGCTGAATGGTCATTAAAATCTGGAGCCTTGTATGCAAGTGTAGCACAAATCCATTCCGGCATTAAAACATCAATAAACCTGCCTGTAGAGTCCGCTATGCTGGAGGAGCCTGGCCTGCTCAGTGAATGGGCCAACTCATGACTTCCCGGTGTTCAGCCTATCTTTGAGGAAACACTGAATCTCGGCTACCCACCACCTGTGTCCATGGCTCCGATGACTAATCGCTCTTCAAAGGAACGTAAAAATGCACCTTCTTAACTAGAACTGATCAAGTTTCTGCTTCCAGAAGGATCTGTCTTGCCTTGGTTTACTAGATAAAAAAAGACTACTACTAATAGAAGACTTACTATATATTTAAAAAAATACAGTCTAGTTGTTACACTGCTTGTGCTTGTACAGGAATGATCAGCAGATCTCACAGGATGCTTCCAAACAGCTGGTATCTGCTGCAACATTAAATGATTCTTCCAAAAAGTTACTTGATGAACAGTCCCATATTTCTTATCCATTCAAAATGTGCACTGGAGAGTCCTATAAAATATCGACATAGGTGGGCAAAAATTTACCCAGCCCTTCCTTGAAGAATTTTTCTAAAAAAATTGCAAGCCAAAACACTTTTCAAGTAATTTTCCCAAGTACTCAAAATCTACTTTTTAGATTTTTATAAAACATACACACTACTGTGTATTTTAGTTTGTAATTAAAAATTACAACATTCAAGCTAAAACCTATTACTTAAAACATCATTGTGTACAACTTAAGTGGTATTTCTGATTAGAAACCACATTTCCAGCAGTAATATCTATTAGCTTGCAATGTTAATTATGCAATAAAAAACACATTAAAAGGGTTACTTCAAAATATTTTTTCATAAATGTTAACATGCCCATTGTTAGATATTCAATGCTCAAGGAATAACCAACAAAGCTTTTCCAAAATACAGAGGTACACTGTAATTCAGAATAGAAGTGCTGCAATTTTAATATGCACCGATGCGCTAGTGCTTGTAAAACAGGTCAGCTAGAATGAACTTCAGCAGGTCCTGCACATAGGCAGCTTGCGGCTGATAAAATAGGAAAGTTCAGCCTCTGATACTGTAGATCCTGACACACAGAATGACTTCGTTTGGTCACAAAAATAAGTATACAGAGATGCCCTTTAATGACTGCATTTTTTCTCGTGTATTTTCCATTTGCTTGCTGCATGTGTTTGGTTTAGATGCGGTTTTTTCTTCCTCCATTCAGTTTGTTGGTTTACTTGGGTGAAGGAATGTAGAAGGGCAAACAAAATTTATTCCTAGGGCAGGATGTTTTAAATTAAAATACCCAACTAATCAGCATAGTTTTTAACCACATTTTTACCACAGTTACGTATAAAAGATGTTAATTAATCTATTAGTTTGCTAGATAGTATTTTATATGATACTAAATCTGTACAGCAGCTGCACAGTTAAAGACGTAATTCACTTACAAAAGCAAAATAGCAAACTATTTTTAACAGGAAAAAAAACAGTCTAGTTACACCATCAAAATGAAAACTCGCTCATCAGACAGAGACATACAGATGACACAACATTCCAAACACACAGTTTATTGATAATTTTTTTGTGTGTGACTACTAAATAATTAGTGTTGTCAATGCTGTAAATACATTTTAAATTACAAGCTTGTCTTTACATTTTATACATGGCTAATTTTACAAATAGAACTTTATGATCAGTTTGTCCAACTTACACATGTTGCTGAGCAAAAAGCCAACAATAAATACTTCTTTCTGAAAAATGCTTTAATATAATGCTATTTTTAGAATTTTAAAGGAGAAGTTATTAGTGATATTACTGAATACATTCTGCTTTTCTCACAGATAATTATTTGGCTGCTTCGGATTGGCACATTTTCAACTAGCCTAATTAGTACTAGTTTTATCTAGCTTAGTTAAAGTTTACTAATACAAATATGCACTGTAAGTTCAGGTATATTATGTGTATATTAAAAAACCCACGCATTTTGATCTCTACAGTAAAATGCTTCCTCTTACTTTCATTGTTCATGGAAATGGGAAGCAGTCAGTTCTTTTCCGGATTTGCAAACTCTTTCCTTCACTTAATATTACTCCTATGTTTCAGGTGTATTTCTGCTTTATAGAACTAGTCTGATTATTATCAGTTCAACACAGACACTGTTTGTTATCCAAGTTCATAGTATTTAGGGTTAAAATGTCATTTATAACACCACGAAATGAGTACCTTTATTCCAAAATGGTTTTGCTACTTGTCTCTGACAACATCCAGCACAACTGAGACTGAACGACCAGAGTGGTCAGGTTTTAGAGAAACTAAGTTTGGACTATTTCACAATTTAAGTGTGATCCAAGTTTGCAAGACACGATCCCAAATGAGACCTTGCACCACTTTTCAAGGGCAACTCACCCACGGGAACAGTTCTGACTTCTGCAACCCCAGCGCATGACAGTGTGACACCCAGCAGTAGCAGTCCCCGTGCTTCCACAAGCTGTGTTATTCCTTGACAACTCCTTTCAGCTCTGACTAAAATCGGAACAGCTCTTCCCAGCCAGGGCAGGCTCTGGCTGGAGAGGATACCCAAAGTATGGTGGTGACACCAGAAATCCCGATGGCTGGGCCAGGTGGACTGCATGGGCTGTCTGGAAGCAGCCTGATGTGTACGGTGGAGGTGGTGGTGTCACAAGGCACCCTGGCTCTGCCCGGGGAAAGGAGAACCTGCGAACTGAGCTGCCGGTCGAACTGGAACTTGTCGCGGTACTGGACTGCCTTGATGGCGTCCTGAAGCTTGTGGAGGCCAGGATCATGGGAAGAGTCTCGGTCTGATAGCTCCGCAGAGAAAAGCGTATTGGCTGCGATGGCTGTTTAGGTCTTAAACACGTGCAACAATAAACTGCTACCAGAGAGCCCACGATAATGAAGGCAATAAATATGGATCCAACAATGAGGAACGGAACGTAGATTGGTTCTGGGAGAAGAAAGAAGAAAAGCCACGCACATTAGCCTACAAAAATAACAGGTCTGCTGTGTAGAAATAAACTCCAGAGAGTTTATGAAGCCCCACCTCATTTCAGTCCCACTGACACCCTGAGCTGCTCGCCACTGCTGTTAGAATGAAATTATTTGTACATACCAGTCAAACTTTATTTCTGTTGACAGTTTTAATCGTTACCGATGGTAAAAGCTGTCTACACCACGTCCCGTTTGCAGGTCTGGTCAGGTTTTGCTCAGGAATCACACTGCTCTCCCTCCACCCCGGACCTGCCGGGGCTGCCCTGGGTAACGGCTCCAAGCCGCAGGCGAGCTCAAGCGCTGCAGGTGCTGCTAAGTCGCCTTCGCTCGTAGGGTGGAAAACAACCGCAGAATGTGTAACTTGGGAAACCAGTCTCGGGGTGTGCTGCCGGGTTCCTTTTGCCTGCCAACCTGCCGGCCCGCGGCACGGCGGGCTGTTGCCTGCGGAGCACCGGAGAGCAGCCCCACCTCCGGGGAAACCCTGCCCGCTAAGCGGACACGGCTCCGTTTGCCGATGCAAACTTAAAACACAAACGCGCCTTCCAGCCGGGATGGATCCAGCTGCTGGAGCCCCTCCTGGCCGGGAAGTCAGGACGCCGAGTGCCCGCGCGGGCGCCCGCCCTGCTCCCGGCGCGGAGCCGCTCCCGCA